>CM043697.1:38457500-38887500 GCA_023935145.1 Bretschneidera sinensis | reverse complement strand
CACTACCCAGACATAAAGCATAAAAAAACACAAGGGCTGCATGCATATTTAACTAACAAGTTCTGGCTGCTGAGTTTGACAAAATGCTTAATTCTGAGAAAACCACTAGGAAATCAATTAAGTAAAAGATACAAAAGTCTTGCCCCTTCTTTTGACATGCGAAGCGTGGCATATCACATCACAGACTTTACGCATCTGCTTTTCATTCAAATCCTTGTAGGCCATAAACTTGTGCTAACCAATCCACTGAGATGCCAAATAAGTCTTCTGCCATAGGGAGGCATTCTAGAACAAGTAGCAGTCAATGCTAAAATAGCAGTGCAATGGGATCCAATACTTGCGGCTCAATGCTGTCAAAGCAGTGCAGCAAAATCTAAAATGACAGAATGCAACTTAATGCTTGATATTAACCCCCAATCCCTTCACTGAGGCAAAAAAACTGATTGCATGCACCACATATTCACAAGATAATCACACATACAGGATACAGTCTTCACAATGTTAGTGATATTGATTCCTTGGTGAACCAAAAGTGTTGTTAGGAGTGTAGGGTTAGAGTAAGTCTCCAATATTATTCTCTCTCTCACAGCTCCCTCTCTTCCCTCACTGTATAAACCCTAAACCCAAACTAAAACAAGTGTAATACCCAAGGTAAAGCGAGAACAAATCAAAGACGTGGTCGTAGCAAACTTATTATGCTTCAAAGTCAAGCAATAAGGAATTCTTCCATAAAGGAGATCAAAACAACTGCCACATGGCCAGGTCAGGAACAAGAGACAAAGTCGACAACTACTTCCTACATGGCAGACCATGTTGGGCTGCAGATGGTCCTCCAAAGCTATACTGAACCAATAAAACCAAAATAAAGGATGTTCCTGCGGTCATAATTCTTAACAAGATGGAACTTTGTTGCATGCCGAATTGGAATCATAAGTAAGCTTTTAAAAACATTGATAAGAGGAGTTTTAATGAAAAAGGCTAAGATTTGAATAAGAAAGTGGCTTGGAAACATCAAGCAAGAATTAAAACGAGAAGAGTAAGGCCAATGGAAGTTACTGAATAACTTGGCTGGACAACCATTGTGTATGGTAGAATATAAAAATCAAATCAAGAACAATAAAACAAAGGCATCATGAGTGAATTTATATGAATCAGTTGAAAATACTGTTAAAACCTAGCACTAATCTCAAAGTCGCCCCTCAATGAAACAGATCCCACACTTACACTGCCTCTGTGCGTACTTTAGTGCAACAAAAACACAAATTCCACAGTTGATTGTTTAATCACAAGAACTGTATGTAAGAAAACAGCACAACATTAGACCAAATATTGGCAGTCCAATATAATAACAATAATCTGAAATGATCAACAACGGGACTACTATTACCAACTTAGTAAAAGGAGCTCAAAATTTTTGCTGATGTATGAGATGCAAGATTTTCAACGAGTTAACTTGAGTGACTCACAATTAGGGACGTAACTCGAGCAGAATGGTCCTAAGTATATGCATGAAGTGAGCATCAAAAACTATTAAAAAAGCCTCTTCGTTATTTCTTTTTTCACCAGTTAACCCTTAGAAACCATCATGACAACGACTGTCATCACCAAAGTTGAAACATTAACACATGACAGATAAATGGTGAATTTCTTCTGTATCCCATATATCAGAAGGAAGGAAAAGAAACTTCAAAATCGCAGAAACAGGGAGCTCTGTCGCATGAAGACATCATTAAGCCAAATGGGCAATATGTCCATGCTCAAAAAAATTCGGAAGAAGAATTTAGAGTTAAAACATGAGCAAAGGCAAATTTTGTCAAGTTCAAGAAACGGAGAACTCTGTCGCATGAAGACATCATTAAGCCAAATGGGCAATATGTCCATGCTCAAAGACTTTCTGCAGAAAGAATTTAGAGTTGAAACATGAGCAGAGGCAAATTTTGTCAAGTTCAGGACCACAGCCAGAAAAAAAATAAGGATAGAATGATGACAACAATAATAACAAAAAACCAAATTCCTAGAAATCATAACTCTGAATGATGACGGAAGCTCTTTAGGTCCTAAATATATCATCTAACATGAAAAAACATTCAGGACATACACAATTCCAAAAGCGAATAGATTAATTTCATCGAAATGGAGAGTGACTAATGCGTTCAAACACTACGATGGCATTAGTAGTTAACTCAACTGTTCCCAATGGTAAACCGAGACAACTTGGAATTGAAATTGTAATAAATACCGATTGGATTAGTATAGTCAACTAAAAAAAAATAATTTATAAATGTTCAATTGATTTGTCGTGAATGTGGACCAACGAGATGGATTAGAAACTCTGATAAGACATAACATTGCAAAAAAAAAAAGTATTGATTTTTGGTTGAAAGCTTACCTTGGCATAGTAATCCTTCCAGACTCTGCGTGCGATCTGATGACCTCCCAAATCAAACGCCTTGAACTTAATTTTTCCAATACTAAGCTCTTCTGATGTTGGATATTGCGTCGGCTGATGCTGAACTAGTCTCTACGATTAAATCCACAAATAATCAATCAGCAGTTCTCAATCGAAACAAACATCTTACTTTGTTGCTAATAATGTGTTCGTCTAATAAATAAATACTAATTCAATTACAAGGAAATAGAAATTCAATTTATTTAAACCACAAAATTACTGGCAGAGATCCAAACTGATACCTTCCCTTCCTAGATTTGTACAGTAACCAAAAGGAATTACAGTATATAATATAATAACAAAAGAGAAACGAATATGGAACAACGAATCTCAAGATTATTAACAGAAAGCATAAAAATGAAAAAGAAACAGAAACGAAAACGAACCTCATCTTTCAACATGTGAAGCAAGGTGGTTTTACCGGCATTATCGAGCCCTAGAAACAAGATCTTGGCCTCTTTTTGCCATAACCCGAGAGATGCAAGAACACCGTAAAACCAGTCAAAGAGAAACATGGTTTTCTTCTTTTTGTTTGTATTATATTTGATCGAGACAAAAACGATTTGATTTTAGACGATCTAAGCCTGGGGAAGGAACTAGATCGTCCAATTTCAAGGATCGAGTTTTGACACCTCGAAGATGGAGGACATAAGAGAGGGAGAGAAAGGGGGGTTTGGGTTAAAATGAGGAATGAAACATGGAAATTTTGGAGTGAATGGACATTTTCTTCGTTAGCTGGATCTGTTGCCTAGCGTGTTAACGTTTTGTCCAGTGGGACCGCTCGTGTAGTAGATGACGTCGTTTTTGCTTGCACCGTAAATACCCCGACTACGTCCTTTAAAATATTTTTTCGATTAGTACAAAAAAAAGAGTCTTTTTTCTATTTTTCTTTCTGTCGGTGAAAATTAATCTTGGTGTACAATGTTGTCAATGCAATTTATATTGAGATATTCCTTTGTAAATTATTTTGCAAGAAAAATAAAATACCAGAAAAATATATTTTATTTTACAAAAAAAAGAAAATGATTATTTCTTTTTAAAAAATCACTTTTAAAATTTATCTTTCAAGTGATTAGACTAATTAATTTTACAGAAATAATTTAGTTAAAATAATTCATTATCCATATGAAATTAAAATAAAATAAAATTAGTAACAATCCTATCATTTGTGTCTCAGACAAAAATGTATCTCCACTCTTTTGGACCCTACAAGACCTCTCTCTTCTTCTTATTCTTGGTCAATCCCTTCTTTTAATTCTTTCTTTTTCCCCTTCCTCTTCCCCTTATCCTTCTTCTTGTCTTTCTTCTTTTTCCTTCCCTTTTCTTTATCTCTTTCTTCTACAATGGCATCTAGGTTCACCGTCACAAATTTGGTTTCGCACCGTCAAGACTTCTTATTCTTCTACTACAGTGTCATCAGGGTTCACCATTGCAGCTCTAGTTTCGCGTAGTCGCTTGGTTCGCACCGCCACTTAGTTTGCGAGCATGCTCTTTAGAACTGCTATAGTGCCAAGTAAAGAAACTAAAACAATTAGAAAGTAAATATTCAAATGATACATGATTGATTTTCGTTTTGTCAAGCGAATATTTTTGTAGCCTAAATTGTCTTAGTTACCTTTTTTTTTTTCTATTGTTCGACCATGAATTAATTAAAACAAATGGTTCTCTTTCTTCATCTCTAATATGGAGGGAACATTTTTATTTTGTTTTCCTTATTTTTTCTTTATTTGGTTCAAGATCAATAGCAATTAGTAAAGAAGAAAATAAATTAATTTTTCTTTTTGTAAATTTTGCTCTCAAGTTGACCAATTTTGTTTCGAAATTGGTTGTTGTTTGAAAAGAAAAAAAAAATTGTCCAGAAAATGAGTGAGAAATTAAAAATGAGAGATGAGTGTTTTGGAAGTATGAATGAATGATTTAGATCGGGTTGATTTGGATGGTGTGATGATGGTAAAATTTTTTTTAGGGTTTGGATATATAAGGAGTAGAAGGAATTGATGAATAGTAGGAGGGTTGTTGTGAGTTTTAAATTACTAGCGCATGAATCGTTTGCAATATAGTGTGTGCAAGTGCGATGTCGAATCCACAAGGAATTGCGTTGTGAAAATATAATTTTATCTAAACTAACCCTATTTTAACCTAGTTTCGAATTTTGTATTATATTGTGCAAAGAAATATAAACTTAAACTAAATTGGTTTAAAGCAAATGATAAAAAGACTAAGGTTTCTGAATCCACCCCACTAAAGTTAAGTATATATCTTCATGTTCTAAAAATAGCCTATCAAAACATTTCATGAATCCAACTTAAAACAAAAAACAACAAATATCCCAATTAAACCAAAAGCATCCAATGTATCCGCTTTTAACAAATCACAAAGGAAATCCAATTTAATCAAAAACAATTTGATGTATCCATTAGATGAAACACACGGAATATCCAACAAAACAATTTAAACACAATCAATCATAAGATTTTACTCAAATAATTGACAGAACATTTATACTAAAAAAATTCATAATTGTATAAACAAATCTGAAACTATTATGTCAAACAACGGTGAGGCTTCATCTTCAACCTTAGTTGAAGATTTTAGCCACTCATAATCATGAAACTAGATTTCATAATAAAAGTACTAAACATTAAACTAAAAAAAGCAGTAAATTAAAACTGACTATACATGAGAGAAATTTCACTCGCTATTTGGCGGTGCTTCCCCTCGTGATAGCAAAGCCTTCGGAGATCCACCAGAATGCTAGTAGAAGTCCTCCAAATTGCACCAAAATGGCACTTGGATTGCTTATTAAAGATGAAGTGAAGAGGAGCTTATATAGGGAAACATCACAAGTGCAATATGCTTCCAATCCGATGTGGGATACTGCAAATTTCAGCTTTTGCTCTTTGACCTTTGTCTACTAAAACTGCCATAACTTTCTCTAGAAAAATCATTTTATTGATCCGTAAAATTTCTCAGAAAATAGACATCGGGATCTTTCCAAGCATATATAGCTCATCTCATGGTTCTTTCTAAATCAATACAGATTAATCTTAAAATATAGCTGATCTATCACGCTGAAATCATGCACAGCTTGACCTTTGTCTACTAAAACTGCCATAACTTTCTTTAGAAAAATCATTTTATTGATCCGTAAAATTCCCCAGAAACTAGACATCTGGATCTTTCCAAGCATATATGGCTCATCTCATGGTTCTTCCTGGATCAATACAATTTAATCTTCAAAAATGACTGATCTGTACGAGCAATTCTGACAATTTAGTGAAACTCCTTTACAAGCTTGTAAACCTGTAAAACAACGAAAAATAACTCAAAGTAACAAATTCTTAAGCTAACAAATTTAAATTAAGGGGCCAAAATATGCAATATTTGACACTCATCAAATACCCCCAAACTTACATTTTGCTAGTCCCTTAGCAAAACAAAATAAAAGACTAAATGAAAAATAAAGAACATAAAGATAAGTTCATCACTCATGGTATCAAAAAATTTAAGGAGCACACATCACCATGATATTCATTCATGAGTAAGCTTAAAAAGATAAACCCATCTTCACAATGATTAGAAATGTTAAAATCTAATTATTTACAAAAGACAGGTTAAGGCATCACAAGTCTGACACTGTGTAAAGTGAATTAGCATATAAAAATGAAGCTTACAAATAACTCCAATATGTAAGGTCTCCATGTCTCAAGATTCACCAAATTTCCTATCAGAATGAACGAAAATGGCATAGTTTTTATTTTCTTCTCTTTTTTTTCTTTTTTTTTAATCAGGCTCTGCTATGTTTAGTTCCCTTAAGCTTTCTAATTGACCCATGTAGCGAATGTTGAGTCAACGAATCCCAAACCATATGGTTTTAGGGCATTAGGTGTAAAGACACCCCTAAGGACTTACTAACTCGAGTCAAAAAGGCTACGAAATTAAACTGGCCTTAATACTACCAAGCAAAATTCCCACCTTTTGACGTGAACACTCACTGCTTACTGAGGCAAGAGGTCCAGTTACTCAGTGGAAAGTTTATTTATGATAATCAAATTTTTTTTTTTATGCCAAAGTGTTTATCGAAGAAGTCATCCAGTTTCAGTTAAGACAAGAAAACGTGCACATTAAAATCACATGTCATACCTCACACAATTTGTGCTAATGTACTCGTGTTAGATTAGATCAAACATGTGAATTCTCAAATGCCTAAAGTAAGTAACTAAATTTTAAAACTTTATCACCAGATCATGTGTTCAAAATTTTAAGCTCACCAATGACATCACATTACAGAAATTGTTTAGATCAACCAAAATTTCAAAATAACATGAGCATGCATTTACTTTATTTATTTTTTTTAAATGAAGAAAAATAACAACAAATTAGGACAAAGTGTGTGTAATGTGTCTCCTATACCCCCAAACTTAAATTACACATTGACCCCAATGTGTGAATAATATGGAAAGAGCTGACCTGGGATATTGAGAACTATCTGGACTGGTATGGCTTATAGTATACCCCAAACTTGATCTGAAGTACGCTTTGTCCCTGAAAAATAAAGGCTGGAAAACAAAAAAAAAAAAACACTAGAGAAAAATAGTTACAAGAAATATGTAAAATAATAAACAAACAGAAAGGATATGTTGTGGGGTGCCTCCCATAAGCGCTAAGTTTTACGTCTTCAGCCAGACCCAGCATAAGTAATCGTGCCCAGCTAAGCGCTCCACCATCTGATCAATAAATGGGAGTGGAAAATGATTCTTCCTTGTGGAATCATTCAACTTACGGTAGTCTAAACACACTCTCCATCCTGACTGAACACGAGTTAGCACCAACTCGTCGTCCTTATGCTTCACTACCATCAATCTAGCCCGTTTGAGCACGACATGAATCGAGCTCACCCACTTGCTATCAGAGATTGGATAAATGATCCCTGCATCCCACAACTTTATCACTTTAGTCCTCACAACCTCTTATATAGCTGGGTGGAGCCTTCTCTGTGGCTCCCTCGACGACTTGGAGTTCTCCTCCAAATGTATCTTATGCATCACCACTGAGGGGTTGATCTCTTTCATATCCTCAATAGTCCAGCCGATAGCTTCCTTGTGCTCTCTTAAAATGTCCACTAATTTCTCCTCTTGAGCCTCAACCAAATCTGAAGCTATAATCATAAGCAAAGAATCTACTGGACCTAGGAACTTATACTTAAGATTGTTCGGTAAAGGCTTAAGTTCCTTCTTGGGGGGTTCAGGTGTTGTGGTCTCCTCCGTCTCATTGCTCTTCTAAGGAGCAGACTCCAAAGTAACATTTGCTTGCTCAAATAACTTATCCAAATCCAAATCCTCTCCAAACTGAGCAAAGCATGCCTCAAAGGGATCCTCAATGCTTGATTCACCCATAGTCTCCTCCGTCTTACTGCTCTCCTGAGGAGCAGACTCTAAAATGGCATTTGCTTGCTCAAGTAACTTATCCAAATCCATATCCTCTCCAAACTGAGCAAAGCATGCCTCCAGGGGGTCCTAATTGCTTGATTCATCCACCGTCTCCTCAATAATCTCCTCTATCAAGCATACATTTCTCACTTCAACAAATTCCAGTGGTTGCTTAGTGATATCAAAGATATTCAACTCCACTGTTATATTTCTGAAGGAAATCTTCATCACCCCTGTCCTACAATTTATCAGGGCATTAGCTGTGGCTAAGAATGGTCGCCATAGAATCACCGGTATCTGAATCCCTACATTCTAAACCGGCTTTGTGTCTAGCACAATAAAGTCCATGGGGAAATAAAACTTATCTACCTTTATCAAAACATCCTCAACTACTCCCCGTGGTATTTTCATTGACCTGTCAGCCAATTGAAGCGTTGTGGATATGGGCTTCAATTCTCTTAACCCCAACTGCAAATAGACTGAGTAGGGCAAAAGATTCACACTCGCTCCTAGATCCAATAGAGCCCTCTCAATCTGGCTGACTCTTATCATGCAAGAGATGGTAGGACACCCTGGGTCCTTATAATTGATCGGTATCTTGCACTGAAGGATTGAGCTAACATGCTCGGTCAAAAACGCCTTCTTCGGGACATTCATCCTCCTCTTGATAGTGATCAAGTCCTTTAAGAACTTGGCATATGACGGCACTTGCTGGATGGCATCCAAAAGTGGGATATTGATTTGGACTTGCTTGAACACCTCCAAAATTTCCTCAAACTTCCCTCATTTCTTGGGCATTTGTAATCTCTCAGGGTAAGGTGCTTTAGGTACAAATGACCTAGGAGGATCCTTAACAGTGGGTGTGGCTGTAGATGGCTCAGCCTCTCTCTTTTCTTTGTTGCCACTTTCTTGTCCTGGCTGCATAGCAGGGTTCTCTTCCATTTTATTGTCCACTTGTCTCCCAGACCTTAATGTGACAACCGATTGCACTTGTTCCTGCCCATGCGTAGGATTTGATAAATTTTCTACCGCAAACTGTCCTTTTGGGTTAGGCACGGGTTGACTAGGGAACGTTCCCTTCTCTCTTTCACCCAAGTGACTTGCGATTTGACCTATTTGACTCTCTAGCTTGGCAATCGCTTGGGTGTTTACTACTGTTGCGCTCTTCACTTCACTGATGGATTGGCCGGTCATCTTCATGAACTCTTTGAGGGTGTCCTCTAGTGACTATGAAACCGGCGCTAGCGCTTGAGTGGGAGCTTGGTAAGCAGGTGATGGTGCTGGATGGGCTGAGTGACCATGACTTGGAATTGGTGGAGGAAATCCGGGAGGGTATTGATTGGGAGCATGATGAAGGGCTCATCCCTGATTCATCGATTGGTTCTGCTTCCATGAAAAATTAGGGTGGTTCCGCCACCTTGGATTGTAAGTCTCAAAGTAAGATCCATTTGACTACCTTCGATAGTCATTGAAAGCGTTCACTTGTTCCATAGGATACTCGGCAAAAGCCGGCATTGATGGAAAATTCTGTGCTAGATGCATGGGACTAACACAGATGGAACAACTATCAACATTGAATGTGTTGGCAGCATTGATGGACTGGCCTACAGCGAGAGCGTCAATCTTCTTAGTGAGAGTATCTAGCTTTATCCTCAAGTCAGTGTCCTCTTTGATCTCATAGATGCCTCATTTCTTAGGAGCACGAATGGACTTATCCCGACAGCTTGAAAAATCACACTGCTACGAGTTGTCGGATAACTTGTCCAATGCCTTGTAGGCTTCATCCCTCGTCAGACTTAAGAATGCCCCCCCATTCGTAGACTTGATCATGCTACGATTGGGTTGAGTCAACCCTTGGTAGAAGAACTGAACGAGTCTCCACTTCTCATATCCATGTGGAGGGCATCTAATCAGTAACTCTTTAAAACGCTCCCAACTCTCAGAAAACTTCTCATCCTCCTCCTGAGTGAAAGAACTAATCTCCTTTCGGTACTCATTCACTCTAGACATTGGGAAAAATTTATTATAGAATTTACTCAACAGATTTTCCCAAGATGTAATAGACCCGGGCGTGTTGGAATCCAACCATGCCCTAGCTTTATCGTGAAGAGAAAAAGGGAAAAGTCCAAGATGGACTGACTCTTCAGAGAAGTTTTGGAACTTGAATGTGGCATAAATATCTTTGAACTTCTTCACATGGCTGTAAGGATTTTCAATATCTAAGCCATGAAATGATGGTAGGAGTTGGATGACATGTAGCTTTTTATCAAAATGGGTGGCATTGGTTGGTGGCAACACTATACAAGAAGATGAGTTAGCCGCAACGCGTGCGAACAAATCCCTAAGGGATGTAGTGGAGTCCACGTTCCAAGCTCTAGGTTGCTCTACATTCTCTGGCTGATTTGCATTCCTAAAATTTTCTCCTATCTCAATTGTCTCTCTTTCAACAAGTGCTCTCTTCTGTCTCCTAAGAGTTCTTTCTAAGTCGGGATCTAAATGTATCAATTCTAAATTCAGTGATCTTCGACCAAGCATACACCACACAAAAAAAGCAATAAAATAAACTAACTAGTATAAACAAAAAAATAAAATTAAAAATAAAATTAAAATTAAAATTAAAATTAAAATTAAAATTAAAATTAAATTTGAATTTACAATTGAAAATGAAATTGAAAATAAAAATAAAAATAAAAATAAAAATAAAAATAACAAACAAAAATGCTAACTAAACTAGTAGAAAAATAAAATCAATTCAAACAAAAATTTCACAAACAAAACAATTTCCCGGCAACAGTGCCAAAAGCTTGTTGTGAGTTTTAAATTACTCGCAAGCGGACGAATCGTTTGAAATATAGTGTGTGCAAGTGCGAGGTCGAATCCACAAGGAATTGCGTTGTGAAAATATAATTTTATCTAAACTAACCCTATTTTAACCTAGTTCTGAATTTTGTATTATATTGTGCAAAGAAATATAAACTTAAACTAAATTAGTTTAAAGCAAATGACAAAAAGACTAAAGTTTCTGAATCCACCCCACCAAAGTTAAACATATATCTTCATGTTCTAAAAATAGCCTATCAAAACATTCCATGAATCCAACTTAAAACAAAAAACAACAAATATCTCAATTAAACCAAAAGCATCAAATGTATCCGCTTTTAACAAATCACAAAGGAAATCCAATTTGATATATCTATCAGATGAAACACACGGAATATCCAACAGAACAATTTAAACTCAATCAATCATAAGACTTTACTCAAATAATTGACAGAACATTTATACTAAAAAAACATCAGAATTGTATAAACAAATCTGAAACTATTATGCCAAACAACAGCGAGGCTTCATCTTCAATCTTAGTTGAAGATTTTAGCCACTCATAATCATGAAACTAGATTTCATAATAAAAGTGTTAAACATTAAACTAAAAAAAGCAGTAAATTAAAACTGACTATACATGGGAGAAATTTCACTCGTTGTTTGGCGGCGCTTCCCCTCGTGATAGCAAAACCTTCGGAGATCCACCAAAATGCTAGTAGAAGTCCTCTAAATTGCACCAAAATAGCACTTGGATTTCTTACTAAAGATGAAGTGAAGAGGGGCTTATATAGGGAAACATCACAAGTGCAATATGCTTCCAATCCGATGTGGGATACTGCAAATTCCAGTTTTTGCTTTTTGACCTTTGTCTACTAAAACTGCCATAACTTTCTCTAGAAAAATCATTTTATTGACCCGTAAAATTCCCCAGAAAATAGACATCGGGATCTTTCCATGAATATATGGCTCATCTCCTGGTTATTTCTGAATCAATACAGTTTAATCCGAAAAAAATGGCTGATCTGTCACGCTGAAATCATGCACAGCCTGACCTTTGTCTACTAAAACTGCCATAACTTTCTCTAGAAAAATCATTTTATTGATCCGTAAAATTCCTCATAAACTAGACATCCGGATCTTTCCAAGAATATATGGCTCATCTCCTGGTTCTTCCTGAATCAATACAGTTTTATTTTAAAAAATGGCTGATTTGTACGAGCAATTATGACAATTTAGTGAAACTCTTTTACAAGCTTGTAAACCTGTAAAACAACGAAAAACAACTCAAAGTAACAAATTTCTAAGCTAAGAAATGTAAATTAAGGGGCCAAAATATGCAATATTTGGCACTCATCAAGGGTATTATGGTCTTTTGATATATTATCCTACTTTAATACCAATTAGCTAATATTATAAACCAAACATAAGATTAAGATAGTGCTTCTTTAATAATTTGTAATAATGTCCTGCTATAATCCTAATTCTATCTCACTATAAACCTGTTCGTGAACCAAACGAGCCCTTATGCGATTATAATTTTTTTAAAATTTAACAAAAAAACAAAATTAATATAGAGATCATCATTCTACATAAAATTTATTGCATGTTGTTTGCTTGTTGAAACTAAAATCAAAACATTATATATGATCCATAAAAAAAAAAAAAAACTTTCTTTATGATATTTATGTAGGATTTCAATTCATATCCTTAATCTCAAGATATCACCATAGAAGAGTACATAATACCCAATATTAAATAGAAGAAAGAACACATACCTTGCTTAGGATCCATGGTTGATGGTGCAGCGAAATCTTCAATCAAACATACGAAATAATCCTTAGCTAAGCGATATGTATGATCCATAAAAAAAACATTATATACGATATTTATGTAGGATTTCAATTCATATCCTTAATCTCAAGAAATCACCATAGAAGAGTATATAATACCCAATATTAAATAGATAGAAAGAACATATACCTTGCTTAGGATCCATGGTTGATGGCGCAGTGAAATCTTCAATCAAACATAAGAAATAATCCTTAACTAAGCGATATGCATTTCCTCTCTCTTTGATACAATAGCCTTGATAAGGTAAGCCTTTTACCAATGTGTAGAGAATATGATATATTTTCAAGGGTTAAGAATAGAAGAGGGACTCAAGTTATACTTTATATAATGATTCAATGGCTCACCTATCACACATCCCAAAGGTCAATAATTATGACATATAATAGCTAACTCATATTAGACATATTAGAGTATTGGGCTCACGACAAGTAGATTGCTTTATTCAATTCTCTTTATGTCTCACTTAATAGACCAACACTTATGTAATGACTCATCCCAAATGGGCCCACTTAAGATGGAATCGTCACCTTTCAGCACTAAGTACAAACTTACATGCAAAAAACTCCAAAAAATTTAAAACATATTTACATTATGTACACCTCAACTCATTAAAGAGGAGATACATAAGTTTATTACATATTAAACAAAAGTAAACATGTCTATGTGTGATGATGTACAAGACTCAATTACATATAAACAAAGTGCTTCCTGAGGGTGCTGACCGCATGGACCCACATAGATAATCACAAATAGATATTGTATCAAGGATTTCTATCGACCTTCCTACCTGCAACTTGAAATTAAATAAAAAAGGGAAAGGGTGAACTTTACAAAGCTCGGTGATGTCCAATTTACTAGAAGTACTTGATTTATATACTTCAATTAATGATTTTTAATTACAATTGATATTCAAGTCATCATACTTCATTAAGTCATCATGTATTTCATATCATATTACATTTCATAGTTTTCATTCAATATATAGATATCACTCATAATATCCATTTCAACATTATTTCTCTTATTACATTTCACAATCATTTAATTTATCAACATCTTAGTGAGGGATTTGAATGAATGCATATGCGTAATATCCCTTTTTCTTTCCACATCACATCTCTTCACAATCATTTTATTTCACTATCGCATCAATACTCAAGTATGGGCATCTATACATGGGTATCCGTATCAGGGCATTCATGTATGGGTATCTGTATCAGTCTCTGATATAGCTAGTAGGGACGTCTCCCTACGTGCCAACACTTTCATCCAGACTAGCTATAGTTTTGTCTTCCCCGAACCACACTCTTTATCTCTACTAGTGGCCTAGCAATGCATGTACAATCACATACAAATAGACAAAAGGATAGCAATATGCAAATCAAATAATTGCATCATAAAATTTCAAATTTACCATAACAATCCAGTCTATAGAATTTACACATCCTTTCAAGAATACAATTCACAAAAATTCATCATGTATGTATATATATATACACACACACTCAATCTTCTCATCAAATTAATATTTCTAAGAGTTATAATTCACTTTATTCATTGAATTTATACTTATTTCCTTTATTTCTTCAAATTTATCATATTCAATAATATATCCTTTCATCTTTTCTTCACTGATAATTCATTTAAAATTTTATCCACATTTCTTACTTCTTCTCCCTTACTAAAAGTAAAGTGAACTTACTAAGAAATACCAAGTACTATTCTTGAATCACTTCTTTGCTTTTTGTGCTCCTCTCAGCAACACCTACCATTGTTTCGTCTTCACCTAATATGAGTATGCTTAACCAATATTACTATCTAATAATTTAATTCAAATCCTTATAATGGGTTAATTGTGTATATATATGCATGTTCCAACCTAGTTTCAAATTCAAAATTTTAGTTGAATTCATTTTCTTTTATTTTAAATCAAATTCAAACCCATTTAAGAAGAATATGAAGTTTTAAGCTCTTAAAATCATGATTTCTATATGAAATAGTATAAGAGAATAAGAAATTACCTTCATAAAATTTTTATCAGAAACTTTTTGAAATCATTTCCTGAACAATCGAATCCCACATTCATTTATAAAAACCTCAAGTTTTAGTATAGTTCTTCAATAATTTAAGAGAAATTTAGAGAGAGAAATGATGGATTTTGACGAAAGAAATGAATTTTGATTGTAAAATGGAATTTATATAGTGCCCAACATCTTACTAGTCAACTTGGGGCTTACTAGTCGCCTACCTAGGTGACTGGTGAGGTCTTAGTCACCTACCTAGGTGATTGGTAAGGTACTAGTCGCCTACTCAGGCGACTGATACCTTCTGTCGCATTCAAAAATCCATTTTTATCACTTTAATGCATTCCAACTTGTTTTTTTTTAATTATATTTTCAAATTCTTGTCTCAGTATTGTCTCAAATTGGAATGTTAGTTTAAATCAATATGTATATGTATGCATGATGATCATAATATCAAATAAGAAGTTATCAAATTACCCTTATCCTAAGGGTAAGGATCTTACAACTTAACCTATTTTATGACAAAACTCAATAAGCCCAATTGATTTAAGCCCATATCATGAAATAATTATAACATTCTCCCACTTGAGCTATACTAATTGTGGTTAAATTTTTAAAAACATATTTTTTCTTTTAAAAAACGATTCTCGAGCCAAAATAACTTCAAACTTTAAAACATTGGTGTAGAGACTAATCTTAGTGTCTCCAATGGAGTCTTCGACATCGAATCATGGCAGTAACTGTATCTTTTGAGCGACACAGGACCTTTTATGGTCATAAGAGTCAACAAACTCTATCGACATAGATCTAATATGGTAGTGTAGCAATGAAACAACATCCACAAAGTGGTCCTTATATGTTGCTTTACGGTCACTTTTAATTTTCTCCACTTTAAACAACACAAGTATGCTAGAGAAAATCTTTTATGGGTTTTCAACAAAACTCATATGGTCATAAGAGTCAACAAACTCCATTGACATAGATCTAATATAGTAGTGTAGTAAGGAAACAACATCAACAAAGTGATCCTTATATGTTGTTTTACCCGTGTTGGTCACTTTTAATTTTCTTTTCTTTAAACAACACAAGTATGCTAGAGAAAATCTTTTATGTTTTTTCAACAAAACTTGTATGTTTTATCATCATATTTAATATCTCGAGATATATTTTATGTGCCACAAGACATACACTTTAAGCTATTGACAAAATACCCCAATATTTACTTAAGATTGACACGCATATTAAGACTTTCAACGAATATATATATGACAATACAAACATATAAAGCATCCATATGTTAAATACAAAGGAAATATCTAAACTGAAAGATAAATTGTATATAATTAAATTTGAATGCAATGATCATTGTCAATATAATATTCAACACATTTCAAAAGATGCATAAATAGACGAAAACTTTAATTACAAAAATATAGCACAATTATGCCTTTCATTAACATGTGCATCAAAAGATGTTTTTAAACCCATACCTATCAACATGCTTTAAAAGCACAAGAGAGACTTACATATCACAAGGGAGACTTTAAAATATTCTAAAGTTTGCCTTAAGCATTTTAAAAATTGTGAAGTCCTTAGACAAAAGATCCACGGCAAATCCAACCAAACATCTTCGTGGCCTACCCTTGAGATAGCAACTGACTAGTCCTTAATTGCTTACATCTGCTTCCAAATTCCAACTAAGAAATATCAATCACACAATTAAAAAGACAGTTCCAGTGAATAAGAATAATTAAGAAATTTTATATAAAAAAATAATAATTAAAAAGCCCAACAACTGAACCTGATTTGGAAATTGGCAAATGTAGAAATCTTTCAAATTTGGAAGCACTTTGTTGCATTGTCTTCTTACAGTTAAACATATGCAGAGCAATATCAAATGCCCCATCTATTGTTTTTTTTTTACTTAACAAGTGTATAAATATGTCCTATGATGATTCTTTGGTAATGTTTGGTAACTAATTAAAATATATTTTAATAAATTTTAATCAATTCAAAACAAAATTTATATAAATTTTACTTAAATCAGCTTTCAAACATAGCTTTTATTTTTCTTCTTCTTCTCCATTTAAATTGTTTACATTTTTTTAAGAAATATAATAAATTGTATATGATTGTAATGAAACAAAATTCATTACAATTTATCACTATTTAATAGTTTACATCTTTATATCTTTTTTCACAAACAGTTCAAAAATAAAAAAATAAACTCGTATAATGTATGAACATTAAACTAGTTTATTTTTTAATTAGATGTTATATAGTATTAATTTTAACAATTTCTTATTATTTAAAGAATTAAAGTAAAATAAAAGTAATAAAATTATAAGTACAAGTTACTAATTTATTTGCACCAACCCAAGTTCTTTAATCCTCATTGTTTTAATGATTCGACTATATAGAGAATTGAACTGGTCACCACGTATGAAAAAACTCGAACCGAATCACATTTAGTACGATTTAGTTTGTTTTTTAGTAGTTTTTTTTCATTGTTAAAAATATTATTATTTTGAGATAAAATAATGTTAATATAAAGCAATTAAGTGATAATAAAATATATCTAAATAAAAAAATTAGACTACTTAAAATAAATCTAAATAAAATATTTGTGGTTTTTTGTAATTTGTTTTAATCAATTAGCTTTCCAAATCATTTAAAGGACCACTAGATATGGATGTCTTCACCTTAAAAAGGAAAATTTACCAATGTAAAAATGACACATGTACATTAATATAAATATATAATAGTGTATGAGGTTCAGTTCGGGTTTTGACGGTTCTTAGGGACCTATACCTAAATTGAACTGGATGTTTTAAGCTATTACAAAAATGAACCCGAAGCGATCTGTACCGCTTACAAAAATCGTATCGGATCAAAATCAATTTAATTTGATTTATTCACCCTAATAAAAAGACATATAAAAGAGAGATCATGCGTGTGGTGCAACTATTATATTTTCTTTTAGCAATGTTTCAAATTCGATTCAAGTTATTATCACTGCAATAAAAAATAAAATTATATGCAAATTGATATTTGAAAGAATGTGGATGGGGGCATGTATGATATTTGGACTTGTCCCTACTCATAATGATATCGAACCAGACTAATATTTAGGTTAAGGACCAGATCCTCTCCATCATTTGCAGCCACACCTTCTCTCTTCAACTCCGTTGCGGTTCCCTTGGGTACATTGCGCTTTTGTCATTTTCATCTTCCATTAGTGCTCTCGAATAAAATGCTTGTTTGTCATTTTGTTGTTGTTGTTGTGTGTGTTTATTGAATGATCTTTTGATATCTAGCTCCACAGAAATGGCAAAGTCAAAGAATCACACTGCTCATAACCAGTCTTACAAGGCCCATAAGAATGGAATCAAGAAACCCAGAAGGCACAGACACACTTCAACCAAAGGGGTATTTTTTTTCTTCCTTTTATTCCTCCTTATTTCCCTCCTATTTAGTTTTTGACTTTTTTTTGGCCTTAACTTTTCCTTAATGGATTTTAAGGTTTAATGCGATGCTATTTTCATATATGTCATTTGTTTTCTTGTTTGATGATGTAGATGGATCCAAAGTTCCTGAGGAACCAGAGGTACGCTAGGAAGCATAACAAGATCGGTGGATCTGCTACCGAGGAGGAGTAGACTTTGAGCTATGCTTGAAAATTTAATCTCCTCCTATAATACAAGACAATTCAATATTTTGGTTTTAGTCTGATTTGTTGATGTCCATTAGCGGATGATTCTCTATTGGTCAGAACTAGTGTTTTGACTTTCGACTATTCCTAATTTTTTTTTACCAAGTGATTATTCCTAATTTCTGATTAGTGACTTATTGGAGATTTGATAGGTTATCGTTTTCCTGGCTATGCATCCGTTATTATTTGAGCTGCTGATTCTGTCTCTAAGACATGTGATGGATTGACTTTTCTTTGATCTTAAGTTAGTAGCGGAGATGCATCATTTGGCTGGCGTTTCTTCAGTCATGAGTTTGACTGAAGTTACTGAAGCTCAGCGTAGTTTTATCTGGTTATTTGCAATTGCACATCATAACGAATGTTTAAGCTGAAAATTACTGCTTATTTGGGGAAGAATTTGGGGGAGGGGGTGAGCTAGTTGTTGGTGGATGAAGTTGTTACTATTAGAACATTTCTTAGAATGAAGTGTGAGTTTTACCTTGATCAGGAAGTCATGATATATGCATAGCTTACCCTAAATACTGGTTTTAGGGCTCTATTGACTATTGAGTTTTTTGTCATTAGCTATGATGGACACGCAAATTATAATAATTGTCTCAGGGAAAGTGGGAACATATTGGGTCTACCTCATGGATGCTGTCAACAAGTTATTACGTCCAGGATTTCCATGGGGCAATGCTGGCCTTCTATATTGTGAAGTCTTAAGTTCTTCGACTCTGGATGATGTGCGATTGTATTTGGTTTTGTGTGTATGAGTTTTCATAGCTAAACGAAAAAGGTAACATTATAGATTAGTAGTTTTTCATTTTATTTTTTTAAGAAGAAATTGGGTTTTGGTAATTATATGTTACTTTTAATATCCGTCTGTTATTGAATTTTGTGAGCTGGCATTTCCAAAGACTTAGAAGCCTTATTATATCTAATTGTAATATTTAAGATTCTTTTAGTTCTTCGATCTGCTCCACAACTTTGAAGTGAGTTGTTTCTTTGAAATATTTTTTTATCTTTGGGGCTATAAGCTTGTGAATGGAAGTTGTGGGAGGAATTATTATGTTGTGAAGGGTTTAGTAGAAAATCCTCTGAACTGAAAAGACATGCTGGGGTCTACAATTTTTAACACATAATGGTTCTACCAACGACACTCAATAGAGGAATGATAGAGATCATCAGATAATGTTCTCTCAGTGCGTCTCATGGTCTACCTTGATGTGGATTTTTAACGGATGCTAGCCTTAGAGATTGGTTAACTGAAATAATTTTTGCTTTGTTGTGGTCTATAAGGTCATCAGATTCGTGGTGTTTACTTGGGGAGATGATGCAGTTCAATAGAAGTTGTTGCTTACCTCAGTCCGTGTGGGGTGCATAATAAAGCTACAGAATAGCATATTGCCCTCTTTTAGCACAAGGCAGAAGGGTAAGCAGTCTGTTTTTTTCCAGTGGAATTGCTGTGTAAGGAGTGATAGACTTCTCTCAGATGCCAAGTGCTAAAAACTAGCCATGCCATATTCTAGCAGTGTCCCTCTAATGGCCAAGATACGAGATGCTTAGCTTACACAAGATAAAAGGGAGTGCATAAGAATGTTTGAGATCTCTTTGCTGAATCCATCTTATTTTGGTAGTGTGGGATGCATGAGTAAGAGCAATTATCAGTTAAATGGTTTATATCATGTTCTAATATTTCGTAGTTGAAGTTGGGAACTAGATGTGTTAAACGAGGAGTGTGGTGCTATTTTTCCAGTCTTTCTTGCTATAGATGTCTAATGCAAGTCTTTATGAATTACTTCAGTAACTATGTGCCATGGTTGCACGGGCATGCACATTTGAGTTGAAATGATATATGTTTTCTGATAGAAACTCAATACATATTTGCTGCTTTAATACTTGCCTGGAGGCTTGCTCAAAGATGATGGTCTAATTGTTGGTGTTACCGTGTTAGTTTAATTTGTTGACTTTGGTTGGATGACCTTTCTTGAAGATGCTGTAAAATTGTAGCTGTCCTCAAGTTTTGCAAGGTGCTTATAGTTGGATTAGTTATGACTGATATTATAGCACCTGCCCTTGTTTTGGGCCTTGGCGGCTTCAACAGTCTTTATATGAAATATTAATATATCTATGCGTGGTGTGAGAATTGTTTTAGCTGGCTCTTAGAAGGAGAAAAGAAATTGTTTTTGCTCTGCTATTTCATCTTGTTATGCCCATCTAGAGTCAAAGTTGGGTTTCACTAGTGGCCCGAATGGTAATGGTGTCATGGAAATTTCCTGTCATCTTATCTTGGTGAAGGCTGTTGGTCATATACGCTTTTACGGACCTGGGTCCTAGCCATCCTAAAAGTATGCTAAGCCATAAAGGAAAGTATGTTTTGATGACCATGTCACAGCCTGCTAGATGTAATTGTAAACCTCTCCACCTCTTAGGATCACCCGCATCAGATAACATAACACCACATTACCTCACTAGATGTAAAACTGGAAAAATTCTTGTTTGGATCTGGTTCATCAGATTTTCTTGGATCAGAGGTATTGACAGTCGAAAATACTTCCGATACGGGAAAGTTCCATGGACCAGGTTTAGCCAACAATCTCTTGTAAATTTTTTATGCAATTCCTATTTCAGAACCGCTGCACCAAGGCACCCATATATTTTATGGTGCAGTAACAAGTTATACACATACTTTATCAACCCAATAATAATTGATGAAATAGAAGGAAGAAGAATGGGGAAGAAGCTTATCTCTCCTTTGGATGCTTCACAATCACCAGCGGACACTTTACATGCTTGGCACAATAATCACTTACACTTCCTAGAAAAGCCCTGTAAAATTGTAAGGTGTAGGCATTTTCAAATGGATGAGATTATACAGTGAATTAGAGCAAGATAACAGTCAACAGTTAAAAGACTTTAAGGCTTTCAGCTGTACCTCTTTAAGAAACCATAACCATGGCTTCCCATGACCAAAGTGTCAACTTTGAATTTCTCCACTGTGCTACATATAACATCCTTGGCTTCTCCACTCTTAACTATTTTCTCTACATTTATCTGCACAAAGTTAATTCATACCTGTAAGATACCGTTGTTTGAATTTAACGGTAGTTTTGGTTTATGATTGTCAAAACGATTTTAAAAAACATTTGTGAAAATAGTTGTTTTAACATAAATCAAGTTCCTCAAAACTCTTTTTCAGATTTTGATTCTTTTCATAAACCCTTTTATAAACTCTCACAAACAGGAATTATGTGATTGATTGAACTGGATAGAAGGGAAATAAATAAATACTCCTAGACAACATGTAGATGAAAAGAGGCTTACATCAGTAGCAAATTTCCTTTAGATAGCTTGAGCTCGTTCCATCACTGAATTCACCTGATAACTACCATATTTTTCCATAGAACCAATCATGTCTTTGGAGAACATATACACTGTAATAAAAAAAAAAACAGTTTGGAATTCTTTTTCCTGTTAATTAAAGTTGAAATTATGAAGCTAGAGTAATTAATTTTGATCTTAGCTAGGTAACAGAATCAGCAATTTCATCTGAAGAAAATAACACCAGACAAAAAAGTAGATTTGGACAAAGATCTGACCTGCTGCATCAAAGGAAGAGTGGACGGGAGGTGGAGGCTTGACATAAAGGAGGACAAGGGTGTAATTTGGGTTAGAAGAAAATAGGTTGCTGAGACACCATGAGAGAGCATACATGCTCTCCTCACTCTCATCCACTGCCACCACTATCTTTTTCTCTTTCATCGTCATCATGTTCACTCCTTCCATTAAAGAAAGTATTTTTGCTTCAAAAACTAAATATTAATTAATTTGAACAAAAGAGAAATATATTGGCCTTAATATGTTGATAACAAAGCAAATGAAATGAAGTCTATTTATAGGCTGCAGTTAGCTGCTGTTTTGCAGTTACCGGTTTTAATTTCGGTGGATATTTCTATATTGTTATATTTATCCGTCGTGGTTTTTTTTAAACCGAAAACCATTGAATTGATAAAATATTATTCTATTTATGACTACCCAACCATAATTTGCCATGTCATCTCCTACCTTTATTTACGAGTCTTGATCTTATGGAACTATCTGTTAGAAAGTTTTTTTTTAGCAATTACAAAGAAATTAAACAGTATTTGTATCAAAAAATTTATGATAAATTACATTTATAATTTGATTTAACTCACACATAATGATTCGTAGTTTCAAAATATACAGTTATTCTTTGGCATATGCATTTTTCAATATAAGAATACAAATAACTCCCTAAAATATGCAATATAATACAAATATCTACTGGAATATATCTATTTAAAGGGTATTTATTTATTGAAACTACGGGTCTTTATGTGTAGTTTAGGTCATACTACATAGAACTAAATATAATTTATACAAAAATTTAAATACGAAAGTTATTACTTAAATTTTCCTTCGTCCGGTTTCAAGTTATCAGCACAATTTATTTATTGGTGAGTTATGATTAGAGTTTAATTACATTTTTGTCCATTTTCTTCCCATTGAGTTTCATTCTAGTCCCTTTTCTCTCATTTATACCAATTTTGACTTTTAACTATTTCAAAGTTGCAACGTGGTCCTTCTCTAGCCAATGTAGTTGCCTGAATGGAAGATAGAGTCACATAATTTTCACATGAAAGACATGTGGTAATTTATTATTTGTTTAGTATACAAAATTTAAAATTGAAATGAAACAAAAGAAAGAAAAAAAAAGCTTGTAGTTTGAATTAGAGAGGAATCATATTACAATATTTGAATAGTTAAAGGTTAAAATTGATACAATTAGGAAAAAAAAGAAAAACCAAAACAAAACTTGATCAATAATTCATGAACCAAAAATGTAATTAGCTAAGCATACTTAGATCCACTTACGCAAGAATTTTTCCATAATAAAGGCTATAAGTCAACATAAAAAATGGAAGAGGATAATTAAACTCAAAGTGAGATTGAAAATCATGTTTATTTTCAATTTTTTTGTTAATCAAGTCTGCATAATAATTTATTATTAATTAGAAGTGATTCGAATTCTCTCTATTTAAAAATTGAGATAAAAATTAAGTTATGATAAGACTGAATGTAATTATGATAATCAAATATTCAGATATTCGATGATATTTAATTTTAAAATAAATTTAATTATATTTCAATTTTTAAATAAAAAAAATTTAAACCCAATTTAAAGCAATTGGCTCACGAAAGTGATGATGGGATATTCTATAATACTAAGTATCTGTTATAGTCAACTTCTTAATAAAAGCTAAGCCTATCTGATTCAAATAATATCTGACAAGAA
Organism: Bretschneidera sinensis; assembly: GCA_023935145.1. Taxonomy (NCBI): domain Eukaryota; kingdom Viridiplantae; phylum Streptophyta; class Magnoliopsida; order Brassicales; family Akaniaceae; genus Bretschneidera; species Bretschneidera sinensis. Next base: position 38,863,913 of record CM043697.1, on the reverse strand, counting down.
TAGTTAAAGCCTAGCGCATGCACCAAAGCACGTTACAATCATAGCTTGCTAGGGCTTATCCAATTATTGAACAATCCGGTACCATGCACAAGTTGAGAGGGGAGAAGAAAATGCACTCTTGATTGATTCCTGCAGAATCTGGATCATTTTGTTTAGATTATGAGTTCATGATACAACAAGAAACTAGAAATTGTTTGTTATCAGTTTTTGAAAATTATTTTTAATTTTTAATTTTTAAAAATTGAAAACAGTTTTAAAAAACTGTTTCATATGTTTGGATAAGTGATTTAAAAAACTGTTTTGCAAAAATCAGTTTTCTAAAACTGGATTTAGAAAACTCCAAAAATGAGTTTTCGGTTTTCATTTTCATTTTCATTTTTTACGCCCTAAAACACGACTAAGCTCTCTGCTCTCTGCTCTTTGCCATCTTCTCTCGATTTTCAGACAACAATCTCCCTTACCCCTTCTCATCTCACTCTCGTTGTCATCATTCTCATCTCACTCTCGCGCAGTTTCTCGATTTTCAGAGGCAAGGGTAGTATCTCAGCCTCTTTCCAGCAGCGCCAATGTCTTATTCTTCTTCGTCTCAGTCTTTCTCTTTCCTCCCCTGAGTTTGATTTCTTTGTCTCTCCATCTGATTATTTTGTTTTTATTTAAAAATTTTGGGATTTTTGTTGGGAACAGCAGCACAACCAGCAACGACAACAAGTGTATCCTGTATGTGAGTAGCTTTTCCTATTTTCTTTTTTTCTCTTTTTAACTTAATTTTTTAGGGATTTTAGGTTTTATATGTATGATTTTTCTGGGTTTATATTTCGGGTTATTTTTGCTGAATAGTTTCTTTGGTTTTATGTTTGGATGTTTCTTATGTAATTATAAGAAAGCAATTGGGCATGCATTGCAAGAGGTTGAAACAAAATTCCATGGACTTGCCTGCTCATTGTTATACCATCTTTTTTATTTTTGATTTATAGTAGGTGATAGTCTGCAAGTTGTTAAATCTCTACGATGCCATATTTTATTATTATTATTGTTATTGTTTTCTTATACTTAATTTCATGAACTTACCATCTCATGGTTCATTTGTTCTTCAAGAATGCTATTATTAGGTGACCTATGATGGGATGGATGTATTTTGTACAATGTTATCGAATTCTTTATGGGAAGTGGGATCTTATAGTTCACTTATGTTACTATGCCAAGAGTTAGAATACAGGTAGAGGTAAATATGTAGGGTTGAGATTGAAGGATGAGGTGGGTGTCTTTTGACAAGGGGGAACTGAAAGTAAAAAGGAATTGGGTAGGGTAGTTTTTTTACTGTGTTCTTTTTGTCTTGCTTAAATATGAAGGGATGACAAAATCAATGGCCGTTGATTAGAGTTTAGAGTTTTCTTGAGGTTTTCATACAAATAATATTTCTTAATTTGCTGCTTCATCATAAGGTTGTCATACAAATAATATTCCTTAAATAAGTTTTATGATTGATTAGAATTTAGAGTTCTCTTGAAAACATACATGTATATCAGGAATATATTATCTCAAATGTGGAGGAGAGATTTCTACATGAAAGGAGGAATATTATTTGTATGACAACCTTATGATGAAGCAGCAAAAGAAGATCAAAGTTGGGATCTTTGGTGTTATGTGATATTTTGGGGATCAAATGAGATTATGGTTTTAATAATTTTCTAATATTGAGGTTATTTTCTTATATTTGCTTGCCTGACATTAAGAACTCATTAACTCAATTTTTTTAGTTATACCTTGTCTAGAGAAAATCAAATCTAATCATGATGCGTGGAGTAGTGGCATCATGCAGGTTATAATATCAATGTTAGTAGCTAGGAGGAGAGCTTCTCAATGCCCAAGGAGTCACATTCTTGACATTTTTTTTTTCAGTTGTATTAAATTCTCTTTGTTATTATCAAATGATTTATGAGAATCATATTTCTTTCCAAAGGTTTTTTTGTCCCTTTTTTAAAAGAAATTATTGAGGAGGATTTTTGTATGTTAGGGTGCATCTTTTTTTAGCTGTATTGAACTTCTTTTCACCTAAAATGCAATGAAAAGTAAATGTTATAGTGCTTAAATGTGCCTTCATCCAGAAGTGCAGCTTAATTATGTTGTTTTTCTTGTTCTTCATTGTTTATGGTATTAGTGTAATTCATGTATAAAACTGAAGTTTCAATGAGGGTTTTGGGACTGCTTGCTCAGTAGAACCCTTTTGTTTAGTGGCACCCATGTTATTGCTTTAGTTTTAGTTTGATAGACTTTGGGCTGAAAATTAGTCTGTATTTTTGTATCTGTCAATCTATTTCTTTATTAATAAAATTCCTTTACTTTTCAAAAAAAGAGCTAAAGAGTAATTTGTGGAGATGGATCTATTAATTATTTATGTGGAGATGTATATATTAATCCATGTTTATGGGTTCTTTCCTTTTAATTTGTTTATATCTATTGTGTGTTCTTGTGATTTAGCTGGTGGTGCGTGGAAGTTGGCCAGCTTTTGGGACAAATTGTTGTCCTTGTGGCTGTATCATGGGTTCTTTCCATTTATTTATTTTATATCTGTTGTGTGTGCTTGTGATTTAGCTGGTGGTGCATGGGAATTGGATGGCTTTGGGGACAAATTGTTGTTTTAAACTAAATTTGCAACCATATATGTTCTACTCTATTTGCACCCTGTATGAATCAAGAAGTGCTAAAATCCATGGACTTTCTTTTCTTTCTTCCTCTGCGTCTACATGTGTGTGCTCTAACTTTTTTCCTTTTTTGAATTCCTATAAAGCTTGTTTATGTTTGCTTACTTATTTGAAAAATAATATTGAATCTGACTATGCCTTCCATTAATGCTCAAAGCCCTGCCCCTGCCTCTTCAAATGATGGTATTTCTCTATCTCCACAAACACAGAAAGAATTTTTTTAAAATTGGTATCAAGTGAAAAGCAACGTTTAATTTGTTATTATGGCATTTCTTTTGTCTTCCCAAGTTTCTAATTAATTATTTGATTAATAGCAGCCTACCTAATAGATATAGAGCTGAACATGATAAGTAGTATTTGGTATGCAGGGGTAGCAATTGATCAAGGAATTGCATATGTTTTAAGGCTGGTTGCTCTAGTGCTTACCTATATCATTCACTGACATCCTCCTTTAGGAATATGAGAGATGTAAATCAAATGATAATGCATAATTAACGTGTTATATTTCTTTTACTCATTATTTTGTTCAAGCCCTATATATTTCTATCCATATCTTTTTGCACCAGCCCTTGCACAAGAACTGCAGCACCAACCCCTGTGCAGGCAGCAGCTGCACCGGCCCCTGCACAGGGGCTGTTGCACCAGCACCTGTGTAGGCACCAGCTGCACCAGCCCTTGCACAGGGACTGCAGCATCCCTTTCACATGTACTGCTGCACCAGCACCGGTGCAAGCACCAACTGCACCAGTCCCTGCACAGGGGCTGGTGCAACGTCACCTTTAGAATGTGCTGCAATTCTGAGTGCTGGTTGTTAAAATGACTAATTTAGACTAGTCTATGCACTTCTATCGTAAACTTCTGTAATAGTTGGGTTTCTTTTGTTTAGTAATTAGTACAATTATACTTTTAATAATATAAGTATGGATATTATATTTTGCCCTATGTTCTGCAATTGTGATTTGAAGTTGGTTGTTGTTGCTTTCTACTTTTGTTTTTAAGCTTTCCTTTCTGGTTATTAAAATAAGTATTTATGCATATGTCTTATTATGCACTTATTTGGATAGGACATAATAATTTAAGACCTCAGTGAATACTTTTGTTGCGGACAACTTTTCTTCCATTAAAAAAAATCAAAGTGTGTAATTATCAGTTTGCTCATTCAGATGAACCAGTTGAAAATATATATATATATATATACATATATATATATATAATATTTTGTATATGTTGTTGATGTTTTTTCATTTAATGAGAAGTTTGAGTGCTAGTCTTGGAAATTTGTTGTGTTTCCTGTTGCGTTCACCTGATTTTTACTCTCATTCTGCATGTCCACGTGTGTTTTTTATCTATAATTTTTTTATTTTATGAATAGGTTAGTTTTTATTGTTCAATAATAAGTAGTTAAGTTCGCTTTTAATGTAGATGGCTCCTGAAAGCATTGATATTTCTTTGTGGGGCTTTGAGAGAGAGAAATGTTTTATCGATATCATGGTTAATCAGGTAAACAAGGGAAACATGAAAGATGGTGTGTTTCATAGAAAGATTTTGGATTTCATTCTCAAAGAATTGAATATGAAGACCAACAAGCTCTTTACAGTGAAACAATTGAGGGAGAAATTTCAAAGGTTGCGTATGAAACACCGACTGTTTAGTCAATTGCTTGAGCAAACTAGGTTTGGTTGGAATGCGAAAAGTAATACTGTCACAGCCTTAGATGAGACTTGGGAAAATTACATTCGAGTATTGTTTTTCTCCCTAAAGTTCATAGTACGGACTAACTTAAGATAATTTCTTTTAAATCGATAATGACATTTACATCTTCATTTTTTTTTTCTTAGGCACACCCGAAAGCTTCCCAATTTCGTAAGCAAGGCTGTGAACACTAAAAACTGTTAGGAATAATCTTTAACAAGTCAACTGCCGCAGGAATTCTTCACTATGCTTCAACCCAATATCCACCTAATTCCGATAGGGAGAATGAATTGCATGAAGCTTTTCTCAATAGTGGCATGCATGTAGACGTTGATGTTGATGGCCTTGGCAACTCTGATAAACCAAATATTCCAGTTGACCTTGAAACGCCAAGCACTCAGCCCACTCAGCCTGAACGTTCTGCCAAGTGTTCTAAAAATAAAAACATAAGGAAACTAGAAATAGTCAATTGAGTGAAGTTTTTGCCTGTTTCATGGAGACCACAAAAGCAAGGACATAAACTTCTCTGGCTAGGGCTAAGAGGTATAAAGTGAAAAGCGTTGAGGCAACAAGTTCGGTGGTTTCAGCTGATTATTTAGTGGCAGTGTGTTTGAAAGTTCTTGATGAAATGGAAAATTGGGTGAATGATGACACATATTTGAAGGCATTAGAGAAATTTACAGGTAATTTTGAGTTGAGGTAGGCATTCATTTAAATGCCTTTGGAGAGGAAGAATGCGTGGCTAGCTAGGATTGATTGAGAGTTGGAGACATTGCCTTTGGTGTTAAGGAGACTATTTGTTCTTTGATGTGTGTTTATGTTTGTACTTGGATATTTTTATTACTTTTTTTAGTTTATGGATGATATGTTATTTGTTTGTTTTAAACTTATGCGTTTGACATTCCTTGTATTGTTGGAATATGAATGATTAGAATTGTGTATATAGGTCTAATTAGATTTGAATGATCGGAATTGTGTATACAGATCTAATTAGATTTGCAAAATCAAAGAAAACAGAGGAGGTGCTGTTGATTTTTTATTATAAAAAAAATAGATTTAAACTTCAATCTATTTAGATTTGTGGAACATAAACCATACTACTTGATAACCATAATTTGACTTTTTTTTTGTTTAGGTTAAGAAATGGACAATTCAAACACCAATAATTGTGGTAGCCAATCTAATTCATCAAGTTTGTCCGCTGAAGATGAGTATGAAATGCTCTCATTGTTAATGGTTCCTATGTTTGCCGAATATGATGAAAAATTTATGAATAAATTACCTATGCGAACATTACGACTCAGTGGACACGAATATATAACCGAATTGTTAAATGGTCATTCAGAGGTAGTTTATGAATTGTTTCGCATGGACAAGGAAACATTTATTCACTTATGTAACACGTTAAAGCAATATAATTATATAGAAGACTTAAGGGGTGTCACAGTAGAGGAAATGATGACCATTTTCTTGTTTGTTATGGGGCACAATGTGGGGCATAGAGTTGTAGTTGATCGATTTCAAATTCACTAGAAACAATTAATCGGCATTTTAAGACAGTGATGAGAGCATTGAACAAGTTTGCAAAGCACATCATTTTTCTGTCGAATGACCACGTGGTGCCTCCACAAATTAGACATGATCGAAGGTTTTACCCAACTTTTAAGGTAATGTATCTTATGATTGATTGTTAATTTATTAGTTTAGCTTTGTATATACAATATATAATACCAAACTGAGTCTAATCGTATGCAATTTAATGGACCCAGAAATGCATTGGCGCAGTTGATGGAACGCATATCAGTGCATGGGCGCCAGCAGAAAAAGCTACCAGTTATAGGGGTAGAAAATCGGTTTTCACACAAAATGTGATGTGTGCATGTTCATTCGACATGAAATTCACATACGTGTATAGTGGGTGGGAAGGTACGGCTAACGATTCACGAGTCTTTTTAGACGCCTTAACTCGATCGAATGCTCTATTTCCTTGGCCTACTAATGGTAAATCTATTTTAGTACTAAGTTGAAATTATATACTAATTGATTGATATGTACTAAGAGAATTTGTATGACTTATAGGTGAGTATTATTTGGTGGATTCCAGTTATCCATGTACAACCGGGTTTCTTCCACCGTTTAGGGGTGAACGGTATCACTTAAATAAATATCAAGATAGAACACGCCAACCAACGGGTTATAGAGAACTATTTAACTATAGGCACTTATCTCTACATAATGTTATAGAACGTTGCTTTGGGGTCTTAAAGGTGTGCTTTCCAATTTTAAAAATGATACCTAGATTCAAGCCCGCTAGACAACCTCTTATAGTTGTTGCTTGTTGTGTCGTACATAATTTTGTACGCCAGTGTTCTCAGAGTGATCAACTGTTTAATAAATGAGAAGCAGAGCACCATGAAGTAGAAAGCGAAGGAGGGTCGAGTACATTTACAAATAATTATATAGTTGATTTGTCTGATGCGTGTGCAGCAGCTATGACTATGTTTCGTGAGCTTATTGCCAATCAGATGTGGGCAGACCGTTTTGGTATTTGATTTATTATCTGGTAATCATGTTAATCTTTGTCGGTAAAAGTTAGTTAATTTAATGTCTTTATTTGTGTTAATTTAGTTTTTTTAGTTACTGAATTATTTTTGTTATTCTTAGGAATATATTTCACATATTGATATATTATTTGACTTATAGGGTGTGAGGATGACAAACCAACCAAATTGGGCAGTTAAGGCAAACCCTTTTGCAGGAAGAATTTTGGGCCGTTCGTTTCCATTTTATCAATTTATCAAAGTTGTATTTGATCAATGAATATTGTATCTTAAAGTTATCCTCAATTTTTTTAGTTATACATTGTCTAGAGAAAATCAAAGCTAATCATGATGCGTGGAGTAGTGGTATCATTCAGGTTATAATATCAATGTTATTAGCTAGGAGGAGAGCTTCACATTCTTGACATTTTTTTTTTCAGTTGTATTAAATTCTCTTTGTTATTATCAAATGATTTATGGAACCATATTTCTTTCCAAAGGTTTTTTTGTCCCTTTTTTAAAAGAAATTATTGAGGAGGATTTTTGTATGTTAGGGTGCATCTTTTTTTAGTTGTATTGAACTTCTTTTCACCTAAAATGCAATGAAAAGTAAATGTTATAGTGCTTAAATGTGCCTTCATCCAGAAGTGCAGCTTAATTATGTTGTTTTTCTTGTTCTTCATTGTTTATGGTATTAGTGTAATTCATGTATAAAACTGAAGTTTCAATGAGGGTTTTGTGACTGCTTGCTCAGTAGAACCCTTTTGTTTAGTGGCACCCATGTTATTGCTTTAGTTTTAGTTTGATAGACTTTGGGCTGAAAATTAGTCTGTATTTTTGTATCTGTCAATCTATTTCTTTATTAATAAAATTCCTTTACTTTTCAAAAAAAGAGCTAAAGAGTAATTTGTGGAGATGGATCTATTAATTATTTATGTGGAGATGTATATATTAATCCATGTTTATGGGTTCTTTCCTTTTAATTTGTTTTTATCTATTGTGTGTTCTTGTGATTTAGCTGGTGGTGCGTGGAAGTCGGCCAGCTTTTGGGACAAATTGTTGTCCTCGTGGCTGTATCATGGGTTCTTTCCTTTTATTTTTTTTATATCTGTTGTGTGTGCTTGTGATTTAGCTGGTGGTGCATGGGAATTGAATGGCTTTGGGGACAAATTGTTGTTTTAAACTAAATTTGCAACCATGTATGTTCTACTCTATTTGCACCCTGTATGAATCCAGAAGTGCTAAAATCCATGGACTTTCTTTTCTTTCTTTCTCTGTGTCTACATGTGTGTGCTCTAACTTTTTTCCTTTTTTGAATTCCTATAAAGCTTTTTGAACAACTTTTAACATTACAAAATTAAAATCGAAAAAAAATCAATATGCTCGTAAACAGGTTCACTTAGAGCTTATTTATGTTTGCTTACTTATTTGAAAAATAAAATTGAATCTGACTATGCCTTCCATTAATGCTCAAAGCCCTGCCCCTGCCCCTTCAAGTGATGGTATTTTCTCTATCTCCACAAACACAGACATAATTTTTTTTAAGTTGGTATTAAGTGAAAAGCAACGTTTAATTTGTTATTATGGCATTTCTTTTGTCTTCCCAAGTTTCTAATTAATTATTTGATTAATAGCAGCCTACCTAATAGATATAGAGCTGAACATGATATGTAGTATTTGGTATGCAGGGGTAGCAATTGATCAAGGAATTGCATATGTTTTAATGCTGGTTGCTCTGGTGCTTACCTATATCATTCACTGACATCCTCCTTTAGGAATATGAGAGATGTAAATCAAATGATAATGCATAATTAATGTGTTATATTTCTTTTACTCATTATTTTGTTCAAGCCCTATATATTTCTATCCATGTCTTTTTGCACCAGCCCTTTCACAAGAACTGCAGCACCAACCCCTGTGCAGGCAGCAGCTGCACCAGCCCCTGCACAGGGGCTGTTGCACCAGCACCTGTGTAGGCACCAGCTGCACCAGCCCTTGCACAGGGACTGCAGCATCTCTTTCACATGTACTGCTGCACCAGCACCGGTGCAAGCACCAACTGCACCAGTCCTTGCACAGGGGCTGGTGCAACGTCACCTTTAGAATGTGCTGCAATTCTGAGTGCTGGTTGTTAAAATGACTAATTTAGACTAGTCTATGCACTTCTATCGTAAACTTCTGTAATAGTTGGGTTTCTTTTGTTTAGTAATTAGTACAATTATACTTTTAATAATATAAGTATGGATATTATATTTTGCCCTATGTTCTGCAATTGTGATTTGAAGTTGGTTGCTGTTGCTTTCTACTTTTGTTTTTAAGCTTTCCTTTATGGTTATTAAAATAAGTATTTATGCATATGTCTTATTATGTACTTATTTGGATAGGACATAATAATTTAAGACCCCAGTGAACACTTTTGTTGCGGACAACTTTTCTTCCAATAAAAAAAATCAAAGTGTGTAATTATCAATTTGCTCATTCAGAGGAACCAGTTGAAAATATATATATATATATATATATATATATATATATATAATATTTTGTATATGTTGTTGATGTTTTTTCATTTAATGAGAAGTTTGAGTGCTAGTCTTGGAAATTTGTTATGTTTCCTGTTGCGTTCACCTGATTTTTATTCTCATTCTGCATGTCCACATGTGTTTTTTATGTATAATTTTTTTATATTATGAATAAATCAGTTTTTATTGTTCAATAATAAGTAGTTAAGTTCGCTTTTAATGTAGATAGCTTCTGAAAGCATTGATATTTCTTTGTGGGGCTTTGAGAGAGAGAAATGTTTTATCGATATCATGGTTAATCAGGTAAACAAGGGAAACATGAAAGATGGTGTGTTTCATAGAAAGATTTTGGATTTCATTCTCAAAGAATTGAATATGAAGACCAACAAGCTCTTTACAGTGAAACAACTGAGGGAGAAATTTCAAAGGTTACGTATGAAACACCGACTGTTTAGTCAATTGCTTGAGCAAACTAGGTTTGGTTGGAATGCAAAAAGTAATACTGTCACAGCCTTAGATGAGACTTGGGAAAATTACATTCGGGTATCGTTTTTCTCCCTAAAGTTCATAGTACGGACTTACTTAAGATAATTTCTTTTAAATCGATAATGACATTTACATCTTCATTTTTTTTTCTTAGGCACACCCGAAAGCTTCCCAATTTCGTAAGCAAGGCTGTGAACACTAAAAACTGTTAGGGATAATCTTTAACAAGTCAACTTCCACAGGAATTCTTCACTATGCTTCAACCCAAGATCCACCTAATTCCGATAGGGAGAATGAATTGCATGAAGCTTTTCTCAATAGTGGCATGCATGTAGACGTTGATGTTGATGGCCTAGGCAACCTTGATAAACCAAATATTCCAGTTGACCTTGAAACGCCAAGCACTCAGCCCACTCAGCCTGAACGTTCTGCCAAGTGTTCTAAAAATAAAAACATAAGGAAACTAGAAATAGTCAATTGAGTGAAGTTTTTGCCTGTTTCATGGAGACCACAAAAGCAATGACATAAACTTCTTTGGCTAAGGCTAAGAGGTATAAAGTGAAAAGCGTTGAGGGAACAAGTTCGGTGGTTTCAGCTGATTATTTAGTGGCAGTGTGTTTGAAAGTTCTTGATGAAATGGAAAATTGGGTGGATGATGACACATATTTGAAGGCATTAGAGAAATTTACAGGTAATTTTGAGTTGAGGTAGGCATTCATTAAAATGCCTTTGGAGAGGAAGAATGCGTGGCTAGCTAGGATTGATTGAGAGTTGGAGACATTGCCTTTGGTGTTAAGGAGACTATTTGTTCTTTGATGTGTGTTTATGTTTGTACTTGGATATTTTTATTACTTTTTTTAGTTTATGGATGATATGTTATTTGTTTGTATTAAACTTATGCGTTTGACATTCCTTATATTGTTGGAATATGAATGATTAGAATTGTGTATATAGGTCTAATTAGATTTGAATGATTAGAATTGTGTATACAGATCTAATTAGATTTGCAAAATCAAAGAAAACAGAGGAGGTGCTGTCGATTTTTTTTTTTTTAAAAAAAGAGATTTAAACTTCATTCTATTTAGATTTGTGGAACATAAACCATACTACTTGATAACCATAATTTGACTTGTTTTTTTTGTTTAGGTTAAGAAATGGACAATTCAAACACCAATAATTGTGGTAGCCAATCTAATTCATCAAGTTTGTCCGCTGAATATGAGTATGAAATGCTCTCATTGTTAATGGTTCCTATGTTTGCCGAATATGATGAAAAATTTATGAATAAATTACCTATGCGAACATCACGACTCAGTGGACACGAATATATAACCGAATTGTTAAATGGTCATTCAGAGGTAGTTTATGAATTGTTTCGCATGGACAAGGAAACATTTATTCACTTATGTAACACGTTGAATCAATATAATTATATAGAAGACTCAAGGGGTGTCACAGTAGAGGAAATGATGACCATTTTCTTGTTTGTTATGGGGCACAATGTGGGGCATAGAGTTGTAGCTAATCGATTTCAAATTCACTAGAAACAATTAATCGGCATTTTAAGACAGTGATGAGAGCATTGAACAAGTTTGCAAATCACATCATTTTTCTGTCGAATGACCATGTGGTGCCTCCACAAATTAGACATGATCGAAGGTTTTACCCAGCTTTAAAGGTAATGTATCTTATGATTGATTGTTAATTTATTAGTTTAGCTTTGTAGATACAATATATAATACCAAACTGAGTCTAATCGTATGCAATTTAATAGAACCAGAAATACATTGGCGCAGTTGATGGAACGCATATCAATGCATGGGCGCCAGCAGAAAAAGCTACCAGTTATTGGGGTAGAAAATCGGTTTTCACACAAAATGTGATGTGTGCATGTTCATTCGACATGAAATTCACATACGTGTATAATGGGTGGGAAGGTACGGCTAACGATTCACGAGTCTTTTTGGACGCTTTAACTCGATCGGATGCTCAATTTCCTTGGCCTACTAATGGTAAATCTATTTTAGTACTAAGTTGAAATTATATACTAATTGATTGATATGTACTAAGAGAATTTGTATGACTTATAGGTGAGTATTATTTGGTGGATTCCGGTTATCCATGTACAACCGGGTTTCTTCCACCGTTTAGGGGTGAACGGTATCACTTAAATAAATATCAAGATAGAACACGCCAACCAACGGGTTATAGAGAACTATTTAACTATAGACACTTATCTCTACATAATGTTATAGAACGTTGCTTTGGGGTCTTAAATGTGTGCTTTCCAATTTTAAAAATGATGCCTAGATTCAAACCCGCTAGACAACCTCTTATAGTTGTTGCTTGTTGTGTCGTACATAATTTTGTACGCCAGTGTTCTCAGAGTGATCAACTGTTTAATAAATGGGAAGCAGAGCACCATGAAGTAGAAAGCGAAGGAGGGTCGAGTACATTTATAAATAATTATATAGTTGATTTGTCTGATGCGTGTGCAGCAGCTATGACTATGTTTCGTGAGCTTATTGCCAATCAGATGTGGGCAGACCGTTTTGGTATTTGATTTATTATCTGGTAATCATGTTAATCTTTGTCGGTAAGAGTTAGTTAATTTAATGTCCTTATTTGTGTTAATTTAGTTTTTTTAGTTACTGAATTATTTTTGTTATTCTTAGGAATATATTTCACATATTGATATATTATTTGACTTATAGGGTGTGAGGATGACAAACCAACCAAATTGGACAGTTGAGGCAAACCCTTTTGCAGGAAGAATTTTGGGCCGTTCATTTCCATTTTATCAATTTATCAAAGTTGTATTTGATCAATGAATATTGTATCTTAAAGTTATCCTCAACTATCTTATTTTTAAGAAGAAAAGTATGTCATCTTTTAGATATTGAACAAACTTGAATATTGTATTTAATGGGTTGGTTGTTCATATTTTATCAAATTGTGAAAATTGTATTGTATTTTTTATTTGTATTTTAAGAATTTATTTAACAAACAAACATGACATGACCATGGGAAGAGTGTTGTCATGTTTGATCCATGATATATAAAAAATACTAACATTTTAAAAATAAAATAATATTAATTATTTCCAAGTATTTGGTATGTGCTAAAAAAATGTATTTAGTAAATATAAGAAGTAAATTTAATTTTAGATATTAAAATTTAAACTCAAAACTCAAAACAATTACAAGAAGATACGATCCAAACAGTCTTCAAAATAAGATTATCCAAACAACATTTCACTGTTTTCTGTTTTGGAAACAGTTTTCGAGTCACAGTTATCCAAACATGTTTTCTTCAGAAAACATCATAAAACTGTTTTCAGTTTTCATTTTTGAAAATAGTTTTCGAACACTAAAAACTGAAAACTGTTACTCAAACATGCCCTTAATGTTCAATCAAATATATTTCAAGCTGGCCCCCATGGAAAGTATCATGCTTGGCAATATTAATGCCAAGATTCTTTTGTAGTCCAAATCAGTTTGCTATTTGGGTGCAAGTTAAAGGAAAAATGGTACCGATTGTCAATTGCTGAAAGCCTAGAAGAGCACTAAACCAGTAGGGTATTGTGTCTGTATATGTTCTTTTATTAAGCTGATAGAATATGAATATATTGTAAGCTAAATAAACATAAACAATAATAATCATGAAATTAGAACATAGATAATTGTATAATTAAATCACATGTTTGATTGTGTCGTTGTTACAGCGGAAACTTGAAACTTGAATTATCTCAGAGTTAGATCTTTCTCTTTGTATTTCCACAATAGATGTATAGAAAATTGAATACTCAAACGTACTGGGGTCCAAGGGGACCTAACCTATTTATATACACATCAATAACCCTAGTTACTGAAAGTTCAAATTGGTCATTTCATCTAAAGATCATATTCGACTAAAGTCTACACTAACACTAACTGCTGACCCACATTAATTATATTAAGATGTGTACAAGCCCAAACAACATTCACTAATTAACAAAAGTGGGCTATCAGATTTTTCTTATTGGACCAAATTCGTTCACTCGGTTTTATAAAACCAAAACCACTATAATTAACGGTGACCCACATAGAAAAATTCCAAACATTTGTTTTACTTGATTTGAATTCCAATTTAAACTCCTAATTTTGGAGTATTCACGTGAAAAAATTCTTGGATGGCTCGGAAAACTTCATTGGCAATTTTAAGTAGTTTCATTGGTAACGTGAGTATAGATGTACGACCCAAAAAATAACATTATGTATATTTTTTTTTAAATTATCGGTGAAGTTTCAATCTAAAATTTTTTAGACCTGAACCAACCAAATATTTTTCATTCACTTGATTCTAGAGTTACTGCATCTGTTGGTTGAAAAATAACGTTTATATCTTGTCCCCGTCAATAAAAAAATAGTATGGTTTTTTAAACCAAATTCAAATGCATCCTTGCACATTTTTTTTCTTCCAAATTAAGTAATTTTCACTTCCCGACCAGTATCTTGAATCCTAAGCAACATTAATCAAACATATTAATTGGGTCAAAAACTCACTTCGAACCAGCTTTTTTATCTAGTGATTAACTTCAAATTTTTTTATATGAAATATTTGGGTTCAATCATCTTACTTGTCAATGTAAAAAAAAAAAATATCAATGTGGAGTACTCAATTTCATTTTTCACCCATTAGTTATTCTATATTTGTAAAAAAAGAATACAAAAAATATTTTCAATTTAAAAGATTTTTTTTTTATGATTGATCACATTTATTTTTGTATTTGCACAAAAAATCATTATTAAATCTCCTTTATTATTAAATTTGTAACATGATTTCAGTGATGAATAATATTTGAAAGAGTTACAATATTGCAATTAACCCAAAAACTTGAAATTTTTTGTGCTAAACTCAGGATTTATAGATCTAAGTGTTAAAGAACAATAGTTCAAAAATCTCCATTGCAATTATCATTTTTACTAACAAAAATGTCTTTAAACCAAATGCTAATTGACTTAAAAGGTAATTTCTTTAAACCAAATGCTTGTTGGCTTAATGAATTCACGAAATATTTCTAATATTCTGGTCAATGTGGGAGAAAATACTGCATGTTTGGATCAATATAAGATAAAAAATTATTTAAAAGTTTAAGTTAATTGAAATAATTAACTATTTTTTTATATTCTAACATGAAAATGATTAAATTAATCTTTCATTATATATAAATAATGTTTATACCAATTTAACATGCATTCATTTTTTACTTGGGATTCTATAGATCTGGTTTCGTAGGAGTTACTACAAAATCGAAAAAATTCACAAATAATTATAAAAAAATTGAATAGTAATTGTTTAAAAATATATAAAAATAAAAAATTTAAATATTAAAATTATTACTTAAATTTTTTATAATTATTAATAAATATTTTTGATTTCGTGAGAACTTCTCACAAAACCAAGTATATGTTATCACCGTACTTTATTTTTCTTCGGTCGTTGGATTTTTCTCCTTCACTTGCTTACTAATTTTTTTTTTTTTTAAATGTTGTAGACTTGTTTAGGTAAGATCGGAAAGCCACATGCGTCAACTCAAGTTACGAGGCGAATATTGTCATTATGGTGTCACGAGGCGAATATGGCCATTATGGTGTCACAATTGTCGAAAACCAACTGAGAGTCACAACAACTCACAAATCGCAAATTTTGCCAAAACAATTAGATAATCATCCCTCTCTCTCTTCCCAGTCGGGACCTTTTATTTTCCTTCTCTAAATCTAAACCCACGATTCACAAAAAAGGAAACCCCCCCTAAAAACACAACATAGAGCATGAAAACACTCGGGTTTTTCACTATCATCCCTCAATTTACCATTTAAAGTCCCACCAAAACCCCTTACTACCCTCTATGTCCCTTGAATTCACTTCATAGTTCATCGATTCAAGCCACATTCATTCACCAATTTCTCTTATATATGTCCCATGTATCTTGATCAATTTACGATTATGTCCAACTCGGGCCAGTTCGTGGTGACTCAGACTCACTTGGGCGATCCATTCTGCAACCCTTCCGCGATTAGCAGGCGACAGATGCTCTTGCAGCAGCAGGAGTAGCAAAGGCAACTGCATTTTAGAAAGAGAGTCGAGTGGCCTCAGCCGAGTCGAAGAGCCGAACCGGGATCGACTCGGACAAGTCAATATTGTCGCGGCAGCCCAACTCTGTCTGTTCGGCGTCCTTACCCAGAACTGCTAATTTGACCAACTTGGATCGACTCATGGAATATTTCTAAAATTCTGCTCAATGTGGGAAGGAAATATTACATTACCGTTATGCAATGTGCACAATAATATTTCATTCCCAGATGATGGTTTCTAATAACAAACAATAATATAATTCGAGGGTTAATAAAATTCACGGTTTAAACATGAAAGTTTTTTTTTCTCCATACTGTCACTGCATCCACTCGCCATGTCGTTGTCATGCATGG
Source organism: Bretschneidera sinensis (assembly GCA_023935145.1). NCBI lineage: Eukaryota > Viridiplantae > Streptophyta > Magnoliopsida > Brassicales > Akaniaceae > Bretschneidera > Bretschneidera sinensis. The sequence goes on along the minus strand of CM043697.1, from coordinate 38,847,504 downwards.
TAAATTCAATGTGATGGTTTGGTGTTATCTAAATACAACGTTGTGATGCTATTCGTGTTGCGATCATAGGAGGAGAGTATAAGTACATTTTAAGATGCCAAATCTTGATAGCATCATAAATGAACAAGACAAAGAGGTAAGCTCTGCTTGACATCTTGCTCTCACTTATAACAATCATAATATTATTATAGGAGAGTGTTGAAGACTATTATGAGCAGAGAATTGTCAAATGCCTATGATATTTTTTATTCTCATGTCATGTGAATTCGAATCACCTTATTTTGAACTTGAATGTTCACAAATGATGGTCATTATTTTTTTTATAAGTAAGCTCTACAAAATGAGTGATTGCAATTATGTCTATGTAGCACTACACTCTGGAGGCTTCCATTAGACATGTGGCTACAAATAAAAATTTTCAAATTACATACAAGATACAAATTAGTCTACAAGTTTCTAAATGTTAACCTTGGAACAATCAACCCAATGATTTTTATTTTTTTTATAACAATTACTTCACTATCGAACGGTTTCATTTCAAGTATCGATCCCAAATCAGTTTATCTAGGAGTAGGTCCAATTAAAGATAAGCATTGGGGCTTGCTTTTCATTGTTGCATGTTTACCTTAGCAGTACCTTAGTTACTACTGTCTTTGTATATATTTATCTGCAGGCTTGTCTTTTTTTTGGTGTACATGCATTTATTTTGGTTACGTGGTTCAAATGATTTGAGCTACCAACATACAACGAAGACAATTATCATTTAATAATCTGTTTCCATTGAAAAATGTAATAATGTGGGAACATTAATAAAATTAAGGGATTATTGCTATCTTTAGTTCAAGGCACTAATAGTTGTGTTAGGAGCTGAGATTGATAAGATCTCTATGTAAGAATTTAAATATAATCTAAACATGCTAAACAACTTAAATAGCATATAGATTAAATGCAGAATTATAAAGACCGTAAACATACCTCCAGCCATTGAAACTTTTCACTTACACAATCCGCTATTCTCTCGATATTGGTTCTTCTAGACTCTCAGAACTCTCTTCAATTTGATGGTGTATGAAAGAAAATGAGAAGTACCGAGTCTAGGGACCAAACCTGTATTTATACATGTTCTTCCATCAAGAACGTCTGTCCATATTCCATACGCTTGTTACCACAATCAATGGATAGCTAAAGGGTTAAACATGGACCATATATAGGTTGGTTACATATACCTTTTACTCTCAATACAACCATTGAGAATATGAATCAACATTCCTTAAGCATACACCTTGTGTTTTTTCTCTAACACTCTAACTTGCTAACACTTAATATGCTCTATGGTTATCCTATTTATAGGAGAAATGCACTAAGAATAATTGAATTAATTTGACCACAATTAATGCTTAGTGGAGCACATCTACCTCCACTTAATTGCCACAATTAATGCTTGAATTTATTACATCCACCTCCACTTATTAATTGCCACAATTAATGCTTGAATTTATTACATTCTCCCACTTGGTCCATATGTTTAACCTAACTTAATCCCATTAATATATTTTAAGAAGTAAATACATGAATCATGGCGATAAGTCCTCTAAGAGTGAGTATTACCTTCCATGTATTACGATGCATTTAGTTCCTCAAGTATTATTCTTCATGCGGTAACATTTCTTAATGAATAAACCCTATGTTTATTCTTGGTCCTATACATATGAATTTTCTCAAAGAAATTAAGGTGCACATGAATATGAGAAAACATCAAAATATGTAAGAGTTTCATTAATAAACTGTATGTATACACTTACAAAGTGGAATCAAGTCCTATTTTCTCTACATGATCCTTGAATTTCAAAGGTGGCATGCCTTTAGTCAAAGGATCAGCGATCATCAATTCAGTGCTAATGTGTTCAATGACCACTTTCTTTTCTTTTACACGTTCTCTTATGGCTAAATACTTAATGTCGATGTGTTTACTTCGATTTCCACTTTTATTATTTTTAGCCATAAAGACAGCAGCTGAATTGTCGCAGAAAATTCTCAATGGCCTAGATATAAAATCCATGACTCTAAGCCCAGAAATGAAACTCCTAAGCCATACACCATGTGAAGTGGTCTCAAAACAGGAGACGAACTCGACTTCCATAGTAGAAGAAGCGGTCAATGTCTGCTTGACGCTTCTCCAAGAAACAACTCCACCGGCCATTAGAAAAATGTACCCTGATGTTGATTTACGTGAATCAATACAGCCAGCAAAGTCTGAATCAGAGTAGCCAATCACATCCAGATTGTCTGTCTGTCTATATATAAGCTTGTAGTCTTTAGTTCCTTGAAGATACCTCATTACTTTCTTTGCAGCTCTCCAGTGGTCTATACCTGGGTTACTCTGATATCGCCCTAACATCCCTACAACAAATGCAATGTCAGGTCTAGTGCAGACCTGAGCATACATAAGGCTTCCGACTGTAGAAGCATATGGAATGTTCACAATGGGAGCTACACTTGGTGAACAATCTATCATCCAAAATCTCTCTAAAACTTTGTTGATATAGGTTTCTTGTGACAGACCTAAAACACCTCGAGGTCTATCTCTACGGATCTTAATGCCAATGACATAAGATGCCTCACCCATATTTTTCATATCAAAATTTTTAGAGAGAAATTGTTTCACCTCATGCAACAATCCATTATCATTGGTTGCAAGTAAAATATCATCCACATATAAAACAAGAAAACAAATTTTACTCCCACTGACCTTCTGGTATATACATTGATCCATGGGATTTTCAACAAAACTGAATGAAGAAATTAGTTCATGGAATTTAAAAGACCATTGACGGGAGGTTTGTTTTAAACCGTATATGGATTTCCTAAGCTTGCAAACCAAATGCTCACCATCATTAGAGGAGAAACCTTCAGGTTGTTTCATATAAATCTCATCCTCTAGATCTCCATTAAGAAATGTGGTTTTCACATCCATTTGTTGTAGCTCAAGGTCAAAATGAACAACTAATGCCAAAATAATACGAAGAGAATCTTTCTTAGATACAGGAGAGAAAGTCTCTGTGTAATCGATTCCTTCTTTTTGAGTAAATCCCTTAGCAACGAGTCTCGCTTTGTATCTCTCAATGTTGCCTAATGAATCTATCTTGGTTTTAAAGACCCATTTGCAACCAATGGCCTTTGCCCTATTAGGCAACTCTACAAGATCCCAGACTCCGTTGCTTTTCATGGAATTCATCTCTTCCTTCATGGCATCATGCCACATGGTTGACCCTTTGCAACTTATGGCCTGTGAAAAGGTTTCAGGATCATTTTCAGCTCCAAAATTATAGTCAGATTCTTGTAGATACACAATGTAATCACTAGGAATTGCTGATCTCCTGCTTCTAGTAGATTTTATTAATGTTGTACCAATGTCTCCTAGGGGAGCTTGTGGTTCAACTAGTTGTTCAGGAGCTTGTGGTATTTCCTGGACTGCTTGATCTATTAGAATGTTATCAGCAGCTTGTGGAACCTTAATGATCGATTGGTCAACACGAGCTTGTACTTGAGACGTGTTATGAACTATAACCAATCTAACATTTGATGAAGGTTGAGATTTTGTATGATCATGTGCATGTTCTGTATAATCATGTGCAGGAACTAAGTTCCTGAACTGATCCCTCCCACTGATCATGTCATTCTCTAGAAACTTAGCGTTTCTTGATTCCACAATCCTAGTAGTATGAGTTGGACAATAAAACCTGTAACCCTTGGACCTTTCGGCATATCCAACGAAATACCCACTAATGGTCCTCAAATCCAGTTTCTTCTCTTGTGGGTTATAAATCCGCACCTCAGACGGACATCCCCAAACGCGCATATGTCGCAAACTTGGTTTCCAACCTTTCCATAATTCAAATGGTGTCTTGGTAACAGCCTTGGTTGGAACTCGGTTTAATATATACGCAGCCATCTTTAGTGCTTCAGTCCACAAGGATGTAGGAAGGTTGGAGTTGCTAAGCATACTCCGCACCATGTCCATCAATGTTCAGTTTCTTCTTTCTGCAACATCATTCTGATCCGGGGAACCAGGCATAGTGTATTGGGCAACAATCCCATGTTCTTGAATAAACTTGGCAAAAAGACCAGGTGCTTGTCCACTTTCTGTGTATCTACCATAATATTCTCCACCTCTATCGGATCTCACAATTTGTATTTGCTTTCCGCATTGGTTCTCAACTTCAGTCTTAAAGACTTTGAAGGCATCCAATGCTTCATTCTTATTATGAAGCAAATAGATATACATATATCGTGAGTAATCATCGATAAAAGTGACGAAATATTTCTGACCATGTGCGTCCATGTCTGGACAACATATATCAATATGAATGATTTCTAATATGTTTGAACTCCTATTAGCACCTTTCTTGGACTTGTTGGTCTGCTTTCCCTTAATGCAGTCCACACAAGTCTCAAAATTAGTATAATATAGAGTACTAAGTACCCCTTGATTCACTAATCTCTTAATTCTTTCTATGAAGATATGTCCTAATCTCCGATGCCATAACATATAGGAGTCCTCGTTAATATTACACCTCTTAACGCCAGTTTGAACATGCATTGAACTATAAGTGGCATCATTTTGTAAATAAAGATGAGAAAGACCATCAGTCAAAATACCATTCCCAACACAATCAGTTTTATAAAATAAACTGAAAGATGTGTCTTGAAAATTAAAGGAATATCCAAATGGTATAAGTCTGGAAACAGAAATCATGTTTCGTGAGAAACTTGGTACATAGAAGGTCCTTTCCAATTTTAAAATAAAGCCACTACTTAAAGTTAAAATGCACGTTCCAATCGCCTCCACATGTGAGCCCATCTTGTTGCCCGATAAGATGCTTTGCTCATTTCCTACTGGCTTCCTTAGGTTTTGCATACCCTGCAAGGAGTTTGCAATATGGATTGTAGATCCAGAATCAATCCACCAGATGTTAATATTAACATTAACCATATTAGATTCATAACAAACAAACGAGGTTGGATTACCTTTCTTCTCAAGCCATTTTTGGAATTTTATGCATTCCTTCTTAATATGTCCCTTCTTTTTACAAAAGAAACATTTTTCTTCTTTCTTGATATCAGCTTGAGGTGGTATTTTACCTTTCCCCTTTTGATTGGCTTGAGATTTGATAGGTTTAGCTTTGTTCTTCCAATAGGCAGTAGCCAGCATTGCACTCTCACCCATTTCCATCACAAGTCTCTCTTCTTCTTGAACACATATGGTCATTAATTCATTAATTGACCATTTGTCTTTATGTGTGTTGTACGAGATTTTGAAAGGCCCGTACTGAGTTGGAAGGGTGTTCAGAATGTAGTGCACCAGGAAGGACTCCGACATATCAACCTCGAGTTTCTTAAGTTGAGCTGCAATGTCACGCATTTACATTATGTGCTTGCGCACACCTTTTAGGCTGGTGAGTCTGAGGGATGATAATCTCATTATCAGGGTGCTTACCAATGCCTTTTCTGAAGTGACGAATTGATCGTCAATGACTTTTAGCAAATCACAGACTTTCATATGCTGGTCGACAGAATCACGTATACCAACAGTTATCTTAGTTTTGATAAACATCACGCTGAGCCGATTGGATCACTCCCATCGCTCATATAGCGTGACCGCAGCTGGAGTGCTGTTATCATCGATTGCGGGTGGTTCGTCCTTCCTAATAGCATAATCTATGTCCATTCACCCTAGATGGAGAAAAATCATCTCCTTCCATACCTTATAGTTATCTCCCCCAAGTTCGGGTATGTCACAATAGATATTAGAGAAACTAGTAGGTTGAGTAACTGCATAAAGTCCAAAAGCTTTTGTCAAGATTTGAGGTCTAATTTTCTAAATTGCATGTTTTACCAATGTAAAAACATGCTGAAATTGAGTCTAATTTCATTAAAAATTACATGTGGGCTAAATTTTTAATTCAATAAGATTCTTTATACTTTATGATAAATTTTATCAAACTATTTTTACTAAATTCATAATGTATATTATGATTACAGTTTGATGTTTTTCTATCTTTAAACTTTATGATAAAACTATTAAATTAATTATTCTTAACTCCTGTGGGTAAATTAAGAAAAACTGATTTTAATATATTATCCTAATTAATTAAATAAACATAATAAAATCTCTGTGAGGTAAAATCATTATATTCATATAATTAATTACAATTAATGTCCATTATGTGATCCTAATCCACTTAATATACAATTTTATATAATTAAAGATGCTGTGGCTACTCTTTAAATATTTTAAAATTATATGGTTCACTAGAAATTTATATTTACTATATTTTAGACTCTATTTAATGCCTAAAAACAATTATGCAGTAACATAATAGGCAATCACTAAGAGTGCTCCCAGGATAATTGGTCGGGACAAAGCCTCATTAAAAACCAGAATCCTTAGACAGAGCATTGTCTCAGATCATACTGTCTTATGCCAACTACAAATTATTTATGAATTATTCATAATTTTTAACTTAATTGTTCATATTAATATATTATAAACCTTAATGTGTTACGTACAAATTAAGTTTTATGAGAATAACCTAAGTTTACATAATCTAATAATATCTAAACTTAATAATATGTTATCATATGTAAATAAAATTCTCATAAATAAAACATAAATTGCATAATTAAACATAATATTATGCACTTAATTTAATTCAATGCATAAAACAAACTCATTCTAAAAGCATGAATTGAAAAACAAAAGCATGCTAAAAATGAGCATTTACTGAAATTGCATATATAGAACTAACATAAATAGTATATATACGTAATCTTAATTTGAGCAAAATAATCACAAAATTAAAAATACATGCCCAACATTAAATTATTTATGCACTAAAACTATTTAAACTTAAATTGCATGCATAACCCAAAAAAGTTATACATACATAACACATAATTTTAAGCACATAAATAAAATAAATACCTATAAGGGTTTAAAAACTTTATTTTTGCAAATAATTACAAATCATATGCAACATAGTGAAAATCCATAAAATTGACTTCCAAGATTTTAAAACTAAGAAATACTAGAAATCAAATTTCCTAATGATTTCTAACATTATTTTCCATCAAAAAATACTCGAAAAACAAACTTTGAAATCAAATTATTTTTCGGGTATAAATCGAAAGTATTACAGATTGCTTAATACTTCAAGGAGAGGCAAACAATGCTCTGATACCAAATGTAAGAATTTAAATATAATCTAAACATGCTAAACAACTTAAATAGCATATAGATTAAATGCGGAATTATAAAGACCGTAAACATACCTCCAGCCATTGAAGCTTTTCACTTACACAATCCGCTATTCTCTTAATATTGGTTCTTCTAGACTCTCAGAACTCTCTTCAATTTGATGGTGTATGAAAGAAAATGAGAAGTACCGAGTCTAGGGACCAAACCTGTATTTATACATATTCTTCCATCAAGAACGTCCGTCCGTATTCCATACGCTTGTTACCACAATCAATGGATAGCTAAAGGGTTAAACATGGACCATATATAGGTTGGTTACATATACCTTATACTCTCAATACAACCATTGAGAATATGAACCAACATTCCTTAAGCATACACCTTGTGTTTTTTCTCTAACACTCTAACTTGCTAACACTTAATATGCTATATGGTTATCCTATTTATAGGAGAAATGCACTAAGAATAATTGAATTAATTTGGCCACAATTAATACTTAGTGGAGCACATCTACCTCCACTTAATTGCCACAATTAATGCTTGAATTTATTACATCTACCTCCACTTAATTGCCACGATTAATGCTTGAATTTATTTCATCTACCTCCACTTATTAATTGCCACAATCAATGCTTGAATTTATTACACTCTCTACCTCAACTCCTCAAAACAGTTTGGGGACGTTTTATCAACCAAGCCTGAAAGGTAAGAAATTTCAATAAACTTGAAAAATCAAGTATTCTTGGTATCCCTGCTAATCCTTAGATATAAAATATTTGTTATGCCTCTACTTGGCAATCCTTATCGTAATTTGTGGGAATTAAGCCCGATGCACGGGTGCCTGATGTTTTTCCGTTTTCATATTTATTTATTTATTTTCTTTTCAATATCTTTCTTGACGCAGTAATATAGATTTTATTTATAATTCTTGATTGTTTCATTCCGATTTTACAAGCAATCTAATTTGATTTTATTGAGAGCACATATTTTTCTTTGTTTTATCCTAATTGTTTTCTAAGTTTAGGGTAAATTAGAGCTTCATACTTGAATTTAGGGAGTAATTATTGAAATATATCTGTGGTATTGAAAATAACTGTTACATACCTATCAAAAGTTTGACTTCACAGAATCCGTTAAATCATAACGGAATAGAGGAATTGTCATGATTGTCCTTTCTTAAATTAAAGCTGGTACCCTAATTCTAATTCTCTCTCATCGCACTCTCTTTCATTGAAAACACAAAACTCTAATGGAGCCATTTGACTCATCTTTTTCTTCCATAGGTCACTCGTGGTGGCACAGGGAGGAGTCTACTGCAACAAGAAACAAGAAACATAGGAGAAGAGGATGAGAAATCTTGATTTTGAGCATGAACTTGAGTAGTTTTTCCATCAATTTTAATGGAGGAAAAAGGGTAACAATGATGTTTGGCAAGAAAATGAGAGAAAATTTTCCATTTCTTCCTCTCTTAAATTTGATTGTGCTTGCTTGAGAAATTTTTATGGGTAATAAGGGTGTTTGGTGAGCAAGAAAATGAGAGGAAAATCTTGATTTTGAGCATGAACTTGAGTAGTTTTTCCATCAATTTTAATGGAGGAAAAAGGGTAACAATGATGTTTGGCAAGAAAATGAGAGAAAATTTTCCATTTCTTCCTCTCTTAAATTTGATTGTGCTTGCTTGAGAAATTTTTATGGGTAATAAGGGTGTTTGGTGAGCAAGAAAATGAGAGGAAATTTTTCCTCTCAAATTTGATTGTGCTTTCGGGTAACATGGGTTTTGAAGAGCAAAAAATGAGATTTTTTTTTATTTCTTCTTCTCTCAAATTTGATTGTGATGGTTTGAGAAATTTTTATAAGTAACAAAGGTGCTTGGCGAGCAAGAAAATGAGATAATTTTTTTTATTTCTTCCTCTGTCAAATTTGATTATGCTAGTTTGAGAAATTTTTATGGGTAACAGGAGTGTTTGATGAGCAAGAAAATGAGAGAAATTTTTTTCATTTCTTCCTCTCTCAAATTTGATTGTGCTGGTTTGAGAAATTTTGATGAGTAATAGGGGTGTCTGGCGAGAAAGAGAATGAGTGAAAATTTTCATTTTTCCTCTCTCAAATTTGATTGTGTTGGTTTGAGAAATTTTTATAGGTAATAGGGGTGTTGGGTGAGCAAGAAAATGAGAGAAAAAAATTCCATTTCTTCCTCTCTCAAATTTGATTGTGCTGGTTTGAGAAATTTTTATGGGTAGCAGGGGTGTATGGCAAGTAAGAAAATGAGAGAAAAAAAATTCATTTATTCCTCTCTCAAATTTGGTTGTGCTAGTTTGAGAACTTTTTAAGTAACAGGGGTGTTTGGCGAGCAAGAAAATGAGTGAAAATTTTCAGTTTTTCTCTCTCAAATTTGATTGTGTTGGTTTGAGAAATTTTTATGGGTAATAAGAGTATTTGGTGAGCAAGAAAATGAGAGAAAAAATTTCATTTCTTCCTCCCTCAAATTTGATTGTGCTGGCTTGATAAATTTTTATGGGTAACAGGGGTGTTTGGCGAGCAAGAAAATGAGTGAAAATTTTCATTTTTTCTCTCTCAAATTTGATTGTGTTGGTTTGAGAATTTTTTTATGGGTAATAAGAGTATTTTGTGAGCAAGAAAATGAGAGAAAAATTTTCATTTTTTCCTCTCTCAAATTTGATTGTGCTGGCTTGATAAATTTTTATGGATAACAGGAGTGTTTGGCGAGCAAGAAAATGAGAGAAAATTTTTCATTTCTTTCTCTTTCAAATTTGATTGTGATTGTTTTGAGAAATTTTTATGAATAATTCATCAAGCATGAAACTTTTAACCCATCATCATTAACAATTGATCCCCCTATTCAAGAGAAAGAAGTAAGAAACAAACATTTAAAAAAAAAATCGTAGCAATGGACATTGCAATCAAAATTTAGACTTTAAGTTTCTCACTACATTAAAACCAATTAAGTTCTTTCTTTTTTTAATCTATGTTTCTCTTTTATTTTTTTTAAAATTTATAATACATGTGAAATTACAAATTTAGATCAACAACTGAGTTCGTAAATAGAATTTCATGATTAAGACAAGTTTAGGAGCAATATTAACTAGTTCAATATCTACATTCTATGTCACCTTATCCTCTGCTTCTCAACAAAAAAATAGACAGTAACTAAAATACGCAAACAAAAACATATTTTCCATAATCACAATTTATGTCCAAAACAAAAATTTAATGAAGAAGAAAATATAGCTTTTGGATGGGAAGAAGAGAAACATAGGGAAGAAAATTTGCAACGTGAAGATTGGAGAAGAATAACATATTTAATTAACGTCATATGAGGATATTTATGGGTTTTCAAAAAGTTTTATGATATGGCATGACACTTGGTCAAAAATTTTACGATTGACTGACGGGTTCAGCAATGGAGGTATATTTCTGTAAATTTAGTAGCAAACCTAAGGTAAGTAACAGTCATTTTTAATACCACAAGTATGTTTCGGTAATTACCCCTTAAACTCAGGTATGAAAATGTAATTTACCTTTAAGTTTATTGTTTTGTAAGTTATATTTTATTCTATAATTATTTTTGTTGTAAAAGAAATGAATTGTTTTTTTCTTTATAAGTTTAAGGATAGGGATATTGACATTCCACAAATGGTTATTGACACTCTATTTATTTGTTTCTAAAACTTACAATAATATCCTTAATTAAAGTTAGATACTCAATTTAAATTTTGAAATATAATTACTATAGTATATTCTCTTTACAAGTTTCTATAATAAAAATCTTCATTTAATTACACTCTTTCTTCATCTCTCCAACTCTTTACCCCTTTTCACTTTTACAACAAAACTTTATTCTTCCGCAATCTTTCTTCAATTTTTTTTTTTATTCTTTTCTCTCTTTTCCTTCAATTTTTGTTAAAGACATGAATTCAACTTCTACATGACAAAAATTGATCCTACTACAAATAAAGAATTTAACTTCTTAAAATCTTCTTAAAATTTTCTATTTTTAGATAGTAATTCTAAATAAATTGATTAAAAAAAGTCATAAACTTTGCAATTTTGAAAATGATTAAAGTTCAAAATGGAAAATATATTTTGTCAATTGATTATTCATTGTTAAGAAAAAGTGAAAAAAAAAATAAATTCAAAAAGGAAAGTTTTAGCTACAAAAATTGATTATCCTTTTGTTATGAAGACAAGACAATTCCCTTTGAAAATATGATATGCCTTTGGATTGTTGAAAGTAAGAATGATGGTTTATATAGAACGTAGAGGAATTGTAGGAAAGAGGGAAAAAGAATGATGGTTTATATAGAACGTAGAGGAATTGTAGGAAAGAGGGAAACTATCAATCTTACATTGGGGAAAGAAAGAGTTCAATGAATTTAAAACATGAATCATTAAACAAAGCGAAGAGGATGAATGTGTAACGAAAATAGAACACAAAACAGAATCCAATGAGATATTGCAAAAGAAGAATTGAATGCATACAAATAGAACAAAGTAGGGAAGTCAAGCAATAGAGTAGAACCTATTAAAAAATTGAAACAATTCAAGGGATTAACTCATCAGCAGTAACAATTATGAAGTAAAACTTGTACATTGCTTTTGCACATATATTCTAACTTTTTAATTTTTGGGATGTGGTGATGACCACTTTATAATCAAAATTCATGTGTACCGCCAATTTTACTTTACAATTTGTTACACTAAAGGAGTTGATCTCACAATTCAAATAGTCATGTTGATTGTAACAACATTGAAGGGGCAAAACTGAGTCTTTTAAACGACAACGTTTTGGAAAAGAATGCATTTACTTCATCGACATATGTTACTCTCTAACACTGCAGACCCAACTTTTAATATATATATATATATATATATATATATATATATATATATATATATATATATATATGTTTCGATTATTTATTGCAATACCTATGAAACAAGTTGTATAGTGTATACTCAAAATTGATATTTGGTTCTAAAACATGTTTATCTTAATAAAGCCTCAAATTTGATTTCTTAATGACCCCACAACTTGGAATAATTTAAATTTATAGGTGGTTCTTGTAAATAATTCTAAGGATCTATTACGTGCATTATAATACTAATTTTGATCTATTTAATATCACATACCTCATGTTTGCGACATATTGTTATTCTGGTAACACCATATGGATCTCAACACACCAATGCGTGCAAGACCGTCTAGCTAGGGTTCTTCCTCTCCTTACTCTCTCTGTATGACAGCTTTATAATGGGGAAACCTTACCTAGGTTAAGAGATGAGAGGGGATCTAGCTCATATTTATAATAAACCTAATAGACTGCCCATCATAGCCCATTAGGTTTGTCAAGCGTGGGACTACCTAACCACATCTAAAACCATTATGTGTATCTGATCCACCCACGAGATCAAGTGGATATCTTGTCCACAAAGTCCATTTCAGGAACCCTATCTAGTCTGTTTTATAAATACAAAGCCCTACAAATTAATGGAAGCCCATCAATAATATTAGAACATATTATATATTCTAACATTCTCCCACTTGGGCAAACATTAGTTGTAGTTTTTAGATGTCTTAAAAAAAACATTTTAGAGAACGAATCTCGAACTTAATTACTAATTTTAAATATGTGGCCAATTTTTTTTTGTAAAACAAGTTCCTGAGATAACACCTAAACACGATCAAGTCCAATAGAGTCATCAAGATAGGACCATGACGGCCATTCTCAATTGACATAAGACCAATCCATAATCGCAAACGTTAATAACTTCACCAAGTTAGATCCAGATATGAAAGTGTGACAATGAAATAGGATCAACATGTGATCTCAAAAATGTCATTCCATTGTCGGTCCCCGATTTCTCTATTACTTGCTTCACCCAGAAGCTCGAGAAAATCCTATAGGGTTCTCAATTTCTCTATTAGCTGCTTCACTCAGAAGCTAGAGAAATCCTAGGTTCTTCTATTAACCTGCTTCACCCAGAAGCTAGAAAAAACATAGGGTGTTGCCTAGAAGCTTGAGTAACCCCACGGATTCACCTAGAAGTCAGTATGTCTCAGTTAATAAGACTCAAGTTTGCAACATGGTATTACGAGACATACTCAATAATGACATATAAGTCATTCTTAAGACAACACCAAGTCTTAGAATTTTAATACATCATGACATGTCATATATAAAATGTGCACAAAATATTCATAGTATAATGTCAATCAAAGAAAACAATAATGATGTCCAAAGGAAACAACATATAAATTGGCATACAAAAGTCATACTCCCACTAATAAAATACATCAAAATAACTAACAATATTCATGTTGCCTACATGTTTGAAAAAATCTGAAGGCCCAAGACCCTTGGGCAAAGGATCAGCAAGCATAGTCCCAGTATCAATATGCTAAAAAAAAACATATCACCATTGTCCTAGAGCAAACTCTATATCTTGTTTCCATTTCTTATAATTTGATCCAATCATTATCTTAATTATGGCATTACCATTGCTAGCAACAAATGAAATTAATCTAGGAAAAGTACAAGGCAATCATGATAATGAATTTGTGTAAGATTACATGGAGTACCTTGAGTATTGTATCAGATAGAGATTCTAGATTTAGCCCTTAGATTTTGGAGAGGTTTTCAAGAAGCTGTGGGTACGCAATTACAGTTTAGTACAGCTTTTCATCCACAAACTGATGGGCAGATGAAGAGAATCATCAGAATATTAGAAGATATGCCGAGGGCAAGTGTATTGAGTTTCTCAGTGAGCTGGGATGCTTATTTGCATTTCATCGAGTTTGCATATAATAATCAGTATCAAACTAGTATTGGGATGACACCATTTAAAGCTCTATATGGTAGGAGGTGTAGAACTCCAGTATGCTAGGAAGAAGTTGGAGAGAGAAAGATATATGGCCCATAAATGATAGATCTGACCACTGGAAGGATCAAACTGGTTAGAGAGAACCTTAGAGCAACACAGAACAGACAGAAGGGATATGCTGATAATAGAGGACGACCTTTCGAGTTTCAAGTTGGTGATTGGGTATTTTTGAAGATATCTCCGTGGAATGGTGTGTTAAGGTTTAAGAAGAAGGGAAAGTTAAGCTCGAGATTTGTGGAGCCATATGAGGTGATTGAGAGAGTTAGACCAGCAGCATATAGATTGGATTTGCCTCCAAAGTTAAAGCAATTACATAATGTGTTTCATGTCTCACTTTTGAGAAAGTACTTACACAATAAATCCCATAGTATCTCGAATCAGGCGATAGAACTTCAGGGAGATTTGACTTTTATGCAAGTATCGATCAGAATTCTAGACAGGAAGGAATAAGTCTTATGCAATAAAGTCATTCCCTTGATTCAAGTATTATGGTGAAGTCAAGATGCTGAAGAAATTACTTGGGAGCATGAAGCAAGAATGAGGAAAGAATACTGCCAACTATTTCATGAATTAGGTAAGGAAATTTCAGGGATGAAATTTTGTAAGGTGGGTAGAATTGTAATACTCATATTCGTAAAAAAAATGATAAAGAAGTAATTTGATAAATATGACATGGAGTTAAAATAATATATACGCGAAAGATTTAATTTTTACAAAACAATTCAAAAAAAAAACACGGACTTGTGGTGGTGTAAAAAAAAAAGAAGAAAAAAACGTCCAAATAAAGGAAAAAGAAAAAGAAAAAAAAGTTTAAAAAAAATCACAAATTCGTGCAACACGTGGAAGTCCAGTTGTTGCAACATTTTTTTGCTACTTTGCTCTATGTTATGCAACTGTAGATTTGAAGCGGCGACGGTGCCGCTTAAACAATTTTTATTATATATATTAAATTGTTTTATTAGTTTTACCAAATCCTGTTTGGTTTTCTTCAATCTCAGATCTAAATTTCTCTATTTCTTTAAACACTTGGGGATCGAAAGAAAGGTTGAAAGAGCAAAATTTTGAAAGGGTTTACGGGAGAATTTTATAGAGAGTCACAGAAAGCACTAAGAAAAACAGAAGGTAATAACGTGAAGTTTATTTTTGAAATTTAGCATACATGAAATTCTCATAATTCAAAGTGAAAATTTTCAAAGGGTGTGAATTATGAAAGAATTGAAGAATAAATTAGAATTTAATATGAATATTATGTCAGGTGTTGACGCTCAACAACCGGAGAAAATTGTTGAGAGGAGCAGGAAGGGCAAGGAGGTAATCCACGGGTAACTTTAAGTGCTACGTGGTGAGTTAGATTTACTTTAAGTAATCTAGATAAATATGAAATATATAGTGATAATATTAGAATAAATTATTAACTTATGCTTTGGTGGTAGATGAAAGTTATATGATGAGTATGATAAGTATAATTGATATGTAGAAATTTATTACATGAGAAGTAATATTATTAGAATCGTGACTCGATTTAATAATGAATGTGATAAATGAAATTCTTGATGAGTTATGGTTGATGATTTGTTATAAATTATGAGAGAGAAAATTTAGTGAAAATTTGATGAGCTATGGTTAATGATTTGATATGATCTATGATGAGAGGAGTTTAATAGAAATAGTTTTTAATAATAATTTGAGAATAATCAGGATAACTAATTTAAATGTTTGAATTTGTGTTTGTTTTTATATATTGGTTCGTATGCATATACATGAAATAAAAAAACCGAGAGGAGGCCGGTCTAAATGAAATAAAAGAACCAGGTGGGGGCCGATCTAAATGAAATAAAAGAACCGGGAAGGAGTCGGTCTAAATGAAAAACCGTGACAACCGGTCTAAGATAAAAACATATTGACATGTGGGAAGATGTTCCCTAATAATAATTCGTGCATTGCATCTGTTTTAAATATTGATTGTATTACTGAAATGCTGAAGTGTTAATTTTTATTGTAAATTTATTTATAGATGAATGAGTCTCACAGAGAGACAGTTATGGTGAGAAAGAAATATGGAAGTATGATATGATAAAACTATCTAAATGGTAGACTATATGTTGTGAACTTCATAATGAGGTAAATATGAGATATAATGGAGGGTCTTAAGATGAATAAATATATATAAGAAGAAGAGATTGATAAAGAATGAGATTTATGATGTGTGTAGTGATAGTAGAATGCTATTATCAAATTTTATGAAATATAAATGATTGAATACTTTTAGTAAGTTTAATTCACTGAGCTTGTGAAGTTCATCCTTCATTGTACAATGACTTCAGGTAGCGGACATGACATATAGAGTTGTGAACGAAGATTTAGACTAAATCGTTTTTCGTAAGCCACGTGGTCCATATCTTCAGACACATTTGAAAAAAAAAATATTTGTAAATATTCATGCATAATATGTTGTATATACTATTCAATTGAGATCTAAATGATGTATCTCCCCGTTAAGGTTTGAGGAATTTGTGTAAATAATTGCAGTTGATAAATTTTTACTGTTGCATATATGTGTCATGTTGGGACTCTCAAAATGTAATGACACCGTCTCGAGGGTGGCCAACCCGGGATGGGTTGTTACAATCTGGGTAGTAAAACAACAGGATCCCAGGCGTATCATTACAAACTCTCCTTTGGGCAGAGAACGCAATACACATTTAGGATTTCCTACAAGAAACTAACAACTGAATGCACACCAATTTTCGAAATACCTAACACATTTGGGTTGATAAGACAATTTAGACTACTATGCATTCAATCAACAGTTTCATGTTTATCAATTATTAACGCACATAATAACTCCCTTTGGATAGGCGATTGAATGTATTAATCAAGCCTCAAACGATATGAAATAATCTTAAAAGTTTAATGAATAAACCACTTTGATGGCAACCATCCACTTCAACCCTTAAAATTATTTCAAACCAAGGCTTAAAACAAAACTTAAGAGAGTTTATGTTTTTTTAAAGTTTATTAAATAATTATTATTAATTTGAACTTTAATAATTTCAAATTAAAAATAATTATTATTATACTTTTATTTTAATCATTAACTTATTCTGATGCAGTATAAGATATATTAAATGAGAATAAGTTTAATAAAAGCATTTGAGTCCACTCACACTAGACTAAAACACTACAATGGCCTAGGAGTCGATGGTTTGACTACTACTTGCTAACTTTTTCTTATATTTTAAACTTATTAAATTGTCTGAAATAACATATGCCTCATTTATCGCCCAAGGAGATAAACACCTTTTACTACTTAGTTCGTCAAAATCATATGAACAATATATAACTTTTGAACAGTAAAAGCCCAATAATTCCATCGGTTTAATTTTTAGACCTACTTAAATGGCTTACTATCAATTAATTAATTAAAACATTTGGGCAACTAAAGCACTAAAAGTTTTAGGAACCAAAACCATTAAATGGCTGTAATTATAACACATATAATTATATAAGTAAGTCATATAACGTACCAGATAAATAAATTTGCTCCCACTAACCTTTATGTATATGCATTGATCTACCTTATTCTCTTCAAAACCAATAGAATTCACCACCTCATCAAATTTTTGGTACCACTAATATCAGTATGCATTATTTCTAGAAAATTAAAGCTACAAGTTGAGCCCTTTTCTTGGTTTTGGTTAACTTTCCCCTAATACAATCAACACAAGTCTTTCATATCCCCAAAATCATGAGTGGTTTAAATATCATCCCTAACAAGACTTTCAATTCTTTATCTGGAAACGTGACTTCGGTATCTATGCTATAAAGCAGACTTTACATTCTCTTTCCATTTATTATAATTTGAACCACTCAAGATTTCAATGGTTGCTTGGTTATTGTTCACAGAAAAAAGAGATTGATTTAAAACAAGAATGCAACACGGTAGCAAAAGAAAAATAACCAACATATTACAAAACAAAGAGTCTAAGAGTATAGTTATAAACTCCCATTAGGGCAGAGAATACAACATATAATGAGAAACTCTTCACATGGAGCATATGAAGGCAATGTATTAGTTTTTGAAAGAATTGTCCCTTTTAGGCAGACAAACCTTCTAAACTAACCCATTATCTTCCCACAGTGATCCTTGTATTTCCACAAATTATAGTAGAACTATCCCATTTGGGCAAGTAACTGCATGATGCAATTGAAATCAACCCTCAACATGTTTTGGTAAAATCCCACAAGTATCAATGAGTGTGCCACTTTGGCAGCAAACACCCACATCAACCCATGAAAATTTTCAACACTGAGATAAACAATAATGCCCTTTACAACCATAGACGCATGCATAACGACAAGCATATAAAGGCAATGTCTTAGTTTTCGAAAGAATTGTCCCCTTTGGGCAGACAAACCTTCTAAACTAACCCATTATCGTCCCACAGTGTTCCACATATTTCCATAAATTATAGCACAACTACCCCATTTGGGCAAGTAACAACATGATGCAATTGAAATCAACCCGCAACTTGTTTTGGTGAAATCCCACAAGTATCAATGAGTGTTCCATTTTGGCAGCAAACACCCACATCAACCCATGAAAATTTTCAAAACCGAGATAAACAATAATGCTCTTTACAACCATAAATGCATGTATAACGACAAGCATGCATGTGACCATACAACAGAAGGTATTCTAAACAACATGTACCTTTATAAGTCACCAAACAATCAATAGTTGCATATGTAGACCGAGGTACAAACCCAAGAGGGGGGTGAATTGGGTTTTAAAAACTTTTTGCACTTAACAAACCAGTTTTAACAATTTAATCAAGTAAAGCACACAATAAATAAATTGTTTGAAATTAAAGGAGTAAATAAAGAGAATATGCAAACTCTGTTTATAGTGGTTCGACAGTATCAGAATCACTCTGACCCTACATCCACTCTCTTCAAGGAACTTCCTTGAAGCAATCCATTAATAATAGTCAAGCAACTTCACGAGTATTGCCCAAACCTTACAAATATCTATTCCACAAGGAAGTTACAAGGAAGTGTTTAATGCCTAAACACTCTAAGAGTTATACAAACTCCTTTTCACTTTGAGAAGGAATGAATAGATTGGAACAAGAGAGAGTGTACAATAAATGCTTACAACTCAGAAAGTTTTTCTCTACAAAGCTTAAAGCTTAACAATGGCTTAAGAATAAAATTGAAAGTTTGATTCTTGCAATAAATATTTTCTATGGTATTCAAGACTGTTGTTGAGGCTTGTAATGGCTGGGTATTTATAGCAAAAACTCCAAACAGTCAATTCAAATATAATATGACTGTTTAAGCATTAAATACAGCTGATTCGAGCAAGATTTTATGCAAAATAATCATTATTAGACTTGTCATGGTCGACTACAGCAAGGCGTAGTCGACTACAACCTTTTTGAAAATGAAAACAAAGCATCATGTATGTGTTGTAGTAGACTACAGAAAGGTGTAGTCGACTACAACTTTGATTAATGAAAGCCGTGGGACCCTGTAGTTGACTAAACATTGTGTAGTCGACTATAAAAAGGTTTTGTGCCCTTCTGAAGACCCTGTAGTCGACTACAACAAGGTTCTGTGCCTTCTGTAGTTGGCTACAGTTCTCCGTAGTTGACTACGGCCTAAAGAAAAACTTTTGTTTTTGCTTAAAGTTATTTAAAAATATTTTAATCTTTCAGTCATAATTGATTTATGAGTATAGAGAGATATTAATAAATAATTTAATCTTTACTAGAGTAGTAATCTCTTACTTTGCTTCTAAGTCTTCAGAAATACTTCAAGGTTTCACTGATCACGTATTGCTTCTAACGTGTGTTTCTTTATCCTTAAAATCGAAATAAGACTAGATAAAGAGAATTAGTTCAATAATATGTTTTATTGTTATCAAAATAAATATAGGGTCAACAATATCCCCCTTTTTTTATGGTGACAAAACCATTTTGAAAAACATTTTAAGAAAATCTAAGTGTTGAGATTTTACAGAATTTTTGAAAGAGTTTCCTTTGTATTTTCAATATTTCCTCCTACATAAGAGAGTAATTTTATATCCAACCATCCAAGCAATATATAAACAACCAATCATAGTAACTTTAGAGACTTTCTCCCCTTTCTTGGAGAAAAGTAGTTCAAGCACCAATAGTATGCATAAAAGGATATAACAAAGCAACAATAAGTAGCAACAAAACGTCATTAACATTAACAATAAGTCTTTAGATTCTTCTCCTCCTTTTTGTCAACATCACAAAAGGAAGAGGAAGGATAAATCTCCCCCTAAAATCATGCATCTAAAACATCGAATTATGGGTAAGAAACCATAAAGGATGCATATACAATTAAACATATAGACATTCAAAGTTTTTCAAGCCCATTAGCGTTCTAATTCTAGAAAAGTTTTATTCATTTAAAGGTTTAGTAAGAATATTGGCTTTTTGATCTTCTGTAAGTATGAATTCAAGTTTGACATCACCTTTTTTGAGCTTGATCTCTTATAAAGTAATATTTAATCTCAATGTATTTGGTTCTAGAATGCTGAATTGGTTTTTTTTTTTAAGATTGATGGCACTAGTGTTGTCGCATAAAATTTGAATATTTTGAAAACACATTTCATAGTCTTCTAGTTGTTGTTTTATCCATAAAATTTGTGCACAACAACTACCAGCAACCATATGTTTGGCTTTGGTAGTTGATAATGCAACTGAATTTTGTTTCTTTGAAAACCAAGACGTTAACATGGCACCTAGAAACTGGTATGTTCCACTAGTGTTTTTTCTATCAATTCTACAACCGGCATAATCAGCATCTGAGTACCCAACTAGTTTAAAAGATAATTTTCTTAAATACCATAGTCCTAGATTTTGAGTACCATTCAAATATCTTAAAATTCTTTTTACAGTAATAATATGAGATTCCTTAGGATTAGCTTGGAATCTAGCACACATACATATACTAAACATTATATCGGGTCTACTTGCAGTTAAATATACTAAAGCTCATATCATGCTTCTATAAGTCTTAGTATCTTCACATTTACCTCCCTCATCTAAGTCAAGTTTTGAAGAGGTGCTCGTGGGAGTTCCAAAAGACTTTGAGTTCTCCGTCCCAAACCTCTTTAGCAAGTCTTTAGTGTATTTAGATTGATTAATGAAGATACCTCCTTTCAATTGTTCGATTTGAAGTCCAAAGAAGTATGTAATCTCTCCCATCATACTTATCTCATATTCACCTTGCAGACACTTAGCAAATTCTTGACACGTAGATTCATTAGAAGCGCTAAATATACTATCATCAACATAAA
The DNA here is from genome assembly GCA_023935145.1 of Bretschneidera sinensis. Taxonomy (NCBI): domain Eukaryota; kingdom Viridiplantae; phylum Streptophyta; class Magnoliopsida; order Brassicales; family Akaniaceae; genus Bretschneidera; species Bretschneidera sinensis. The sequence goes on along the minus strand of CM043697.1, from coordinate 38,826,007 downwards.
TTTAGACTAAGAGAGTATCAGGTTTATGAGTTTTTGTAAAAAGACTTGTATCTATTTTAACTCTTATAAAACCATTTTCAAGTAAAAACTTACTTAACCTTTCATATCATGCTCTTGGAGCTTGCTTCAACCCATAGAGAGCTTTAGACAGCTTGTAAACATGGTTTGAAAGGTTAGGATCTTAAAAACCAAGAGGTTCTTCAACATAAACCTCTTCTTCTATAAAGTCATCTAAAAATGCACTTTTCATATCCATTTGAAATAAATTAAATTTTTTATAGCATGTAAAGGCCAGTAACATATGAATAGCTTCTAATCTAGGTATAAGAGTATAGGTTTCATCAAAGTCTATTCCTTCTTCTTGATTTAACCTTTAGTGACAAGTCTAGCCTTGCTCCTAGTTACAATTCCATTTTCATCCATTTTGTTTCTAAATGCCCATTTAGCTTCTATGATAGTATAATTTTTTGATCTAGGAACTAAAGCCAACACTTTATTTCTTTCAAATTGATTTAAATCTTCTTGCATATCATTTATCAAACCAAAATCTTTCTCGGCTTCAACAAAAATTTTAGGTTCTATTTGAGATAAATAAGCTATACAATTAAAAATATTTCTCATAGAAGATCAAGTTCTTACCCTTTGTGAAGGATCACCGATCACTTAATCGATTATATGATAATTCACATACCTCCAATCTTTGGGAAGTCCATTTCCTTGTTGACTTGTAGAAGGTTGATCAAGATTGGGATTATTTACCTCTTGATTTGTTTGAGGTTGACTTTCCTTAGGGTCAACAATGGGAGTAGATGCATCCACTCTTGGAATAAAATCTGCATCATCATCAAGAGATACTATTCTACTACTAATTGGGTTAGATTCGTTAAAAGCAACATGCATAGATTCTTTAACCACTAGAGTTATTTTGTTAAGGACTCTATAAGCTTTACTAGAGGTTGAATATCCTAAGAATATCCCTTCATCAGTCTTAGAGTCAAATTTTCTTAGGTTAGTTTTATTGTTATTTAGAATGAAACACTTACAACCGAAAGCATAAAAATTAGAGATATTAGGCTTTCTACCTTTCCATAGTTCATATGGAGTTTTATCAAGCATAGGCCTAATTAATACTCTATTTAAAACATAGAAAGAAGTATTTACAGCTTCCGCCCAAAAATATTTCGGTAAACTATTTTCACAAAGCATGGTTCTAGCAAATTCTTCTAAAACTCTATTTTTTCTCTCAACAACACCATTTTGTTGAGGAGTTCTAGGGGCTGAAAAATTGTGATCAATTATATTTTCATCACAAAATTTTGAAAAACTTTGGCTTTCAAATTCTTTTCCATAATTACTTATAATACTTGAGATAGAAATTCATTTTTCATTTTGAACATTTTTTGCAAAAGTTCACAAAACCTTTATAGGCTTTATCCTTATAAGTCTAAAAATAACAAAGATATATCTTGAATAATCATCAACAATAACAAGAGCATATTGATGGCCACCTAAACTAATGGTGCTTATTGGACCAAACAAGTCCATACGTAGAAGCTCTAATAGTCTAGAGGTTAAATCACCATTTTGGATTTAAAAGATACTCTTATTTGTTTTCCCATTTGATAAGTATCACAAACTTTGTCTTTTTCAAATTTGATTTTGGGAAGTCCAATAACTAAATCTTTTCTTGAAAGAATTTTAAGTAAATCCATGTTTACATGCCCAAGTCTTCTATGTCATATCCATGGGTTTTCACTAAAAGCGGGAAAACATTTTTCATTTTTCGAATGTAAAGATTTTTAATCAACTAAACAAATATTATCATGTCTATGGCCAATAAACTTAATCTTGTTACTCTTGATGTCTATTACTAGACAATGAGAGGATTCAAATATGACTTTGTTTCCTTTGTCACATAATTGACTAATACTAAGTAAATTTGGCTTCAGGCCTTGCACATATAAAACATGGTCAATGGTTGAAGAATCTTTACCCACTTTTTTCATACCAGATAATCTTTATCTTGGTGTTATCTCCAATGGTGACGTGTTTGACATCTCTTAAAGTAAGCTCCTTGAACATACTTTGATCACTGGTCATGTGCGTTGAGCATCCACTATCAAGGTACCGATAGTTACCTTTCTCTTTGGTGTGGAGACATATCTACATTATACATGGATACACAATAGCACTTTTAGGTACCCAAAATTTCTTGGGTCATTTGGGGTTAGTCCTAGAAAATACGGCTCCTTTAGTGACCTATACTTTCTTAACATTATAAGGTGCTCTATAATTATAGACATGTTGATGATGCATGATCCTAAGATGATAGTCATAGAAGTTTCTAGGATATCTTGAATATGTATGCCTATTATTCCTTGGATGAGCATTCCTATGATACATGTTTCTAGCATAAGAGTTATGAACATACATGTTATCTCTATGATACACATGATAGTAATTTCTAGGATATGCATTCCTAGCTTGTGCATATCTTGAATGTATATTCTTATCATTTACATTTCTAAGATGGGCATACATATATGCATATGTATTTCTAGGATTTCTATCTCTAGCATATGCTTTAGAATTCTTTGCATTTGAATTGAAATTTGCATTCTTAGGTTTACTAGCATTTTTTGAAGGAAAACTCTTAACATTGCTAGAGGCCTTAGAAGTGGAGGGTTCATCCATATATATTGCTTTCATAAACAAAGTTTCTTTTGATTTTTGGTTGCCTAATAGAGAATCATCCAAACCGGATTTTTCTCCACTCATTCTTTGGCAAGATAACACTTCATCTAGTTTTTCTTTTCCAAGAATAAGCCTAGATATATTGTTATTCAACTCCATCACTTTCTTTTTCAAATCATCATTTTCATATTTCAAAAAATCTTGTGATGAGTTAGAGAGCATGGAAGATAGTTTTTCTTTTTCTTCTTTTAGACATTTCATCTCTTTAGAGAGATATTAGACTTCCATCTTGAGAGCAATATTTCTAGAATCAAATTTCTTCAATTATTCATGCATTTCATTAATTACCTCAATCAATTCTTCACTACTACTAACAATATTATTATTAGTGGGGGAAGAATTTGTTACCTTATTTTCATCATCAATTGCTATTAAGCAAAGATTGGCAATTTCTTCATGTCTGAAAGTTCTTCTTCATCATCACTCCAAGTGGTTGCAACCATGGCTTTTTTTTTTTTGAATCTCTTGTATGGTTTATTTGTTGTTAGACAATCGGCCTTTATGTATCCGGACTTCTTGCAACCATAGCACACAAAAGGTTCTCTTTTTGGAGTAGAATCATTTGTGTAAGGTTTCTTGTTTTTCTTCAAGAACTTATGAAACCTTTTGGTGATGAGTGTTATTTCACCATCTTCTTCACTACTCTCATTCTCTTCTTTCATTTTTTCCGCTTTCTTGCTTGTGGAAGCTTTGAGAGTAATCATTTTCTTTTTCTTCATCTATTATCATTGGCATCGGGATTTATTTCTTCAATCTCGTATGTCAACAATGATCTGAGAAGCGTTTCGACATCAAGTTTGTCAAGATCTTTGGCCTCCATTATGGTCGCATTTTTTACTTTCCAAGTTGATGGCAAAGATCTTAATATCTTCCTTGTTAGCTCAAACTCTTCAATGTTTCTACCAAGAAGCTTTAAACCATTAACAATAGTGGTTAAGTGGGAGCGCATTTCAGAAATTGTTTCATCAGGAGACATTTTAAAAGATTCATACTCGGACACTAGCATATAAATTTTTTATTTTTTAACTTCACTATTGCCTTCATAAGTAATTTAAAGTATGTCCCTTATCTCTTTAGTCGAAACACAAGTAGAAATTTTATTGTATTCATTAATGTCTAAAGCACAATGTAGCATACTAGTAGCTTTACAATTTAGAGACATCATTCTACAATCCTCTTTATTAAACTTCGATTTGAGTTTAGGCATTATATGATTGATTTCTCCAATAGTTATTTAATTAGTAGGAATTCTAGGTCATTCTTCAATGATTCTCCAAAAGTTATAATTTTGTCCTTCAACAAATATTTTTATTTTATTTTTTCAATAATTATAATTTGTGCCATTGAATAAAGGAGGTCTAGTATAGGAATGACCTTTGATATAGCTGCTTGAAGCCATTGGATCAACTCAAGGATTTGAAGCCTAAAATTGAGTACATGGCTCTGATACCAATTGTAGATCGAGGTACAAACCCAAGAGGGCTGTGAATTGGGTTTTAAAAACTTTTTGCACTTAACAAACCAGTTTTAACAATTTAATCAAGTAAAGCACACAAAAAATAAATTGCTTGAAATTAAAGGAGTAAAGAAAGAGAATACGTAAACTTCGTTTATAATGGTTCGACAATATCAGAATCACTCTGACCCTACATCCACTCTCTTCAAGAAACCTCTTTGAAGCAATCCACTAATGATAGTCAAGCAACTTCACAGGTGTTTCCCAAACCTTACAAATATCTCTTTCACAAGGAAGTTACAAAGAAGTGTTTAATGCCTAAACACTCTAAGAGTTATACCAACCCTTTTTCAGTTTGAGAAGGAATGAATAGATTATAACAAGGGAGAGTGTACAATAAATGCTTACAACTTAGAAAGTTTTTTTAAAGCTTAAAGTTCAACAATGGCTCAAGAATAAATTTGAAAGCTTGATTCTTGCAATAAATATTTTCTATGGTGTTCAAGATTATTGTTGAGGCTTGTAATGGCTGGGTATTTATAGCAAAAACTCTAAACAGCCAATCTAAATACAATATGACCGTTTGAGTATTAAATGCAGTTGATTCGCACAAGATTTTATGCAAAATAACTGTTACTGGACTTGTTGTAGTCAACTGCAGCAAGGCGTAGTCGACTACAACCTTTTTGAAAATGAAAACAAAGTATCAGGTAGATATTGTTGTCGACTACAAAAAGGCGTAGTTGACTACAACTTTGATTGATGAAAGCCGTGGGACCCTGTAGTCGACTATAGCAAGGTTCTGTGCCCTTCTATAGACCCTGTAGTCGACTAAGAAATATGTAGTCAACTACAATTTAATTATTGTCGATAACTAAACCAATTAAGTAGATATGAATTAGAAAATTTAATAAAGTTACATATTTTTGTAATTTTTTAAATTTCATATTTTCTATACACTTTATTTTATTATTTGACCTAGTCAAAATTTCAAGTAGCACTATTTTTATCAACAATAATGAAAACTGTTCGAGATAACCAAAAGGCAACATATTAATAAGAAGGGTAATTTCAACAACCATATTATCGGTGCATCATTACACACTTTTGATTAGAAAGACAATCTAGACTGAAATAAATTTCATCAAATGTTTCATGTAACCTCTGAATTAAAAACACGCGATTACCCCCTTTTGGCAGGTGATTGAATGTAATAACCCAGATAAACGTTATGTAACAACAACATGAAATAATCCGATATATCAGTGAATTGACCACTTTGGCAGTAACCATCTACATCAATTGATGAAACTATTTCAAACTGAGACTGATAAAATATATTACCCATCATGCATGCATACCAAAACAATATGTATATATTTGATCCTCTCAATATGATAGATGAAACGAAACTTTAAGTTATGAAATAACTTTTCATTTAAATTACAAAAGGAACTGACATAGTTGAGAAAATTCTTGATGCACATATTTAATTATTACCATGAGATGTCTCCATTATGTTCTTAAAAAAATTCATATATAGTTTTGTTTTGTTCAATCGAATTAGGAGCACGAAAATTATATATTTAAAGAATATGAACTGAAACCAAAAAGTACACAAATTTAGAAAAACTTACAAGTTTAAAATTTATACTGATCCTACTTCCTCGTTTTCTGTGATAATATTATTCCTTTGGATTACCTCTCTGTCATTGCTTGCTGGTATGTCAGCCATTATAATGACTCCTATCCAATAGGAAAACAGACTCATTCCTTTCACGTGGCTTGCCTAAGTGATGCTATATTATCATATCATGCATCTTAGATCAAGTATACCAATATTAGAAGCATGGTTACATGTACCAGACCATGAATGCCATATGGCACCTGCTTAGCCTATTAATACTATATTATGCAATCTTATGGAGTTTTAATTCAGAAAATTGTTCAAACTTTATGAGAATTAACTAAGAAACACCTTCTAAACAGTGAAATTTCAAAGAGTAGAAAGGGAAATAGCAAAATTATAACAAGTTGATCGTGATTAAGTGCATTCTGAATCAACTCAGGCCAAGTGATTTTCCTTTAATTCCCAAAACATATCAAGAATTTTCACCTGCAAGAAGTTTTACTCTAACATAACCACATCCGATTAAAACGTTCGTCTAAGGAAACCCATTGCAACAAAAGTTTTCGATTCACTCAAGGAAACATATTTTTTTACTAGAGTTCTTTCACAATTCACATGATCATAGAATCTCTTTACTTTTCCAAGTCTACTAAAAAAGTAATTTTTTTGCGGTTTCCAAAAAAATTACAATATTATTTTGTTATCCTAATTGTCTTCCAAAAAAGGATCATTAACCAAACACCTTTTGTTTGAACCGAATAGTTATTAAACACAACAAAATAAAAAGCAAGTTCAATAAAATTGTACTAAAAGAAAGATTTTGTATCATAAATCAAAGTCAACAACAAAGACATTAAGCTACAATTGAGCTTAGGTTTGGAACCGTTTACAGCATATTAAATGGTTGTCTTTTACATTACTGTACGGTTGGGACCACATGGTGATAATATTGAGTCAAATGGCTTGGCCATTAATTTACAGCAAGTTTTGTTTTGTTTTGTTTTTTTTTTTAAGATTTGACTTTATCCCTATATTTGTTTAATCTCTAGTTTATTTGCCAAAAAGCTATTGTATGTATAATACAAACAAAATTATCATACATATATAAATAAATATATGTAACATATTAAATCTAAAACATACTTGAGCAACCAAAACCTACATTAAATCCCTACTAAACCTCCTGTTAATTTATTTAACATAAATTATTTTACTTTAGAGCTTTTGATATGTTGATTAATCTATTGACTTTCAATTAGTTTACTGTAAACAACATCAACATCACCAAGAGGTTCATATTGTTTTAGTATTTTACATTGCTCTAAGATCTTGATTACATCACATAAGCCAATAATTCAAATTCGAGATTCTTTTAATTAATAGTAACGCCATTGTAGACTGAGGTTTCAACCCAAGAGGGGGGATGAATTGGGTTTTAAAACTTTTGCGGATTAAAACACAAGTTTATAAAACAGATAACACGACAAGCATATAATAAGTAATATATGCTGTAAATAAAGAGATTAAGGAATAGAGGATGCAAACTCAGTTTATAGTGGTTCGGCAATATCGGAATCGTTCCGACCCTACGTCCACTTTCTTCAAGGAACCTCCTTGAAGTACTCCATTAAGAAACTTAGTCGTGCAACTTCGCAAGTGTTGCACAAACCTTACAATCCCTTCCTTTTGGAAGCAAACTCCTTCCTCTCGGAAGCAAAAACCTCTTCCTTTCGGAAGCAAATCCCTTTACAATAAATACTGTAAAGAAAACAGTAGGGAGACAACAATGGAAGCTTATACAACTGAATAATATCTCTCTTTCTAGGTAAAGCATGAAGAATGACTTAACAATCAATTTTTCAAAGCTTTTTGAGAATCAGTGAGTAAAAACTTGTTTGAATGTGTAATCCTCACCTTTTGAAATGCTCAATAGTGTGGGTTTAAATAGCCTTGATGAAATATTTTCGTTATGAATTAATTTGGTACGCTTTTGTACATCAAATGTACAGGTCTGGCGCTATAACGGTCATATTTTTTGAATTATCAGTCGACTGGGTCTTAGTACCAGTCGACTGGGTCTTAGTACCAGTCGATTGGGTCCTCTTTAAAAATCACATTTTTAAGGCTGTTGAAGGTACCAGTCGACTGGGTATGACTTACCAGTCGATTGGAAACTTTCTGCCCAGATTACCAGTCGACTGGGTAGTTCTTACCAGTCGACTGGGAAGTCTTTGACCAAAACACTAGTCTACTGGTATGAAGCATCCAGTCGACTGGGAACACACTGACCTTTATACCAGAAGACTGGTATAAGTACCCAGTCGACTGGGTTGCTTTAACAACCCAGTTTTCATGTGTTGAATAGATTTTAACTTTAAAAACATTTGTTTAAAAGTTATGTTAAAATGGTTTTTCAAAACGAGCCAATGGACAAGCTAATTACCTAAACAAGTGAGACTTACAACTTGATTTAATACCATAGACCTATTCTAGTTCTTCTGTCTTCACTTGATGTTTGATTCGGGTTGAGTTCTTGCACCTCGATCCTTGGTTGAATGTTCTTATTGCTTAATACACTTAGATAGCATCGTTAGTATAATAAGAGTTGTGTTTTGTCATCATTAAAATGCAGGTGAGAGTCAACAATCTCTCCCTTTTTGATGATGACAAAACTAATAAGAGAAAACAGTTTAAGAAAAACTAAGTGTTAGGTTTTTGAGAAAAATTGGGCAGAGTTTCTCTGTTTTTTTTTAGTAAAACCAACCTATAAACAAGTAAACGCAGTTTATTTTCAACTCAACCAGCCAAGACAACATATATAAACATATTCCAATATCTTTGGAGTAATGCTCCCCCTAAATCTATGCATTATGTTGAGTTTACATTACATTTTCATATTTTCTCATTTTTCTCTCCCGTTTTGATAACAACAGAAAAAAGGGCTAGAAACTAAAAAATAAGCTATTTAGCTATCATAGTCATCTAGAGTATGCAAAAACAAACTTGTACACAAAAATTTGGCTCATTCAGAGTTAGAAAGCCTTCCCGAGAAGACCTAGAAGTTTTCATACAAGCATAAAAAGTTTCAAAGCATATATCCAAATTTAAGCAGATATAAAGCATGCAACTATATTACACATATGTAAAACAAGTGTATGAAATAGGTCTAAACATAAATAATTGACAGATACACTAGTCTGTACAAATTAGGCTTCGTAGAGCTGAAACATAAGTATAAATACAATAAAATATGTCCGTGCTACGACACTAAGAAAGTAAAATACTGAGTACATCATAAAGAAGACAGAAAAGAGACTCAATGAGCGGGAGAGTCCGAGCCATCACGAATAAGATCCCGAATCTCAGCTAGGGAATTCTCAGTGCACTCTTGGTGCAGCTCGAAGTCATCCCGGAGGTGCTCAACATCTGGAATCCGGACTGCATGGTTAGCTGGAGGCTCGTGATAACCTAAAGTAGATCGCCGTACCCAGCTTGACCAACACTCGAGACACCCAGAGGAGGTGCTCAGGCATCCGTATCTATATCGGCAGCAGCAGCAACATCCTCGTCCTCATCATCACTGCTGTCATCCTCCCTAATCCGTATGTGCTTCCCGGACTTTGAGTAAATGAGGCCGTCGCGAATCGTGCATCCCATCTTTTTCAGTGAGGAGACGTTGATGATGTCCTTTGGCCCAATATCTTGAGCCTCAGAGGCAGGGAGAGACACTCGAAAGTGTTGGAGTATGAGCGTGATGAGCATCCCATAGGGAAGACATCCAGAGTCACTCACTTCGCCATTAATCATGTTGGCGAGCAGCAGAGAGTATATATTGAAGTGGTGCCCAGTTTTAAGGCACCAAACGACTCTCTAGTCTCGGGTGGATGGTCCAACTCATAATGAGGTTGAACAATTTCGAGTCTAAGGGCATGTCACTACATGTATGAAATGTAGTAGGTTGGTACACATAGTTAGGGTCACCTCTAACTATCTGACACGCCTCCTCAACATCGAAATTGTTTGGCCATCCATCCAGACTCCATTGGATCCCTCCTACAGGGATTCTCAAAACGCTCATCAAGAGGTCAGTATTGACCTCAAACTTCACACCCATAACACCGGTTCTGAATCTCAGAGCCAGTGGATTGGGTTTCACCAAGTTCGTATAGAACTAGTGAATCAGTCGTGGGTAGTATTTTTCATGTACCTTGACCAGTGGGGTCAAGTGTAGTGCCTCGAAGGCAGGTAAAATATCGAAATTACCATGACAAATAGAGTCGAAGTCGACAACTCTACCCGTCATGATTTTCTTGTTGCGAATGATTGAATTATACCTGGCTTTCGCTGCAGGGCTGGAAAACAGAGACTCATCAAGCTCTGTTCTGGGCTTCTTGCTTGATGAGCCCGCCACACCCTTCCCCCGTGACTCTGGAGCCATGGATTTGGTGGAATTTGGCCTTGTAGGCACATGGTGTCCCCCAACGGTGGTCTTTATCTGGATTCTTTCAGATATTTTGGAAGAAATGGAGTTTTTAGGTAAAAGTGGTTTTAAGAGGAAATGAGAGATTTCAACCGTAGAAACTTGAAATAGATGTTTGGGATGAGTAGATCAATGCGTTTAGGTAGTGTTTTGAAGGTTTTTGGATCAAAATGACGAGATTTTGCCATCAGATCAACTCAAGGATATTAAGCCTAAAATTGAGAACGAGGCTCTGATACCAATTGTAAACTGAGGTTTCAACCCAAGAGGGGGGGTGAATTGGGTTTTAAAACTTTTGCGGATTAAAACACAAGTTTATAAAACAGATAACACAACAAGCATATAACAAGTAATATGTGCTGTAAATAAAGAGATTAAGGAATAGAGGATGCAAACTCAGTTTATAGTGGTTCGGCAATATCAGAATCGTTCCGACCCTACGTCTACTCTCTTCAAGGAACCTCCTTGAATTACTCCACTAAGAAACTTAGTCGTGCAACTTCGCAAGTGTTGTACAAACCTTACAATCCCTTCCTCTTGGAAACAAACCACTTCCTCTCGGAAGCAAAAACCCCTTCCTTTCGGAAGCAAATCCCTTTAAAATAAATACTGTAAAGAAAACAGTAGAGAGACAACAATGGAAGCTTATACAACTGAATAATATCTCTCTTTCTAGGTAAAGCTTGAAGAATGGCTCAACAATCAATTTTTCAAAGCTTTTGAGAATCAATGAGTAAAAACTTGTTTGAATGTGTAATCCTCTCCTTTTGAAATGCTCAGTAGTGTGGATTTAAATAGTCTTGATGAAATATTTACGTTCTGAATTAATTTAGTACGCTTTTGTACATCAAATGTACAAGTTTGGCGCTATAACGGTCATATTTTTTGAATTACCAGTCGATTGGGTCTTAGTACGAATCGACTGGGTCCTCTTTAAAAATCACATTTTTAAGGCTGTTGAAGGTACCAGTCGACTGGGTAGTTCTTACCAGTCGACTGGGAAGTCTCTAACCAAAACACCAGTCGACTGGTATGAAGCATCCAGTCGACTGGGAACATACTGACCTTTATACCAGAAGACTGATATAAGTACTCGGTCGACTGGGTTGCTTTAACAACCCAATTTTCATGTGTTGAATAGATTTTAACTTTAAAAACATTTGTTTAAAAGTTCTGTTAAAACGGTTTTTCAAAACGAGCCATTGGACAAGCTAATTACCTAAACAAGTGAGACTTACAACTTGATTCAATACCATAGACCTATTCTAGTTCTTCTGTCTTTACTTGATGTTTGATTCGGGTTGAGTTCTTGCACCTTGATCCTTTGTTAAATGCTCTTATTGCTTAATACACTTAGATAACATCGTTAGTATAATAAGAGTTGTGTTTTGTCATCATTAAAATACAGGTGAAGGTCAACATAATTCAAGATTATTTGAATTTGGCAACAAAACCACTAATTCAAGATTCTTTTAATTTAAAATTTCATATTCTTTTAGTATTTCACATTGCTCTAAATTCTTGATTACATCACATAAGCCAATAATTCAAATTTGGCAAAAAAAAAAACCACTAATTCAATATTCTTTTAATTCAGTAGTAGTGCCCATAGTAATGATTTTTGGATTCAGTATTAAAGCCCCCAATTCAAAATTCTTTGGATTTAAGAGTGGACTCATATAATTTTGTTTACATAAAATAATATAAGTTATCTTGAAATTAAATACAATATTCTTGAATTAGGGTTTATGAACACTAGATTTAAACACATGTAAAAACTAGCTCTTATACCACATGTTAATAATTCTAAAGATCTATTATATACATTATAATACTAATTTTAATCTATTTAATATCACATACCTGATGTTTGCGACATATTGTTATTCCGATAACACCACATGGATCTCAACACACCAATGCCTGTAAGACTGTCTAGCTAAGGTTCTTCTTCTCCTTACTCTCTTTGTACTACAACTTTATAATGGGGAAAACTTAATTAGTTTAAGAGAGGAGAGGGGACCTAACTCATATTTATAATAAACTCAATAGACCACCCATCATAGCCCGTTAGGTTTGTCAAGCCCATATCACTGTCCAACAACATCTAAAACCATTAGGTATATCTGGCCCATTCACAAGATCAAGATGATGTTAGGCCCACCAAGTCTATATCAGGAACCATATCCAATCCATTTTATAAATACAAAGCCCTACAAATTAATGAAAGCCCATAAATAATATTAGAACATATTAAATATTTTAATAGTTTTTTTTCTTCTTTTTCGTTCTTTCTACTATTAAATGATATACGAGCTAGCATTAAATTTTCTTGCTTCTTCTAATATTAGGGATGAAAGGAAGTTCAACTAAAGTGGATAAAAGGAAGAAAAGTGCTACGACCAAATCACACCAGTAGACAAAGCAACTCCTAATATTGACAAGGAAGAAGCATCAACAAATGTTGTGGATGCAGTTCTCGAAGATATTGACTACGATAGTCGACAAGATATCTCTGTGTAACCAGCTGTAGCAGCGCGTACAAGGTTCTGGCACGACTGCAACTACTCAGTCTTCCTCAAGAAAATCAAATAAGAGAAGATGACAAGTATATCATCTCTGTTACTTTTTCTTTTTGCATGATCACATCTAAAGTTGGAGTATGTTGTAGCCATTCTTGAATATTAAATACTTTTATGATAGAGTTATATTGGAAGGTTCGTTTCGATTACGTTATCTTCTTGTTGTGCTTGCGTTTGATGATGTGCTGCTGCTACACTTTGGCAAAATGACTAGAGTTGTTGGATATTGCTGCAATCTGATTGCATGTATAATTAGCTCAAAGATTATCGAATGTTAGAATATTTTGGTCAACATAATTTTTTATTTTTTATTTAGTAAAATTTATTTTGTAAATTCTATCGATTTTAATAGAATTTACAACAACTGAACTCAATTTCATTGTAAATTTATTTCTAAATCAATTTCATAATTTTTTTTGTTCAAAAAATGATAACTATAGAATTTGAAGTGAATTTCATAAAAACTATAGAATTCATATATTCCAAACGAAGTGTTAAGATTTTTAGTGGGTGCCAATTAACTAACTTAATTGGTAGCGATTAAAGGTCAAATTCCACTCATACTGAGAATGGAAAAGATAAGATGAGAGAAAGTTAATTTTAAGCCTATCCTTTTGAAGTTCTGACAAAGAAACATGCACATAGTTACTTATTGGGGTTTTAATAAATTAATTTGTTTTATTTATATATTTTAACGTAAAACATATTTTTTTTAACTATGAAATTGATATTTCTGATAATAAAACATATTTTCTATAATAAAATTATATTTTATTTTATTGTAAAAAATACATGTTTTATCATATAAATATATAAATTAGTAAATTATTTTATTTTATTTTATTTTATCAAAGTACCTTAGACACTGCGTGTGAGTTGGAGCAAATCGTACCCACGTGTGAGATTTCGGTTCATACCTTGGGCTTTATGTCAATTAAACGGCAGTAGGAGTCCTATTTCAACCTCTACCTTGGGCTGGGTTCTAAAGTAAGTCGTATAGGCTTGTCAAGTACTATAGGTCACCTAATCTAAAACCATTTATCAGGGTCGCTGCTAGCGTACCATATGGTCCATACCCCAATTTTGACGCTAAGACTTGTCAACGGCCAAAACTCCAACTACCGTCCACTCCTCCTCGGTCCTTATCAAACAACAATTCATTTCGACAGTACGTACAATAATTCATTTTGCACCTTGACCACATAATAGTTTTTTATTTTATAAAAGGTTTATGAAATAATTTTTATTTCAAATAAATAAAAATTAAATCAAACTTTTTTACAAAACAATTTATAGTAAGAATCAAAAGTTAAAAAAATAGTTTTAAAAAAACTGAATATATGTAACAAAAATTGTTTTAACTTTTGTTTTATAAATCACCTGACAATTTTTTTAAAAAAAAGTTTCATGACAAAAATAAAAAAACTATGCAAGCAAGGTTTTTTAGGTTGAGATGGTTTTTGGTACCTTTTAGAAAGTTTGTGAAATAGTTCTTATTTTCGACTTAAGACAAACACTTTAATAAAACGGTTTATGAAAAAAAATCAAAGACTAAAAAATAGTTTTTAAGAAACTGAATTTGTGTCACAAAAATTGTTTTAACTGTTATTTTATGAAACATTAAAATTATCTAAATAATTTTAAACTTTATTATTATTTTTTATTTATCAAAAACTGTTTTGAAAAATCAAATTTTGTAAATCATAAACTGAAACTACTTAATCTTAACAAGCCAAACCACTAACCTAAAACAATAACTTATTATGTTTTTTTTTTGTATTAAAGAAAAACATTAAAATAGAGAATATAAAATCTTTATCAATATTGTGTGATTGTTCACCTCACCGCAACAGAAAAACTCGAATCCAACATCTTTAATGAAAAGAATGAGTTTTAACAATCCTATTAAAACTTTTGATAATAAACAATAATATATTTCAAATTTAAATATTTTAAATAGTGATAATTATGTCAAGCTTCAGATTGAGAAGGGGATAAGTACAAATGACAGTATCCTAAAACAACCAAATTTAAAAAAAAATTATTTAAATATCAATTTTAATCCTTAAAATTTGGATTAAATAACAATTTGAGCTCTATTATTTTAATTTAAACAATTATGTTAAATGCAAAATAATTAAATTTCAAAACTATGACACCAACAAAGAAACTAATATGACGCATATGAGATATTAAAACAGTTCCTTAATACTTTCTATTATCCTCTTTCAGAAACCAGACAAAAATAAAAGAAAAAGAGGTATTTTGGATAAAAGCAAAAATAATAAAAACCTAAACTAATTCATCTATCTTCTTCCTTTCTTGAACGGCACAGAACTTTCCCCTTACCAAAATTGACGATGTTGCAACTCCTTACTCTGCACCCACCACCAACGCTACTCCCAGCAGCCACCACGCAAACCTAGCGCGAACCACCTTTCAGCCACTTCCTCTCGCGCGATTCCTCCTACTTCAACACCACCGTGCTGCACCATCTCCCCTTCATCAAAAAACCGTGAAAAGAGCAAATACTAAGAAATTAAAATATTTTTAAAAAGGGAAAAAAACATTTAAAAATTATCTAGAAGAAGAGAAAAACAACATCATCGAGCGTCAAAATGGGCCCCACTCATTCACAGCTAGTTCCGATTTTCGGTGAGCGCGTTTCTAATTTTCTATTCGTCAATGCGGGGCCCATTATTTCAGCTTCTGGTACACAGATCGCTAGAAACCGTTGATTAAAGATCAAAGGTCTTAAATTCAAATCTGAGAAGAGGAATTTGAATTGGACACAGAGGGACAACAAAAAAAGGCATCCTTATTTTAATGATTGATTAACTCATCAATTTCTAAAATAATTTTGCAAACTGTTAACCATAAAAGAAAATCAGATTACAATAGTGCCCATGTTCTCTTTAACCATTTATTATTATAGGAGGCGTTTGGAAACGATTTAAACAATTCAATTTGTTTAAATTTCTTTAAGACAAAGATTCAGTACCAAACGAAGTCATAATATACCCACATTAATCAAATTACCCAATTAAGCATATTCTGTTTTGAAAGGGAAAAAAATCCAATTATGTTAAAAATTATTATTTGAATGGTGATTCCACGTAACTGAAAAAATTTACTAGTAATCACAGAGAAATTAAATAGTAATTATTTTAAAAAATTAAAAAAAAACTAATTTAAATACCAAAGTTACTATTCAATTTTCTCATAATTACTAGTAAATTTTTTCGATTTCATAATAACTCTCACTGAATCGGGTCCATGATATTACTACTCGTGTTATTTTCTCCATTGGTAATAACTTACTAGGAAAAACTTTTTCTATTATATTCTTTGTTTTTTATTTTTGCAAGATGTAGAGCCTTACCATAGAATTAGATTTTGTTTGGATTTAAGATTCAAGTTCACAATAAATGGTAATATAAGGATAATTTCATTTTTGAGAACATATGATTTAAATTAAATTTCTTCAAAATCACTCTCTTTTATGAAAAACGCATGCATAACTTCATGAAAAATATATTTTTTTATAAAAATACTCAATTGGTTATTTTTATAAAGAAATACCATGAAAAAATTAATTTATGTTATATTAATTATAATTTATAAACCAATCAAAGAAAATATTAAATTTTCTTCTAAAATTTGTTTTTAAATGGCAGAAGCTTCGTTTGACCTTATATCTTTTCCTGTTAAGCCGCGTTCCATTTTTGTCCACGCTCGTTCATTTAAAAAAAAAAAAAAGAAAATGGCAGAATATTCATTTTCGTTTTCGAAATTAAAAAATAAAAGGGTAGTTTTGGAACTTCAGTCCCTATTTCTTATATTTAAGTCCAGTTTCCAGAAATGAGAGACAGAAAAAGAGAGAACATACAGAGGAAGTTTTGAAAAATAGAGAAAGTGTTTTTATTTTTTTTGAAAAACACAGAGAGAAAAGCTGAGAAAGAAATGGGAGACGTTATACTGTTCGTGGATGATTTGAAAGCAAGTTCTTCTATTTCACACTGTAGAATCTGCCATGAAGAAGAATTCGAGAGCTGCAAGAGCTTAGAAGCTCCTTGTGCTTGCTCAGGAACTGTTAAGGTAAAAAAAAGAGAGGAAAACAAGAAGATACTCTGTTCTCTCGTGGGTGTTTCATGTTCTTACTTTTTTTATTCAAAATTTTCTTTACAATTTTTTTTTTTTTAATTTTCTTTTCTCTGTACTCAGTTTGCACACAGAGATTGCATACAGCGGTGGTGTAACGAGAAGGGAAACACAACTTGTGAAATATGTCTCCAGGTTTGTTGGGGTTCTCTTTTTAATTTGTTGTTTTTGTCTCAGATATTTTTTTTAAACATTAAATGAATTGTTTTGGGTTTGTGTTACTAGTTGTTTTTTGTGATCCCAGTTGGGGTTTGGTTTTGTTTTTTATTCTGAAATTTTCAAACCATTTCTTCATCGTTTTCTTCTTGTTTTGAATTTTGGGTATCTAAAATTTGTCTTTTCCTTTACCTTTTCTTTTTGTTTAAGTCTTCCTCCTCTGTATTTTTCATAGCTTTACTTGGGTAGAATATATTTTTTTGCAAATTTTAATTCAATCTTCTTGAAATATTAGTTAAAGAAATTTTGAGTTATTACTGATGTTGAACTGTGAAATCATGCAGGAATATGGGCCTGGGTATACAGCAACTGCAAAGAAGTCTCAGCTGATTGAAGCAGCAGTGACGATTAGGTTGTTTTCCAATTTGACAGTAAAATGTTAAATTACAGTGGAGTAAAATATTAAAATTAATAAATTGCTTAATTATTTCACAGAGATAGCTTGCAAATTCAAAGAACAGAGCATGATGAGCCAGGAAACCCAATATTAGTGGCCATAGCTGAAGGAGTAACAGTGGATACTGAATTCTCTGAGTGCACTTCTGCGGCTGATAGAGGGGCCTTTTGTTGCCGGACATTGGCTCTTACGGTAAGTTCTTATAGTATTTTTTTTTTTTATTTTCATTAACAAATGCTATGATTTTAGAGAAATCATTAGATAGGTTTTGGCATAATCATGAATGCTTATTCTATGGTCAGCATTTAGTACAATACAATGATGAAAAAAGAAACGATGTCTTAGCTTTAACATGGATGGATGTACGGCCTGAAATATTAAAATCTAGTAGGATTAATAATTTAGTATTAATTGTGTAATTAATCGTGTATTCAGAGGTGGTGACCGCGCTGAGCAATTCGATTTGTTTTAATGAGATGAAGATTGAGTTTCGAGATAATTAAGAATTTTTATTTTTATATTATTATAATTTATTAATAATTAATTAAATAATTTATAGTTACTATAATAAATATTTATGAAGCGTAATAATATCACAATAAAAAAAATTAGCTTAATATTTAAGATTTGTATTCTTATTTATTTGGATATGGGTTCAAAGTGTATCCGGAGCAAAAAGAAAAAGTTGTTGTTTTGCCCATGCCCGGACTCTTATTAGAAAATCAGTTATACTTTAACGGCTAGGATTGGTTGCTTGAAAGTGAATGTAGGGCCAGGAGCCTAAAACAATGCCAACGGTTACCCCAAAATTTAACCATTTTCTACTTTATTTACGAGTTTGCTGTTTGCTAATGGGTATTTCTGTTGAATGAAATGGCAGTTTACAGTTCTTTTGCTTATTAAACATCTCTTTGCCGTGCTTACTGGTGGAACAGAAGATTACCCATTTACACTTCTAACTGTAAGTGCCCCATTTTCTTATTTTTAGCACTTCAACTGTCATCACCATCTCAAATTGAACTTCAGGCAATTCTTTTGGTTTATCTTACAGATACTCGTTTTAAGGGTTACTGGAATTTTACTTCCAATGTACTTATTGATACGAACAATCACAGCCATTCAAAAAACCATTCAGAGACAATATTATGTGAGTTTCTTTACTTCTCGTCGTTAATGTGATCAAATTTCTAATACAATGCAATTGATATTCAAAGCTCACGGAAACTGTAATTTAATCGCAAACCCTTTTTCTTTTCTGGGTTGATTAGGGATCTGATGATGACACCTCCACCTTTGATGAAGATGACTATGAGCGGCAGCAGCAACAGCATTTAGTTTAATGTCAAACAAATAGTATTCTCCCATCCTTTGTAATTTGTATTGGAGCATTGAGTCGATGCTCGTATTGTCCAAAATCAGCCCTTCTGCACGCACAAATGAATTTTTTTCCACGTTTTTCTTTTGCAGATAAAAAGTAGGAGCTCTGTCTCAATCTTAGATCAGTAACTCCAAAATTTACCAAACCCGTCCAACAACCTAAAGTAAAAGGAAGATTTAATTAATTAAAATATGACGTATGAACAAACTTAGTGACCATAACTATGAATATGTAAAACCTTTCTGAATAACCATAACCATAACTAACTAATGTGTATGCACTTTTAAAACAAGTCAGATGCTAAGCCACGAATTTATACAAAAGACATGGCAAACAACCTTTCACTTTCTTTGTTGAAACCGCTTCATTGACATTACAACCATAAGAAGTAAGAACCATCTCTCCCTACTATTTGAGTATTGCCAAAAAATATGCCATCACCATTCTCACAAATGTTACTACTACACAAAATTGTTGGTCAGCCCAACTTACAAAAATTAGATTTTGATCGTAACCTAATCGTGCCTGAGATGTAAATGTCGTATGTAATTTACATTACATGCTCAATTGAATGCAGCTAGAGATTTCATTGTGTTTTAAGATGATTAAGAAAATTGAAAGCAATGCTCCAATGGCAAAATTAGCAATGCTCCAACCGCAAAGAAAGATATTCTTCAAGTTAATGACTCAATATACCAGCAGACTCTGAAATTCAGCCGTGTTTTGAAAAGCAGAGATTGAATCAATTTTGCTGGAGAAGTATTCTTGCTCTATGCTGAAGTTCAGTCAAGGAGCCAATCTCAATGCCATCGGAGGAATTGGGGCATTTCAAGTTTGCTATCACACTGTTAAACTCCTGGAGGAAGACAACCATCTTACCTTCAGATCCCCTCCTGTCTTTTTTACCATATACAGCCTCAAATTCTTGAGACTTAGCAGCAGCTGTCTGAAGCACAGAGTCGGGAAGACCTGAAATCATTGCAAGCAAGAAGTGGAACTTAGTTTAATGATAAGACAATAACATTAACCAATAATTTGGCCAATGTTCTGAAACTTGTATGATAAGCACATTTTGATTTTCCAGCCAGATGTACACAAATCATAGTAAAATGCCCACCTACAGTATTCTCATTCTTCAGTTAACTTCGTCAAGTTAATGCCCAAGTCATACCTCTTTTGAACAATGTACACAGTTTAAAGCTAACAAGCCCCATAACCAACATTTTAAACATTGGAGCACAACAAAACACATGAGATGGCCTGTAAAATGCACCTAGATAACCAGGATTTCTAACTTTTGCAGAAATTTGGAATAAAAAGTCCTAAAAAGTAGCCAAGAATTTTACCAGCTAGTTGTGCAACGTTGACACCATAGCTTTTAGGGCATGCACCGGGAGTCAACCTATAAAGAAATGTGACTTCTTCCACACCTCCAACACCATTTCCAACTTGGCATGCCATATGGCAGAGTGACACCTATACAGAACATGAAAGAAAAATAAATCAGATAAATGTTCAGAAAACTTCAAATCTGTCAAATGGAGAATGGTTTAACAATCATTATGAAAAATTTAACCGTCAAGGTGTTCACTGTAAAAATTCTAAACTGCAAGAACCTAATATATTTTGCAACACCAGCAAATATGGTAATGACATTGCCAACCAAGTATAAAATTTGACTCATTTTCATATTTAATGATGCTTACTAGTTACAAGTCAGATAGCACCATTAGCATGTAATTCACTAGTCTCACTATGAGCAAGAAAGTTTCAGTTACGAAAAAATATTAACAAAAAAACAGAGGCGTACCTTGGGATCTCTTTGATAGTCCACAGCTAAACGGTGATAGTGAGTCGAAAACATTCCTCGACACTGCACCTTGTGAACAAAATGTTCAAGAACTGATTCACTGCCAGAAATCCAGAAAGGAGAAACTGAGATAAGCTGGACACCAGCACATGAATATGACAAAAAAAAATGCAGAATTGTGGAGAGAACCAATTATATGTGCAACTGGCACTCACGCAATGGCTTGTCCATCTGAAGTTGCTGTCCCACGCCCAAGTTCATCCAGTGCCACCAATGAATTACGAGTTGCCGATGACTGCATTTACCATCATATATAAGTCCTTGACAGGAACATGCTTATAATACAAATTCCATTAGCTGGACAACTAAAACGATATGCGGCCCAATAAGTAAAAGAAATGGGAAGCAAGAAGACCTCACAAGGAAAAAAAGATTGCAGAACAACGTTCAAAATGACTCAAAATGCTACTATAAATACAAGAAAATAGGATAAAAATCAAAATGATTTGTTTTACAACAATGATAAAGTATAATTTGTCAAAGAAGTTAAGATTCAACTTTTACATTTTATGTATATCCAGAACATCCTTAGAATGCCTTGGTTCCTCTCAAATTTGATTATACTTGCACAGCCACAACAAAATATTTTCCATTATGATTCTCCGAACCAAATGAAACTCACCAGCATTAAAGCAGTCTCTGAAAGTTCTGTTAAGAATGTACTTTGCCCAGCCATAATATGGTCTTTGGCACCCATACGAACAAAGATTCGGTCCACAGGTGACAGCTCAAAGCTTTCAGCAGGGACATCTGCTCCTAACTGGGGGAAGATCAAAGGTAAACACTACTGAAACAAGGCATTCATACTGTTTTTCTCCTCTTTTATTATGTAATGAACAAGGCAAAACCCATAGTATACAGAAAAGAAACCTTACCTGGGCCAAAATCACAACCAAGCAAACCTGGCGAAGAAGGGTTGACTTTCCACCCATATTAGGACCAGTAAGAAGGATGAAACTAGCATGGCCAGAACCGCCAATAGTGATGTCATTGGGAACAAACGCACCCTTGCCTAAGGAATCACTTCTAAGAACTGGATGTCCTAAACCTTTAGCAGAAAAGCACGGCACATCGTTTGAAGATGATGAGCCTAAGATAACTGGGCGGCATGTTGGTCCTTCATAAAAATCACTTGCAATTGCTAGACTGATCAATACATCCAGTTCTGCAACATGTAAAACAATCTTAATTACGAGAAATGAATGGAAAATGTAAATCATCATCATCATAATTATTTGATTTTATTTTCTATAATTAGATCAAAACCTCAGCCAGTTGGGACTAACAAAGACTGCTTTCAAATGGTTTGTAAACTTGAAAGAAAATTCCAGAGATTTTCGGTTGAGTTCGAAACAAGGTGTTGGAAAGTGATATGGGAAGTGAAGAAACAATCGATATCAAATTATCATGATGCATTTATCATCTTGGTTTTTCTAAGAAAAGGTAGAAATAAGGTTTTCATGATGCATTATCTTTGTCACAAGAGAACAAGGGAGGGAGTACTGAAGCCAAGAAAAGAGAAATGAATTCTGATTGTCTCGATTGAAATAAGAGCTGGGACATTCTTAAAAGAGAGGAACTGGATTACATAATAGATAATGCATCTGTGTACCTGCAGTTGCAGAAACTAACAGTCTCCACTTATTATGATGCTCGAAGAAATGTCTGACCAGCCTCTGCAAAATGCTCTTCAAAGCTGACTCCTTTTCAGATTCAGCTTCTGAGTGCTCTTTTAATTTCTTCTTGATAGTTGGAGTCCAGTATCGGAAGAAGCCCTGCATGTCAGAAAATGCAGGATGTGAGAAACAAGTCAGACTTAATGATAGAAAAGGCAATTTTGTTCGTGAGTAATCTTCAGCTTTTCACTAAATCATAGGTCATGGAAAAGACAAGATCCTGACAACAAGGTTCCCAAGTCTTTTTTTTTTTTTTGACAAGTCACAAGGTTCCCATTTCTAGTAAACATCTAATTAGAAAATAGAAAAGGTGAGAGATATAGAAATTGACAAACAGATATTCAAATGAGAATATAACATAACAGCTTAAATTCTGAGTCACTTCCTTGCAACTCCGGCATGGTAACACAGGCACAAAGAATAATTAAAATGAGCAACGAACATCATGCCTTGTGTGGTGAAGATGTTTACACAGTGTTTAGGGCATATATGTTGGGAATTTTCACGTGCTAGTAAAAAGAGATGTGGAATTGCAATCCCACAGTGAAGAAAAGAAACAAAAATGACTTATATACATGGTTTGAGCTCAAGACTCATGAGCTTCTGTGTTAAGTTGGTGCTCATCCATGCATATCAAGCTTGTATGCAAGGTCTCCCCGATTCTAACAAGTGGCATCAAAGCCAATGATTCGAGTTGGGCAAAGTGGTCGTGCACGGATGTTGACTCCTACGATGCCAACCCGTGGAAGTAGGAGTGATTGATCCTACGGATGCTAAGCACGCGAAAGAATGTTCTCCGATGGTTTTAGAGGGGACTCCTTGTCGTTCACATGACACTTGACAAAAACTATAAAAGTGGCTTCCACTAAGTGTAGCAATAGAGACTCACACGAGAGGAGAAGATTGTTGGAATATTCACGTGCGTAAACAGAGACGTGGAAGAGCAATTCCACATCGGGAAGAAATAAGAAGCAAAAATGGCTTATATACATGGTTTGGACTCAAGACTCATGAACTTAAACTTTTGGTCAAGTTGGTGGTCATCCAGGCATATCAAGCCCGCATGCAAGGACTATCCTCGATCCTAAAAGTATAAACATAACAATATTCATAGTACAATATAACCACAATTATAAGAGTTCCAAATGCTTCCGGAAATTGAAATGTACATTGCACCTACATTTTATTTTCCCAATTACCTAACATTCATCCAAGAATGGCAAAGAGCAAAAAATAACTGATTACCTTTTTGGATGAACGTAGCTCATAATCTTGAGGAACTCTCCCACGCAAAATTTCTGGTACTTCTAATAGGTATGCCTCTTTTCCAACCGTGACATAAGTGATCTGTAATAAAGGTTCAGACAACAGAAAAAATGTAACCTTTGAGTAGATACAAACTGGGAAATAAACCACCAAACAATTAAAATTTACTGGACAAGTTCTCACTGATGTATCTCCAAGTAACTTCCACTGATCCTTGAGGTGTTTTGTCAAAGTAGATTCAATCTCCTTAACTCTTTTACAAGCAGAGTCATACTCCCTGTCAACTCCTTCATGAGGTATTATTCGTCCAGAATTATTGGCTTCCACCCAGTCGAAAGCATCTTTGAAATGTTTGAGAATTGAACAGATGTCAGGAAGACCTTCACCTGCACAGGAACAAAATATAAGATGCTAAACAATATTTGTCAACAGTATAAGAGCATCAAAGCCAGCAGTACCAGGAGTTAACAAATGATGTAGCTGTCTAGATTTGACATTTTCCAAAATAACACCAAGCGAAGAACATGCTTGAGCCATCAATTCACAGCCACGAAGAGCTGATATGAATTCTCGGAGCTGCTTCTTAGCTGCATCCTCATATAGAATTACTTTACTTGCATTTCTTCCATTGGCTTCACTGTTTCAATTGATACGGATTAATCTTACATGACCATCAGCAAATTTAATACACAGTATTATCAACTACGCTCATATTGATGGATGTGCAAGTTCTGTCCAAGCTAACCTGCTAGCAAATATCCGTGCAAGCAGCCGCTCCATGTCTGGAAGCCTGGATAATGCTTTTCGGAACTCAAGTGCATAAGGTAAATTTTCCCCCTAGAAACAAGAAAGATATAAGAATACATATACAGTAGTAAACACTATCAAAACGCTAGACCAGGAACCATACATAATGGGACGCCCATGAGCAAAGATGGAGCTGAGTGCATGAAAAATGACCAACTTTATGTAGGCAAGACCCTCCCCACCCCCAATACATGAGAGATGGAGTGGGATACAGGACGGGTAGTTACCAGGAAAAATATAACACATTAAGCTTAACATAAAAACAGGACCAAAGAAATCACAGCCAGACAGACTATAAAGAGTAAATCACAAAGCATTTTAACTCCTTAAGACTCACAGAAGGCATACATGACGAGAAAATAAAGAAGGAAAAAACAAATGCACAGTCATGCATTAACGAAGAAACAAAGCAATAAGAAAGTGTCTTACTCCTTTATTTAGGATAAACAACATGAAATCAGTGGCATAATAATTGATAAGAAAGAGTGCCAAATTAAAAATTCATTTTAACCACAATAATCTTGCAAACATTTACAGCCTCGAATATTTCATCCAATACTTCTAAATAAAGACAAAAAGTAAAATTGACAATGAAAGCATTTTATAAATTCGGTAGAAGAATATCAAAAGTGAAATTATGAATAGACATCCACCTGTAAGCCTGCTACAACATCCTGGCGCTCCTTGATTGATCCTGAATGATATAAAGGTCTTGCAAGCCATCTCTTCAGCAACCGCTTCCCAAATGCTGTCACGCAATGATTCAATTGTGCATATAGTGTCCTTCATAGACAAATAAATTGCTTCAGAATGAGGTCAGAACAACTCTATGTTTGACATGTTTACGAGAACATAATAAGCATACCCTGAAGAGCCACCATTTCTGCTGTTCTCAAAAATCTCAAGGTTTTCCAGGGCAGCAGCATCAAGAACCATGTATGGTTTCTGAGCAATGTTGCTGGAAGCAGAGCATGGAAGTGATTCAAACTTTGCAAATCTAAGCAATGTCTCATCCAGAAAAGCCTGTCTTAGATAATAAAGAGTGCCTCCAAGAGCTGAAAGTGCAAAGCTGCCATTCTTGCCTGCACGCACTAAATCTGACAGAATATCTGGCAGGAAGGCTGACCCATCTTCTTTGACGAGAGACTCAGTAGCAGGTGAAGTTGCATCATTTAAAGATCCAGAAGTTGATTGATCAATGACACACTTGTAGAGATTTTTGACTTCCTGAACAGTTTTCTCTGCGTCCCAGAATTCCGTGAGTGGAACCAACTCATTCACTAAGGGACTTCTTGTATATCTCAGAACTACCCTCTCAGTCTCAGGACTGAGCATTTTAGTAGGTTTTATAATTTCAACTGGCCTTATCTCAGACAACAGGCAACACAATGTACTGCACTCCAGATCGTCGTTGAACTGGTAAAAAGAGAGGCATATATGGTTAAGTAGAATAACTGGCAAAAGTTGAGACTCAAAGCAGTAATCAATAGACTTTTCCAATAAAATGCACAATGAGAAAAACATCATTGATTAAGGCAGAGAAAATTCAAAAATGTTTAGTGAAAATCAGTCTAATACATATCATATCCATCCAAAGAACGCAGAAATTTAAGCATATGACCATACACAGAGCAATGCATTAAAAAAAGTGTCAATATACACAAACAAAGGGAATTTAATGAAAAGGAAAATGTAAAAGGATATATGTATGCCAGGAAATTGAAAATTCTAGACTTACCTGTCCTAAAACAATCCTACTAGTTGCAACATCAACCACACAAACACCAAAAATCTGCTCTGAATTTTGGTTCCCTGAAGTTTGGCAACCTTCAGTGACAGCCATTAGGTAAGAGGCATCAGGATTTGTAGAGAGCATCTCCCCCTCTGTTAAGGTTCCTTTTGTAACCACACCACATATTTCACGCTTCACAACCTATAAACACAGGGAATCTTGTCAACCACTGAACTATTTTCACCCCGTTTTCCCACCAATTCCACCATGATAAAGCTCAAAGAAAGATAACAGACCAGGAAGGCGATTGCCTAAATTACATTAGAAATGTTCGAACATTTTTTTTGATAAGTAAAAATATTATAAATCATAAAGCATCACTTCCCATTGATAAAGAGCCATCAAAACACCTGGATCACGAACCACCATGATCCCACTATGAAAGGAAGTATACTTCTTAAGTGTCAGTGCGCCATTAAGACAAAACACTGCCCAATATATGATCAATATAACCAGATGACCTATCGGAGTAGTCTCTAATTTTGACTTAAACGTTGGACCACTAGAGATTACATGTTAGATAATCAATTTATCGTCTTAGATGCTTTAGGAAAAAGTGAGTAAAGTATGCCATTAAGCAGCAAATCCCAGAAAAAGTACTGCATAATAATTGAAAAAAAAACTGATTTTCTGGGATCTTACGCATTGTAAGACGAACCTTATCTTTAGAACCTTTCTCCTTCCGACGAAGCTCCAGCTGTTCAGGTGTTTCTGTCTGCTCCACCACAAGAACTCGATAACCCTGCTCCATAAAAACAACTCAAGTAAACTTCCAGAGTACAAATTGTGCTCATTAATAATATGGGATTGCAATAAAACTGATAAAGAGAAAGAGAGCTTAAAATATGAACATCTAGAGCCAACCTTTCTAGCCAATTTCTCCACATTCAATGAGAAGTTTTTCTCTGGAAATCCACAATGAGGTTGTTCTCCCTGTGAATGCAAATAGATGTCAGATACTAACTGAAGGGGAGAAAGAAGGCGAGAAACCTAGGATTATATATAACCAAAGAAATTTCCAATAATAACTAGCAGACTTTCCTAATCTTCCTTCCCTTCATTTTGAAAGTCAAAATGAATCAAGGGTTGATTCACAGATCACGACAGAAACAAGGGCCAGCATCCAGAGGTTATAAGATATGAGTGCGTGCTGAATGAAGTCAAACCAATCAATACCTTCATGTATTGCAAATTCAGTTCTTTAGCTCCAATGTGTGCATCCATTTCAAAAAGCTCATAAAATTTGCCCATCTGGTTCAGCAAAAAAGAAATGATTATACTTTGATTCTAATAATGACAGTGAAAATTTAGATGACAGTTTATTTAATTCTAGGTATACCTTGAAAAAAATAACCTTGTCCATATGCTTTGATTTAAACTCCCACCATTGTCTCTGCATAATTTCAGAAGGCATTAGATCAATAAAATGAAGTTTCGTACATCAAATAGCTTTAACCACTCAAAATTCAACAGTCATTACCTGGCCACCTGATAAACTCTTTAAGAAATCAGGAGGCAGATACAGAGTCCTTGGATCATAATTTTCATCTCCAGGATGTCTTCTTTTTGCATCCCTGCGTTCTCTGTTTCGATAACAATGCAATCCAGCATATAATGCATGTGACAATTTATCAACAGTAAGATTTAAGTAATTAAGTAATTGCCTCCAAACTAAAACGACAAATAGAGATGTGCATGCTAATGCCAGTCAGAGGCATTCCAATAGCCCAGACCACTATTTCAGGCATAAAAAGCCATACATGGGTGGATAAGCATTCAGGAAGTTGACATTTACAAAAGCTAATTAGCTAAGGAGATCATGCACAGGCTGTTTCTATGCAGCAGAGTATGCTCTGGCTTCCTCATTCTTTGAAAGTGTGACAAGCATATAACTGCAAAGATGGAAGAAGAACTTACTCTCTGAGGAAGCGGAACTTTTCAGCTTCACGAATACTAAACCTTTCTGAGGCTTCACCCGTTAATGCATTATCAACACCATTAAATGCCCTCTCATCTGAGGTAAAACATGCTCAAATTCAGCACCCTAACCCATATATACTTTTTTTGATAAGTAACTTTGTATCAAAAGGCACCAAGGGGTGCAACCCAAAAAGCAAAGATTATCTACACGATAGTAATTCCAAAAAATCTAAGAGATCTACACCATTCACAAAAATCCTTTTAAACCAAAAATTAAAAGTATTGAACCATCTATCTCTAATCACTTTTGATCTAGCATATATTGGACAAAGAGCAACAAAATGAAACAAAAATAGTGCTCCTAGCCGGAATACAAAGAGCCCAAATTTAAAATATAATCGAAGAAAATTTCCCATGTGTATAGCTGACATAGTTGGAACATAATAAAGTTATCACCAAAAGAAGGCCATTTGTAGATTAAATAGATTCTCCACTAGTACATAACATAAATCTTCTCAGCATTTGCAATCAAGCTGGCAGAATTCATTCTTTTATTTGACTTCATTCTCACTTACAGTGAAAAAAGAAAAAGAATACATGACATCTTTTACATTTCTTTTATCCAAACATAATCAACTAAAAGAAAAAGCAAACCAAAATTTAGAAGGAAAATGGAGCCAACCTCTATTAGTAACATTCAGCATTCCTCATATGCTCCATAAAGGAAACCTTAAGTTCCTTCCCTCCAAAATCCCCCAATTTGAGGAAATTTAATAAATGGGGTTTTGAAGAGATTTGGAGGGATAAGAGAAACCCTCCAAATCCTCTCCTCCTCTCCTAAAAAAGCTCCAAAACAAGGGGAGAGTACACCCGCTACCCATTATCCTTTCCTTTATTCCAAAGTCCAAACATAATATAAACGAAATTTTTACAAACTTGGGTATAAAAAGTTAAAGAAACGAAGTAAAACTCCATTACTTACTTTCAGCATTCTTTACAGGCTCCATGACGGAAACCTTTATTCCTCCCCTACCCACATCTCCACCACTCTCACTCTTCTTCCCAGAACCCAAGTTAGCTCCTACAGTGGCCTTCTGCTTTCTTGATTCACTACTCCCTCGACGCTTTCCATTTGACATTTCCTTCTCCTCTACCTCTTCCTCTTCTTCATCTTCCTCTTTCTCATCCTCTTCACCATCTTCATTCACCTCGTTCTCCATATTCTGGCCCCAATCTTCATCGCTGGAATCATCACCATCACTCTTATCCTGCTCCTTCTCCTTCTCCACATTCTCCATCTCCTCATCCTCAATCACCACTCTCTTGAATACAGAAGAACCCCGCCGCAAGCGCTTAAACCTCTTGCCACTTTCTCCTTGGACCCAATCAATCTTCTCCTTCCCCAAATCCAACGATTCCTCTTCGCCATCATCGTACTCAACCAAATGCTTTCCAGATTCCTTATCATACGACTTCAAGAAACCCTCGTACCATTTCTTATCCAACGGCCAGTAAACCCTAACCCTATTCTCAACCACCTCTTCGCCGTACGATTTGGCGATCGGCGTTAAAGGAGGGAGAGAAGGGGTTTGGCCGATGACTAGAAGGGGCTTCTTGGGCTTGGATTGGAGCGGGGACGGGGTGGTCGGGCTCAGGCTCGGGCTAGGGTTAGGGTTAGGGTTAGATTTGGGGTTTTCCTGTTTGGAGAGAATAGGAGATGGAGAAGGAGAAGGCGAGGTGGTTTTTGAGAAGAAGGCAGTGATTTGACGTTGCTGATTAACCAATGGTGACCTGCCACTGGTTTGGCGACGCGATGGTGCCATTTGATTCCACTGTGCTTGTTTCAGACAAAGAGAGATAGATTGTGCAAAAATGGAGAGAGAGAGAGAGGAGACTGATTGTTCCTTAAGAGTTTAAAGCAGGATAGCAAATAGAAGAAGGTATAACGCATTAGCTTCAACTGGTAGACCATAGAGTTAATGATATGGCGGGAATTTTAGAGGGAAATTCCCCGGGAAGCGTTAGCATCGGCATTCCTTGGCGGGAATTTGACGTAATGTATTTTCTTTTTATTTTTAAAAGGAGAATTTAAGGGAATGTTGCGCACTGCGCACCCTTGTAATTTGTGCGTACTTTTTTTTCCAACCTTTTAGGGCTTGAATTAGATCTACTTAGCCCAAACACGCACAAACCCAAAAGCGATTGATTACCTGAATCCTGAAATGAACTAACTCACTAACTACCAAACTGTTAAGTTGACACTCTCTTTCAATAATCATTAGTCGAATCGAATCAATATCCAGTAGAGAGAAACTCGAATATGGTTAATGGGTAAAAGAATTTATTTCAGTTGAGTTTCAAATGGAATTCAAATTAAAAAAATTAAATTTGAATTCGAACTTGATTCACGAATCAATTCGAATTCGAGTTAAACTTTTAAAATAAAATAATATATATTTTTATAATATATATATAAAATAAATATAATATATATATATAATAATTTATTAATTAAACTAAGCTGACTCACTAACCTTTTTTTTCAATTCCATTGCTTGAGCCGCTCGATTGTCCACTATTTGCAACGCATATAGGAGAGTAAGTTTTGTTGTGGAATTTTGAATTCAAAAACTAAAATTTAATCAAATATTCTAAATCATTTAAAAAATTATAATGAATTACAAATCTCTGATTTTTTTTTAACATTTTAACATTGTATTTAAAAGTTACTATGAGTTAAAGGTTTTCTCGACCTAGAGATTGAGACCGATTGTTTAGCCTTTATCTGCTGTTGTGCGACAAGAGGAAGAAGATCTTAACTTAATCAAAATCGAAAATTCGATTATCCATTATCTCAATTTAAATTTATTTAAAACCCTTGTTTTTTCAAAACATTGGTTCGGTTACGTTTTTATTTTTTAAAATACCAATTAATCGAGCTCAACGAACCGATATGCTATTGACAATTTTTTTTCTTCTGAAAACTGTATAAATGTTAAAATATTTTATATATATATGGCAACATTTTAATGGGGAGGTTCAAAGAATTATAATGCCCCCTTTATCATACAATTAAAAAAGCTATAACAAAGCTAAAGGTCAAAGGTCCAAAACGGCCACAATCTCATCCCTAACAAAAAATCTGTGTTGTCTCACCAGCCACCAGCCACCAGCCATCATTGCATCACTCTCTCTAGATCGGGTTCACTAGTCAGTTCTGATATTCAAGTTTGTGAGTAAAATTTCTCAGTTTCCATCCATAGTTACTTTTTTCAACATTTGAATTGTTTTAATTCTGTGGAAATAATTTGTTTTGGTGTTGATATTCGATTATTTATGATAAAAAAAATAGCTTTCTATTAAGTTCCCATTTGCCAGTGATCTTTTCTTAGGCTCAGAATTGGATAATTTTACATAAAATAAGTGCAATTATTACTTACATAGTTTTGGGAAGAATTGCTTGTTTGAAATGAACTGATTACTTCGTTTGTTGTTCCAAATGAGCTAAATTCAATTCATGAGAAAAGCGTTTTCCTTTTTTTTTTTCTTGTAATGTATTAAAGATTCTAGTTGAATTTAACATTAATATATACAAAATGGTGGTTATCACTGAGTTTTACCAAGAAAGAAAATAAAATGTAGGCACTTGCTAGTTTACTGTTATGCTGCTAATCTTGTACATTCTGTGCCAATCTGGGTCTTGTTTTGATGTTTTAGTTTGGGGGTTTTTCTTTCTATATCTGTTGACTACCTTAAATATGCTACAAATTTGTTCATTTGTGACTAGATTTTATTTTTAGCCCTAAACAATACAAAATGGAGGAAAAGGATTCATGTAACCAACCCCAACCGATTGGTATTAAGCCTGATTTGATTAGGTATTTGAATATGGGTTTTTTCGTTCTTTTTTTCCTTTAGCGAAATGCTGTTATGCCTTCATTTGCTACTTTAATTGGATACTGTTTCATCATTGTTAGTCACTGGGAAGTTTCATTCTAGGATGTCATGCAACTTTTTGAAAAGCTTTAGAGTTTGATTTTTTAGCAATTGTGTAGCATTGGCAATACTTCATGTGCTACATAATTAGTATGCACAGGTCCCTGGGCAGGAACCTACTTGTCTGTTATAGAATGGGTGGGAAATTCGTCAGGGAACTTCCAGCATGCAGTTGCTTTCAAGTATGATGCTGGAATGGATGCTAAGTTTTGAGCACACTGAGACATAAGAAGCTGTTGTTTCAGGTAAAGTTGGTGGAATTAGGTCAAAATTGAATCTATGATGCATTTCTATTTTGCAGAAACTAAGAATTGAAGAAGCATTCACTTGTTTGTTATTGATTGAACTTGTAACATGCTATTATTATGCAGAAATGAAAAGGATCAGTGATTTGTAGAAATTGCTAGGGAAATATCCTGCTTAGACTTATATGGATGTCTTTACTTTGTTAGTTGAATTGCCTAAAGTTTATGTTGGTGAGATGTTGATTGATTAACTTAGCCAAAGGAATGCCACTGCATATTGTGTTGTGGACATCTTATTCACTTGCGGAAAATAGAGGACATTGATATCCTCCTATATGCATCAAAAAAGAAAGGAAAAAAAAGAGAGTCAAATGTTGGTAATTGAGGCAGCTACAAAAATCTTGAAATTTTCGCTGACCTCTATGGTTTAAGAGTGAAGTCATTAATGTATATTTAAAGGAGAAAATCAAATAGTAACAGGAGGTCTATATCTCAAAATTTCCAGCTTATCATTCTTATTCTCTCTGATGCATTGTTGTTTATTTTTGACATAAATAGATGATATAGCCTTTTTTACTTGGCAGATTATTCGACTCCTTGCAAACCATACATGCTTCGGCATTACTCTGATGACTGCTGATAGGAAAGCTGGCCAATCAATGGGATCAGTGTTTCCTCATTTGATAGCACAAATATCACTCTTTCTACTTTCTTTATAAAACTCTGTTTTAGAACCTCAGAATGGATTTCTTTATGTGATAATAGGAGTAGCTCACTTTATTTAGTTGTACCTATTGTATGATGGTGGTCAAGTCAGTTAACTATAGAGTTTTGGTCATTTGATGGTTGATTTGAAACGGCATCATATTGCTGAACTGTGGATGATGCTTTGTGCTTTCAGGATCTGCCAACAATGATCTCAATCAAGGATGCAAGATTTTTCCAGTGCGGATGCTGTGTTTAGTTGTTTTCTTCATGGAACCACCCAGGTTCTCTGTTGTTTCCATTATTGAAGTTGTACTTTCAGGGCATCAAATTCACCATTCTTAACCTTTAAGGCATCCGCTAAGTCGCATTATCACAGCTAATTAACTATATATTGGTTATCTTACAGGAAGTCATCAAAGGCCTTCCCAAGGATTTAAAGGTTGTTGATCTTTCTTCAATATGTTTCGAATAAATGCTAATTGCTGTAGATTTCTTTTTACAGTTTTGTTTACTGTACATACTGAAATGAAATCAAAAATTTTAGATTTGTTTATACCAAGTAACTTTCAGGACTTTCGGGTGCGAGGTATTTCTGATTATGAAGAACGGTATGGTCAGACACATAGGTCACCAGATTTGCAGTAGTTTCCCTTCGTATTACAAGGGCCCAGGTTTACCAAAACGAACTCCCATTAAATTCTTTTATATAGGAGTTGGAGACCTTCTCTTCCCATATCCCAAGGTGGGCTCCACCAAAAACTGGCTCGTGAACGTAGGCAAAGAGTTGTGTTGAACCACGTTAAAATTCTTGTGTTTATTTTCTCTTTATTTTTGTTATTGTGATTGTGTGGATGTTGACTGGTATGAGAATTCTCAACAAGTTGTGTAAGAGCTAAGGTGCAACGATCCATTAGGTGCTCGACAATTGGTATCAAAGCTATAATTATTAATTGTGTGGATCTTTGGCGGATTTTTAATTGAAAAATCACAACAAAGGTATCATGCCTTGAGCCTTGTGAGATGTAGCTTCTGTGCTCTTGAGACCCGTAGGATGCGACCTTTATCGCTAGTTCATCCCTCAGAGATGAGATCCCATACCTTTAGGGTGATGATCTCATCATAATGCTTGGTATCACCCTTATGCTGCATATAGTGGCATGACCATCATTGTATATCCTCGTGTCCAATTTTCATTGGATCAATCATTTCAGCCTATATAAATTACAAAAACTAAAAATTCAATCTTAAAAATCCTAAGATCTATGAATACCTTGAGCCTTATAGTGACTTTTGTGCTCTTGAGACCAGTGGGATACGACCTTTGTTGCTAGTTCATCCCTCATATCTTATACCTTTAGGGTGATGATCTCGTTATAATGCCCTAGGGGTCTCACCCCTATGCTGCATATAGTGGCATGGCCATCATTGTATGTCCACATGTCCAATTTTCATTGGATCAGTCATTTCAACCTACATCAATGACAAAAACTAAAAATTCAATCTTAAAAATCCTAAGATCTATGAATGCAATCATATATATACTTCAACATAATTGATCCCAAATTAATGTGGAAAAATTCATCCCCTTAGATGTACAAATTCCCAACTATATATATCTAACACATAAACCCCACATACAATATATAAGAAAAGAGCATAACTAAACTGCATAAACTTCCCCTAATGCACAACACGACTGTTTTTTTGGTGAAAAGCTTGCACTTTGGAAACAAGCAACACATGAACTCAACCTAATTCATATTGAGAGTTCAAAAGGAGAAAATTGAAAGGAGGGAAGGGAGAATTGGATCAAATTAAACAAGCAACTTCAGTACGTAAACTTTACTGCTCTTTGATCTACAAAGCTTGGTCCCACAAAAGGAAATATAGTACTCCTAAGTCTCATATTATGAGAATCCATACAGTAAAGCAAAGCTGATGCACTCTATTCTAGCCCAGTTGTGGGGCGAAAGATATTAGAAGAAAAATATTAATCATTACCTTGGCATTTGTTTGAACCACGATAGTTCTTCGACAACTCCTCGCTAAAGTAGTTTCTATAAACTAAATGAGAACAAGGCTGGTCAACCTATATATCAAATAAATATAAGATATTCCTTTTTATCAAATTGACATCAGGATGAAGAGGGCCTTATTTCAATAAAAATTCTTGAGAGAAAGGGTGGCAAATGGAAATGAATACATAATATATCACTCAGTTGCATAGTGAAAATAAGGGGGAATAAATAAAAATTGCTGAGAGAAAGGGAGGCAAATGTAAATGAATACATAATATATCACTCAACTGCATGGTGAAAATAAGGGGGAAGAATAAATGATAGTAAAGGTACATCTTCCTTGGTTGTAAGAAACCGAAAAGCTTCGCGCAAATTAATTTGCATATGTGGATGAAATAGAAAAGAGCAACCCGTTAATCTTTAATTCTTAAGTAGTAAAAAAAGAGACCATTTAGCTGAAGCATACTTCAAGAAGCACAATTAGAAAACTCAAGATAATTTAGGCGTACATCACCTGGCAACCAAATTTTGATAAAGTACCTGTTCATGTTCAGTCACCCTTCAAAGTGCCATTTGATATGACATCTTGAACAAGTTTTAGATACCTGTACTCATGTCTTTTAAAAATCATCTCGGGCAAGAAAGACAACTTCTTTGCCTCGAACTTAACGGATTATGATCTACTATCAGAAATGAGACCATTGTTGAGGGATTCAACTGCAGAACTCCTTACACAAACATAAGTTGGGAAGCAAAATCAGATGCTGTTTTCCACTATGGGAAATGATGAGTAACCGCGGCTGATACACAGAAGTATAGATGACGGGTATAGAAGTATCACAATCAACGTTGCTATGAATTTTAATTGTGGATAGATAGTGATGCAGCCAATAATTCATTATCCAATAGCCTGATGACACGTGCAATTCCTCTCAAATAGCCTGATGACATGTGGGCAACTCCTTTCCAATAGCTTGATAACACGTGGGCAACTCCTCTCCAATAGCTTGATGACACGTGGGCAACTCCTCTCCAATAGCTTGATGACACGTTAACAACTCCCTTCTAATGACCGGTTGACATGTGGACAAGCAGTTGGTAATTCCATCGTCATTCACGGACTCTCTCGCGCAGAAATATAAGCGTGATTGCGGGGATTGAGCCATTTCTAGACACGACTAGATCCTCCGTCGGAGGAGTGGGATCTCGGGGATCCCCGATCCTGAGCACGTGGCCAACTTGCTTTTCAATCACTATAAAAGGCCCAAGGTATGTGAGTCCAATCCACCTTTCCAACCTCAAGCTCATTATTGAAACACTGATATCACAACACTCCCCATTTTCTCAAAAGCCTGGTCCTAACAAATGCACCAGAGAGTCTTTGGAGGCACCCTCGTCTCCTCTGGCGACTCTTTAGTTTACCCTAGTTATTTGTGTAGGATGTGGGACCTCCAGCTCAGCAGTGAATTTTCGGCATCAACAGATTGACGCCGTCCGTGGGAACTATCAATCTCTCGCTAACTAATAAAAGCGAAGAAATCCAAAGAACTCATTTGTTGCCATGCCGCCTAAGAACACCACCGAGAACATCGGAAAGGGAATCGCTGGGACCATCACCGCTCCCACACAAAACAACGCCCACAACCAGCGGTCCAGCTCGAGGCTCCCTGCCATGTTTGAGCATAGGGCCTCTGGCTATGACCCGTGGACCTTCCCGAGAGCACGATGCCCCTATCACGCGAAGGTCAGCCCTCCCGAGAATCCCAAGGAGCCACCACAGGGCACCCCGCCACTCCAATAAGCCAAGCGCAATTCCTAGAGCTCTCCCGCTTGGTAACAGACCTGGCCGCTGAAGTACGGAGAAGGAGTTGATAGCCCTCACCCTCATCACCCCACCGCGCTGCCAAACAAGCCAACCCTCTTGGTAATGGGCTCCCCATCGACAATCGCTCCACTACGGAATCCTCACCACCCTGCGCCAGTAGGTTCAGGGGAGGCTCCTCCTCCAGAAGTAACCTCGGCCTAGACAAACAAATCAAGGAGATGGAATAAAAAATAAACGAGGCCTTCAAATACCGAAATCATAATGTCCTAGATGAACTCAGCATCTAGGACCCACCGTTCACACGGGAAGTCCTTAAGGCCCCACTCCCACCGAATTTCTGAATGCCGCAAATTAAACTCTATGACGACTCGACAGAACCCTCGGATCACTTCCAACATTACAAAACTACTATGATGCTACATCGAAACTTCGATCCGGTCATGTGCCGAACATTTCCCCTAACACTCGAAAAGGCAGTCGGCACGTGGTATGCCAGATTGAAACCAAGAAGCATCGCCTATTTCAAAGAGCTAAGTTACACCTTTGCATCTCACCTTCTTAGCAACAAGGGTCCCAAGAAGACCTCAGAGGGCTTGTTCAACATTATCCAGCACCGAGGGG
Organism: Bretschneidera sinensis; assembly: GCA_023935145.1. NCBI lineage: Eukaryota > Viridiplantae > Streptophyta > Magnoliopsida > Brassicales > Akaniaceae > Bretschneidera > Bretschneidera sinensis. The sequence continues at coordinate 38,788,209 of CM043697.1, read as the reverse complement.
AGAGGCTTCGGGCCTATATATCATGGTTCAACACTTCCGCTTAGAAGATCCCTGATCTTGATCTCAACGTTCAGATGTTGGCATTCAAAAATATACTAAGATTCGGAATCTTTAACTCCAAGCTCACTCGATGACCGCCTAAGGACATGAACGGGGTCTTGGCCTGAGTAGAGAAGTACATGCTAGCGGAAGATGACCAAGCTTTTCGAAGGGAAAGGGAAGGAGAAATGGAGAAAAAGTGGAAAGACACCGTCAACCCTCATAGTGGGGCAGTCAAAAGACCCCACCGCGAGGGTAGGTATATAGGGCCCTCGCCCGCTTTGAGAACTTCACTCATCTCAACGCATCTAGAACGAACGTCCTAATGCAACTCCAAGACAAGGCAATCCTCCAATGGCCCTCGAGACCGCAGCACCTCAATGGAGATCAAGACAAGTGGTGTCGGTTCCATAGAAACCATGGGCAGGACACTAAGGAGTGCCATGCCCTAAAGCAACAGATTGATGCCCTTATCAACTGAGGCCACCTGAAGGAATTTACCGGATCGCGGCAAAGGAGAATGCCCGATTGACTCAGGAGAAGCCCAGGGTGTCCCTCTAATCCAATCCAAGAGCGTTAAAATATCCGAAAAAGTCCCAGACCCAAACGAGAAGAGCCTAAACAAAAGGGCCAAGAAGTTGCAATGACCAAGGTTATCAAGACAATCTATGGGGGGCCCGCCGTTGAGGGCAACTCGAGATAAAACGGTAAAGCGTATGCTAGGTCTGTGGCATCCGTTAGCGGCCCTCATAAATGAAGAAAGATATACCAAGCGATCTCCTTCACAGACGACGATCTGGATGGAGTACAAACCCCGCACAATGATGCCATGGTAGTTTCCCTCATTGTAGCCAACCCATAAGGTCAGGCGCATCCTGGTAAACAACAGAAGCTTAGCCGACATCTTGTTCTACGACGCCTTCTAGCAGATGCAGCTGAAAGACGATCAGCTAGAACCAACCTCCACCCTTCTGTATGGCTTCTCGAGGACCCCGGTGTTTTTCGAGGGTAGCATAGTTCTCCTTGTCACTGTAGGGACGACTCCACGGACAGCTACTGTGCAAACTACCTTCCTAGTGGTCAAGCAACTGTCATCCTACAATATGTTCTTCGACCGACCTACCCTTAACAGACTAAAATAAAAGATCTCGACCGGTCCTACTATCTGAGTGTCGTGAGGGAAGGGAAAAGGACTGAAGCTCTACCCATCGAAGTGGAAGACTTCAAAGACAAAGTAAAAACCCCTAGAGGCCGACACATGGAGGAGCTGACAATGTCCCCCTTGGGGAGGATCCTTCCCGGACAGTCCAGATAGGCTCCAACCTCCCCAAGGACCTCAAAAAATCCCTTATCTCCCTCATCCGGAAGAGTCAAGACTTGGTCACCTGGTCAGCCTTATACCCGGGATTAGTCCTGAGGTCATTGTACATCGACTAAATGTAGGCTCGGATCACAAGCCGATCATTCAGAATAAGAGATCATTCGCCCCAGAACAACAGGCCGCTGTCAAATCCGAAATAGACAAATTACTTGAGGCCAGCTTTACACGGGAGGCAAATTACCCTGATTGGGTATCCAACGTAGTGATGGTCCGAAAGCCCAACGGCAAGTGGCGAATCTGCATCAACTTCACTGACCTAAACAAAGCCTACCAAAAGGATAGCTTTCCTCTGTCACAGATTGATCAGCTGGTTAATGCCACTTCCGGGCACGAGTTCCTAACTTTTATGGACGCATATTCTGGATACAACCAGATTCTCATGCACAAACCTGACCAAGAGAAAACGGACTTCGTCGCGGGCCGAAGGCTATACTGCTACAAGATCATGCCCTTCGGGCTCAAAAACGCCGGAGCAACCTACCAAAGATTGGTGAACAAGATCTTCCGTGAACATATCGGAAAAAAACGGATTCTCATGCACAAACCCGACCAGGAGAAAACAGACTTCATCGCGGGCCGAAGGCTATACTGCTACAAGGTCATGCACTTCGGGCTCAAAAACGCCGGAGCAACCTACCAAAGATTGGTGAACAAGATCTTCCGTGAACATATCGGAAGAAACATGGAAGTCTATGTCGATGACATGCTGGTCAAGAGCATCGAGGCTAAGGACCACAACTCCGACTTAGAGGAGGCATTCGAAGTGCTTTAACGTCACCAAATTAAGCCGAACCATGAAAACTGTGCTTTCGAAGTCACTGGGGGGAAGTTCCTCGAATTCATGGTAACCCAAAGAGGAATAGAAGCCAACCCATAAAAGATCGAGGCTATCCCCGGTATGACCCCCCCTTGGCAACAGTTGACAAGACGGGTAGCTATGCCCAATCGTTTAATGTTAAAATCCGCAGAAGAAATGCCTGCTATTCTTCAAAGCCATCAGAAAGGAAAAAGATTTCGCTTGGACCGAAAACTATCAAAGAGCCTTTGAAGAGCTAAAGGAATACTCGAGCTCGTCCAACTTTTGACCAAACCCGTTACGGGTGAAGAACTCTTTTTGTATCTATCGGCCGGGCAAAAAGTTGTAGCCTCAGTCCTAGTCCGAGAAGAGTAGCCTCGGTCCTAGTTCGAGAAGAGACGGGTGTTCAGAAACCAGTGTACTATGTCAGCAAAATCCTCTATGAGGCAGAGGAACGGTACCTCCCGATAGAAAAGATGGCATACGCCTTCCTAATCACAGTGCAGAAGCTCCGACCGTATTTCCAAGCATACATCGTCGTCCTCTTGACAGACCAGTCACTAAGACAAGTGCTTCATAAGCCGGACGTCTCTAGAAGGATGGTCAAGTGGTTCATAGAGCTTGGAGAGTTCTATATCCGGTATCATCCCTGAAAGGCCATCGAGGCTCAGGCCCTCGCAGACTTCATCGTAGAGATGACACTCCAAGGGAATCCAAATCAAACCTCGAAACTAGAGAAGGCCAAGAAATTTCTGCAGTGGACCTTCCATGTTGATGGTTCCTCTAACAGCACTGGAAGTGGGGCTGGACTCATCTTTTACAACTCGGACGGATTTGCCATTGAGTACGCCCTAAGGAGGTTTAAAGCCTCTAATAATGAAGTAGATTACGAGGTGTTACTCGTCGGAATGAAGTTGGCAAAAGCAATGGCTGTTGGGACCCTGGACACATACAATGACTCACAGCTAATGGTAAACCAGATGAATAGAGAGTTCGAAGCCCGAGGGGAAAAGATCACTCGCTACTATGGGAAAGCTAAGGACCTCGCTGCCGGATTCAACATGTTACGGATAACCCAAGTTCTTCGGGCGAAAAATTTAAAGGCTGATACCTTGGCCCGACTCACCTCTTCTCGCCCTACTTGCCTCCTCTCGCCAGTCCGAGCCAACCCAAGCCGTATACCTCAAGACTCTCGCCACCCCGAGCATCGACAAGATCCCCGTGTTACCAATAACCGAAAGGGAAACCTGGGTGGACCTGATCCTCCGGAACTTGTGTAGCGGACAGCTTCTCGAACAGAAGCTAAGAAACTCATCTCGATATGCGATCATAGACAAACAGTTATATAAAAAGGGCCTTACAACGCCTTACCTAAGGTGCCTTGGGCCCACCGAAGCCAGTTACACCCTTCGGGATGTTCACGAAAGAGTATGCGGGAACCACTTAGGAGCTTTAGCCTTAGCCTTTAAAGTGCTCCGACAAGGGTACTAATGGCCCAAAATGTAGAAAGATGCCATGGAATGGTCAGGAAATGCAGAAGCTATTAGTAATACTCCCCCGTGCCCCATCGACCGACAAATCCTCTTACTTCGATCACGAGTCCACTTCCCTTCGACATGTGGGGGAAAGATCTCCTTAGTCCCTTTACCGGGGTGCCCGGCCAGAGGAAACATCTCATCGTGGCAATAGTACTTCACCAAGTGGGTGGAGGCGGAACCGTTGGCCAGCATAACGGATTAACAGGATCGAAGTTTCGACTGGAAGTCCATAGTGTGCCGGTTTGGTGTACCTCGAATACTGGTCACTGACAACAGCAAGCAGTTTGACAATGCTCGGTTCAAGGCGTTCTGCGAAGAGCTCCGCATCGAGCACTGATTCTCATCTGGACAATGGGCCGAGGTAACCAATAGGATACTTCTGCAAGGCATCAAGAGAAGACTAAACGAAGTCGATAGACAATAGAACAACCATCTTCCGAATGTACTCTGGGCCTATCGAACCACTGTTCGGACACCAACTAGGGAAACTCCTTTCTTTATGGCGTATGGTTCTGAAGCGGTCATCCCCTTAAAAGTCAGGGTGTCCTCGTTACAAGTACAAAACTTTGAGCAAGCTAACAATGAAGAAGCCCTACGGATGAACGTTGATCTTATTGACGAAGCCCAGGATTAGCTGCCTACCAGCAGAGGGTGGCTAGGTACTAAAACTCTCGAGTCCGAGGTAGAAGCTTCAAGTTGCACGACCTAGTCCTACGAAAAAACTAAGTATCTCGTCCTTAAGAGTCGGGGAAGATCGTCCCAAATTGGGAAGACCCGTATCGCATCAGGAGGATATGTCGTGTCGGCACTTTTAAGCTCGAAGAACTAGGTGGCAAGCCTGTCCCCCGCACTTTGAACGCGGAGAACCTCGACAAATTCTACCGATAGTGTATACCCCAAGTGTAGCTCACGAAACGCCTCAATTGTTAATAAAGATTGTAGTATCGAAAGCCTAAGTGCGATAAAAGCTAAAAAACATCGAGTTAAAGAGAAAAAAAAGCCAGAAATTTTATTAAACTAAATAAATTGCATAAGGGTGTTATCAACTCTAGCTTACAAAAAGGAAGAAAGTCAACACTACGAAAGAAAAAGTGAAGTCCTCAGCGGGCAGCCTCCCCTTCGAACGCATCCTCGGCCTCACCACCTGGTTGAGCAGCTGCTTCTTCCTCGCCATCCCTATCGGCCATGGCTTCCTCCTCGTCCCCCAAGGCGACTAGGTCGAGGATCGAGAAGTCGACCTGAGGATAGAGGGCCTTGGCTTTCTTCTTGGCCTCTGAGAAGTCCTCAAAGAACTACTAGCCGGTCTCCTCCTTAACGGCCTCTCGGTAGGAGAAGGCGGCCAAAACCTCCTCCATGACCTTCTCGACAGCATCTCGGTAGGAGGTTGAGTTCTTAAAGGTGACCAAATCCTCCTCCATGGCCCTCTTAACAGTCTTTTCTGCCTCCTCCCTCAGCCGCTACTCCGAAGCCACTGCATCATCTCTTTCCAAGCGCAGGGCGTCTGGAAAGAGGGCCTCCTCGTCCCCCAAGGCGACTAGGTCGAGGATCGAGAAGTAGACCTGAGGATAGAGGGGCTCGGCTTTCTTCTTGGCCTCTGAGAAGTTCTCAAAGAACCGCTAACCGACCTCCTCCTTAATGGCCTCTTGGTAGGAGGCTGAGTCCCTGAAGGCGGCCAAAACCTTCTCTACAGCCTTCTCGACAGCATCTCGGTAGGAGGCTGAGTTCTTAAAGGTGGTCAAATCCTCCTCCATAACCCTCTTAACAGTCTCTTCTGCCTCCTCCCTCAGTTGCTACTCTGAAGCCGCTACTCCAAAGCCACTGCATCGTCTTTTTCCAAGCATAGGGCGTCCCTCTCCTACATGGCCTCAACCTTGGCTAGGTTGGTCCCTTCCAGGGATGCCTACTGTTGTTGAACGAGCTCGCAGCTCTCGTCCAGCCTTGGCTGTGGCACCGGCCCAACTTCTCAGCCATATCCAGGCACCGGCACGACATGTAACGACCCATCTCAGGTTGACCACCCCTGAGACGGTGTCATCACATTTTGAAAATCCCAGCACGACACATATGTAACAAATAAAAAAAATGCCAACATAAATTTTTACATCAATCCTTAACCTTCAGTAGGGGAGATACATCACTCTGATATTGACTTAAACATTATATACAACGTAAAATGCATGAATATTTACAAATAATTTTTTTTTATTTTATTTTCTCATTAGTCTGAGGATGTTGATACGTACGTGGCTTACAAAAAATGATTTCGTCTGAATCTCAACCAACCAAACTAACTGTTCCGCTTGCTCCCTGAAATCATTGCACAATGACAGATAAACTTCACAAGTTCAATGAATTAAATTTACTAGAAGTACTCAGTTTGTATAAATAGTCTTTCAATATTTAATCATTTATATCTCATACAACCTGATATTAGCATTCTACTATCACTACACATATCATAAGTCTTATTCTCTATCAATCTCTTCTTCTTATACATTGGTTCACCTTAAGACAATCAATTATCTCATAATTACCTCGTAATGAGGTCCACAGCATAAACCATTTAGATGTTTCTTATCATATCATACTTTTATGTTTCTTTCTCACTATAACTGTCTCTCTGTGAGACTCATTCATTTATAAATAAATTCACAATAACAGACAACACTTTAGCATTTCAGTAATCCAATCAATATTTAAAACAGATGCAATGCATGAATTATTATTAGGGAATGTTTTCCCACATGTCGACATGTTTTTATCTTAGACAAGCCTCCTCCCAGTTCTTTATTTCCAGCATATACCGGCTGTCACGGTTTTCATTTATTTCCACCATATACCGACTGTCACAGTTTTTCTTTATTTTCAGCATATACAGACTATCACGGTTTTTCAATTAGACCGCCCTCTCCCGGTTCTTTTATTTTATTTTATGCATATGAACAATGATATAAAATATGCATATGAACAATAACATAAAAACAAACATGAATTCAAATATTTAAATTAGCTATCCTGATTATTCTCAAATTATTATTTGAAAAAATTCAATTAAATTTCTCTCATCATAAATCGTATCAAATCATCCATCATAGCTTGTCATGATCCACTAAATTTTATCTCCTCATAATTCGTATCAAAACATCAACCATAGCTCATCAAGAATTTCACTAATCGCTTTTATTATTAAATCAGCTTATTATTCCAAAAATATTATTTTTTCACATAATAATTTTCTACATGTCCAAAATTCCTATCATACTTATCAATCAATTTTTCATCTACCACCAAAGCTTACTAATAATTTATTTTAATATTATCCCTAGATATTTCATTTTTATCTAGATTACTTAAAATAAATCGAACTCACCACGTAGCACTTAGAACTACCCGTGGATCACCTCCTTTCCTTTCCTACTCCTCTTAGTAATTTCCCCCGGTTGCTAATCGTCAACACCTGACATAATATTTATATTAAATTTCTAATTTATTCTTCAATTCTTCATAATTTATATCCTTTGAAAATTCTCACTTTGAATTCCGGGAAATTTTATGTATGCTAAAAATTCAAAAAATAAACATCACATTATTACCTTATGTTTTTCTTAGAGCTCCCCGTTAAAATTCTCCCGTAAACCCCTTCAAAATTTTGCCTTTTCAACATTTCTTTCGGTTCTCAAGTGTTTAAATTTGGTTCTCAAGTGTTTAAAGAAATAGAATAATTTAGATTTGAGATTGAAGAAAACCAAACAGGATTTGGTAAACTAACAAGAAATTCAATATATATATAAAAAAAATTAAGTAGTAGTCACCACTTTTCACTTTTCACGAGTTGAAGGCTTTCTTATCAACTATCACCGCTAACCACTTATATGCTGCGGAGGAGGTTGTGTCTTTGAAGACTAAGGTGACAAATCTCGGTTGTGTTGGGGACCAACTGAGAGCTGAAGTTGGCTGTCTTCACGAGGAGCAGGTTCGGTTTGTTGAGGTTCTTCCAGGGGTTGAAGTGCAAGTTGAGAATGATGGGTTTTCAATCTCTAGCTAACCTCCAACCCTAGAAAACTATGCTCCCATTCTTAGGGGGCTTTTCTACTGCTCTTGAGGATTCCACTCCTGTTCTTGGAGCTTCATTTTCTCCACAAGATGACTCCAACTCTATTGGTTTAAGTTTGGAGACTTAGCGCCCGAACTAGGAATTAAGGTCTTTGGACTAGCCTCAGTAGTGTGGATACAATTCGTCAACCGTTGATGGGTTCTATCCTTCTTCCATCCTTACTGATGCTGACGTGATGAAGTCCATGTCCTTGACCACTGCTACAAGGTAAAAAGTTCTTCCTTTTGACCCATCCCTTTGATATGCCTTTCTTTCTTTTTTAAAGTATTTTCTTTCTATTATGCAGGTTGGCATGCACTCCTTTCTCAGTCACTCAGTCGATGCCACTGTTATTGGACTTCAACAAAGTGATACGGGTCTTGCAAAACAGTTGGAGGAGGATAAAGTACAGAGGGATGTCTTTTTCAACCTAATTCAAGATCAGGAACTTGAGATGAGCAAGTTGCACGTTTTCTTGGCAGTTATCATCGCTAACCACTTATATGCTGCTGAGAAGGTTGCATATTTGAAGACCAAGGTGGCAAATCTATGTTGTGTTGAGGGGACCAACTGAACGTTGAAGTTGGCTGTCTTCATAAGAAGGAGAGTCGTCTTGGTGCTGAAGTGTCTCATCTCTAGGTCGAACTGGAGCTAAAGTCCTAGTTGGCCCAGGTTGAATCTTCTACTGTGGAGAAGTACCGCAACTCCAAATCCTATAGAAACGCCTTGTTGGTGGAGTCTTCAGAGTACTATTCAATGGGATTCGAAGCTGCTAAGAAAGAGGGCCTAAAAGATGGCCTAACCTCGACTAGAACAACTTAGAGATCCCGGAACCATCTGAGGAGCAGACAAAAGAGGTTAGGGCGATTGAGGTCGAGGGAGCTAGGGGCGAAAGAGGTCAAAGGAGCTAGAAGGGCTGAAGCGGTCGAGGCTGGAGAAAAGGAGTTCCAAGATTTTTATAAATGTTTGGGACTAAGCACTTATTTCTTGTTTTTACTATTTCTTTAGAGCGCTTGGTCATCTAACGAAGGCCATTCTCTAGTTGAAGGCATTCTTTTGCCTTTTGGTTCTAAGGATTTTATTCCTCGAGTGAATTAATGTGTGCTCCCACCATAAACGTTTTCAAGAATGACTCTGATCTTTGTTTTGGATGTTTTATGCGAAACTCTGGACAAAGCTGACTTAACATTTTATTATCTTATTTTCCTTGGATTAATTCTAAGGTTTAGAGATGACTAAGCTTTGAGGGTGTTCTGATTCATCTCCTCGTAAGGTTCAGTTTCCTTAGGGATTAAGCACTTATTTCCTGTTTTATCGCCTTCTTTAAGAGTATTTGGTCATTGGACGAAGGATTTTCTCTAGTTGAAGGATTTCTTTTGCCTTTGATTCTTAAGATTTTATTCCTAATGTGAACTAAGGTGGGCTCCCACCATAAACATTTTCAGGAATATGACCCTGATATTTGTTTTGAATGTTCTATGTGAACCCCAGACAAATTCGATTGAGCTTCTTATTATTTTATTTCCCTTGGATTAGATCTAAGGTTTAAAGCAAGCTAATCTTTTAGGGTGTTCTGATTCATCTCCTCGTAAGGTTCAATTTACTTTGTCGATTGGTATCGTTCTTGCCCTATAATTATACAAATGTTTTGTTTAATGAAGTACTTTTATTTTGAATTTTTTCCTTCATTTTACATTTTTGTTAATTCTGAGAAGAATTACAACATTTTTATAAATGTTTGAGCTTAGGCACTTCTTTCCTGTTTTCACTTCCTTTTATAGTGTTTGATCGTCTGACTAAGGCCTTTCTCTTGTTAAAGAGGCATTCATTTGCCTTTGGTTCTTAGGATTTTATTCTTCAGGTTAACTGAGGTGGGCTCCCACCATAAACATTTTCAAGAATATGACTATGATCCCTATTTTGGATGATCTATGTGAACTTCGAACAAGTTTGACTTAGCTTCTTCTTATCTTATTTCCCTTGGATTAGTTCTAAGATTTAGAGCAGGCTAAGCTTTGAGGATGTTCTGATTCATCTCATCGTAAGGTTCAGTTTGCTTTGCCGGCTGGTACCCTTTTTGCCCTCTAATTGTACAAATTTTTGTTTAATGAAGTACTTTTATTTTGGATTTTTTATTTCATCTTACATTTATGTTATTTCTAATAGGAATTACAAGATTTTTTATAAATGTTTCGGATTAGGCACTTTTTTCTTGTTTTATCTCATTCTTCAGAGTCATCTGACGAAGGCCTTTCTCTAGTTGAAAGCATTCCTTTGGTTCTTAAGATTTATCCCTCGGGTGAATTGAGGTGGGCTCCCACCATAAACATTTTTAGAAATATGACTCTGATCTCTGTTTTGGATGTTCTATGCGAACTCTGGACAAATTTGATTTAGCTTCTCGTTATTTTATTTCCCTTGGATTAGTTATAAAGCTTAGCCTTCTCTAAGCTTTGAGGGTGTTCTGATTCATCTCCTCGTAAGGTTCAGTTTGCTTTGGTGGCTGGTACCGTTCTTTCCCTCTAATTGTAAAAATGTTTTGTTTAATGAACTACTTTTATTTTGAATTTTTTCCTTCCCTTTACATTTATGTTATTTCTGTTAGGCGATACAAATTTTTAATAAATGTTTGGGATTAGACACTCCTTTCTTGTTTTCTCTCTTTATTTAGAGTATTTGGTCATCTGACAAAGGCCTTTCACTAGTTGAAGGCATTCTTTTGCCCTTGGTTCTTAGGATTTTATTCCTCATGTGAGCTAAGGTGGGCGTGTTCTATGTGAACCAAGCTTTGAGGGTGTTATGATTCATCTTCTCGTCAGGTTCAGATTGCTTTGGCGGCTAGTACAATTCTTGCACTCTAATTGTACAAATATTTTGTTTAATAAAGTCCTTTAGTTTTGAATTTTTTCCATTATTTTACATTTCATTTATTTTTTATAGGAATTACAAGATTCTTATAAATGTTTGGGATTATGCACTTCTTTCTGGTTTTCTCTCTTTCTTTAAAGTATTTGGTCATCTGACGAAGGCTTTTCACTAGTTGAAGGCATTCTTTTGCCCATGATTCTTAGGATTTTATTCCTCAGGTGAACTAAGGTGGGCTACACCATAAACATTTTCAAGAATATTACTTTGATATCTGTTTTGGATGTTCTATGCGAAGTCCGAAATAATTTGACTTAGCTTCTTGTTATCTTATTTCTCTTGGATTAGTTCTAAGATTTAGATCAGGCTAAGCTTTGAGGGTGTTCTGATTCATCTCCTCGTAAGGTTCAATTTGCTTTGTCGGTTGGTACCCTTTTTGCCCTCTAATTGTACAAATGTTTTATTTAATGAAGTACTTTTATTTTGGATTGTTTCCTTCATTTTACATTTATGTTATTTCTGATAGGATGTAAAAGATTTTTATAAAAGTTTGGGATTAGACACTTCTTTCCTGTTTTCTCTCTTTCTTTAGAGTATTTTCTCAACTGACGAAGGTCTTTCTCTATTTGAAGGCATTCTTTTGCCCTTAGTTTTTAAGATTTTATCCCTCAAGTGAACTGAGATATGCTCCCAGAATATTACTCTGATCTTTGTTTTGGATATTCGATGCGAACTTCGGATAAATTTGACTAAGCTTCTTGTTATCTTTTTTCGCTTGCATTAGTTCTAATGTTTAGAGCAGGCTAAACTTTTAGGGTGTTCTGATTCATAATCTCGTAAGGCTCAGTTTGCTTTGGCGGCTGGTACTGTTCTTACCCTATAATTGTACAAAGGTTTTGCTTAATGAAGAACTTTAATTTTGGATTTTTCCTTCATTTTACATTTATGTTATTTTTTATAGGAGTTACAAGATTTTAATAAATGTTTGGGAATAGGCACTTCTCTTTCATGTTTTCACTCTTTCTTTAGAGTATTTGGTCATATGACGAAAGCCTTTCACTAATTGAAGGAATTTTTTTGCCTTTGGTTCTTAGGATTTATAAGATTTTTTATAAATGTTTGGGATTAGACCCTTAGTTCTTGTTTTCTCTTTCTTTAGAGTATTTTTTCATCTGACGAAGGTCTTTCTCTAGTTCAAGGCATTCTTTTTCTTTTACCCTTGGTTCTTAAGATTTTATCCCTTAGGTGAACTGAGGTGGGCTGCCACCATAAACATTTTCAGGAATATGACTTTGATCTATGTTTTTGCTGTTCTATGAACTCCGGACAAATTTAACTTAGCTTCTTGTTATTTTATTTCCCTTGGATTAGTTTTAAGATTTAGAGTAGGCTAAGCTTTGAGGGTGTTCTAATTCATCTCCTCGTAAGGTTCAGTTTGCTTTGTCGGTTGGTACCGATTTTGGCCTCTAATTTTACAAATGTTTTTTTAAGTACTTTTATTTTGGATTTTTTCCTTCATTTATGTTTATATTTTTTCTTATAGGAGTTACAAGATTTTTATAAATGTTTGGGATTAGACACTTCTTTCTTGTTTTCTCTCTTCCTTTAGAGTATTTTGTCATTTGACGAAGGTCTTTCTCTAGTTGAAGACATTCTTTTGCCCCTGGTTCTTAGGATTTTATCCCTCAAGTGAACTGAGGTGGGCTTCCATCATAAACATTTTTAGGAATATGACTCTGATCTCTGTTTTGGATGTTCTGTGCGAACACCGGACAAATTTGACTTACCTTCTTGTTATCTTATTTCCTTGGGAATAGTTCTAAGGTTTAGAGAAGACTAAGTTTTGAGGGTGTTCTGATTCATCTGCTCGTAAGGTTCAGTTTTCTTTAGCGGCAGGTACCGTTCTTGACCTCTAATTGTACAAATGTTTTTTTTTAACGAAATACTTTTATTTTGGATTTTTTCCTTCATTTTACATTTCTGTTATTTCTGATAGGAGTTACAAGATTTTTATAAAAGTGTGCGAATAAGCACTTCTTTCTTTTTTTCTCTCTTTCTTTAGAGTCATCTGTCGAAGGCCTTTCTCTAGTTCAAATCATTCTTTTGCCCTTAGTTCTTAGGATTTTATTCCTCACGTGAACTGAGGAGAGCTCCCACCATAAATATTTTTAGGAATATGATTTTGATCTCTGTTTTGGATGTTCAGTAAGAACTCCAAACAAATTTGACTTAGCTTCTTGTTATCTTATTTCCCTTGGATTAGTTCTAAGGTTTAAAGAAGGCAAAACTTTGAGGGTGTTTTGATTCATCTCATCGTAAGGTTCAGTTTGCTTTGGCGACTGGTACCATTCTTGCCCTCAAATTGTACAAATATTTTGTTTAATGAAGTACTTTTATTTTGGATGTTTTCCTTCATTTTACATTTATGTTATTTCTTATAGGAATTACAAGATTTTTATAAATGTTTGGAATTAGGCACTTCTTTCTTGTTTTCTAAACATTTTCAAGAATATGACTATGATCTCTGTTTTGGATGTTCTATGCAAACTCCAAACAAATTTGACTTAGCTTCTTGTTATTTTATTTCCTTGGGAATAGTTCTAAAGTTTAGAGCAGACTAAGTTTTGAGGGTGTTCTGATTCATCTCCTCGCGAGGTTAAGTTTACTTTAGCGGCTAGTACCGTTTTTGCCCTCTAAATGTACAAATGTTTGTTTAATGAAGTATTTTTATTTTGGATTTTTTCCTTCATTTTACACATTTATGTTATTTCTGATAGGAATTACAAGATTTTTATAAATGTTAGGGTTGGCACTTCTTTTTTGTTTTATCTCCTTCTTTAGAGTATTTGGTCATCAGACCATTTGAAGGTATTTTTTTGCCTTTGGTTCTTAGGATTTTATTCCTCAGAGGAACTGCGGTGGGATCCCACCATAAACATTTTCAGGAATACGACTTTGATCTATCCGTTTTGGATGTTCTATACGAACTCCGGACAAATTTGACTTAGCTTCTTGTTATCTTATTTCCCTTGGATTAGTTCTAAGATTTAGAGTAGGCTAAGCTTTGAGGGTGTTCTAAATTCATCTCCTCATAAGGTTCAGTTCGCTTTGTCGACTGGTACCCTTTTTGCCCTCTAATTGTACAAATGTTTTGTTTAATGAAGTACTTTTATTTTGGATTTTTTACTTTATTTTACATTTATGTTATTTTTGATAGAAGTTACAAGATTTTTATAAATGTTTGGGATTAGACACTTCGTTATTTTTTTCTCTTTCTTTAGAGTATTTGATCATTTGACGAAGGCCTTTCACTAGTTGAAGGCATTCTTTTGCCCTTGGTTCTTAAGATTTTATCCCTTAGGTGAACTGAAGTGGGCTCCCATCATATACATTTTCAGGAATATGACTTTGATCTCTGTTTTGGATGTTCTATGCGAACTTTGGACAAATTTGATCTAGCTTCTTGTTATCATATTTCCTAAGGATTAGTTCTAAGGTTTAGAGCAAGCTAAGTTTTGAGGGTGTTCTAATTCATCTCCTTGTAAGGTTCGATTTTCTTTGGCGGCTGGTACCGTTCTTGACCTCTAATTGTACAAATATTTTGTTTAATGAAGTATTTTTATTTTGGATTTTTTTCTACATTTACATTTATGTCATTTTTGATAGGAGTTACAAGATTTTTATAAATGTGTGGGATTATGCACTTTTTTTTCTGTCTTTCTTTAGAGTCATCTGACAAAGGCCTTTCTCTAGTTGAAGGCATTCCTTTACATTTGGTTCTAAGGATTTTATTCCTCAGATGAACTGAGGTGGGCTCCCACCACAAGCATTTTTAGGAATATGACTCTGATCTCTGTTTTGGATGTTCTATGCGAACTCCGGACAAATTTGACTTAGCTTCTTGTTATCTTATTTCTCTTGGATTAGTTCTAAGGTTTAGAGCAGGCAAAGCTTTGAGGGTGTTTTGATTCATCTCCTCGTAAGGTTCAGTTTGCCTTGTCAGTTGGTACCCTTTTTATTTAATGAAGTACTTTTATTTTGGATTCTTTCTTTCATTTTACATCTATGTTATTTTTGATAAGAATTAAAATATTTTTATAAATGTTTGGGATTAGACACTTCTTTCTTGTTTTATCTCTCTTTAGAGTATTTTGTCATCTAATGAAGGTCTTTCTCTAGTTGAAGGCATTCTTTTGCCCTTGCTTCTTAAGATTTTATCCCTCAGGTGAACTGAGATGAACTCCCACCATAAATATTTTCAGGAATATTACTCCAATCTTTGTTTTGGATATTCTATGCGAACTCCAAAAAAATTTGACTTAGCTTCTTGTTATCTTATTTCCCTTGGATTAGTTCTAATGTTTAGAGTAGGCTAAGCTTTGAGGGTAATCTGATTCATGTTCTGAAACTTGTCTGATGCATATTTTGATTTTCCAGCCAGATGTACACAAATCATGGTAAAATGCCCACCTACAGTATTCTCATTCTTCAGTTAACTTCATCAAGTTAATGCCCAAGTCATACCTCTTTTGAACAAAGTACACAGTTTAAAGCTAACGAGCCCCATAACCAACATATTAAACATTGGAGCACAACAAAACACTTGAGATGGCCTGTAAAATGCACCTAGATAACCAGGATTTCTAACTTTTGCAGAAATTTGGAATACCTAAAAAGTAGCCAAGAATTTTACCAGCTAGTTGTGCAGTGTTGACACCATAGCTTTTAAAGCATGCACCGGCAGTCAACCTATAAAGAAATGTGACTTCTTCCACACCTCCAACACCATTTCCAACTTGGCATGCCATATGGCAGTGACACCTATACAAAACATGAAAGAAAAATAAATCAGATAAATGTTCAGAAAACTTCAAATCTGTCAAATGGAGAATAGTTTAACAATCACTATGAAAAATTTAAGTGGCATGCCATATGGCAGAGTGACACCTATACAGAACATGAAAGAAAAATAAATCAGATAAATGTTCAGAAAACTTCAAATCTGTCAAATGGAGAATGGTTTAACAATCATTATGAAAAATTTAACCATCAAGGCGTTCACTGTAACAATTCTAAACTGCGAGAACCTAATATATTTTGCAACACCAGCAAATATGGTAATGACATTGCCAAGGGCGTATAAAATTTGACTCATTTTCATATTTAATGATGCTTACTAGTTACAAGTCAGATAGCACCATTAGCATGTAATTCACTAGTCTCACTACGAGCAAGAAAGTTTCAGTTACGAAAAAATATTAACCAACAAAAAAACAGAGGCATACCTTGGGATCTCTTTGATAGTCCACAGCTAAACGGTGATAGTGAGTCGAAAACATTCCTCAACACTGCACCTTGTGAACAAAATGTTCAAGAACTGATTCACTGCCAGAAATCTAGAAAGGAGAAACTGAGATAAGCTGGACACTAGCACATGAATATAACCAAAAAAATGCAGAATTGTGGAGAGAACCAATTATATGTGCAACTGGCACTCACGCAATGGCTTGTCCATCTGAAGTTGCTGTCCCATGCCCAAGTTCATCCAGTTCCACCAATGAATTACGAGTTGCCGATGACTGCTACCATCATATATAAGTCCTTGGCATGAACATGCTTATAATACAAACTGGACAACTAAAACAATTTGTGGCCCAATAAGTAAAAGAAATGGGAAGCAAGAAGACCTCTCAAGGAAAAGAAGATTGCAGAACAATGTTCAGAATGACTCAAAATGCTACTACAAATACAAGAAAAATAGCATAAAAATCAAAATAATTTGTTTTACAGATCATGTATAATTTGTCAAAGAAGTTAAGATTCAACTTTTACATTTTATGTATATCCAGAACATCCTTAGAATGCCTTGGTTCCTCTCAAATTTGATTATACTTGTACAGCTACAACGAAATATTTTCTATTATGATTCTCCTAACCAAATGAAAACTCACCAGCTTTAAAGCAGTCTCTCAAAGTTCTGTTAAGAATGTACTTTGCCCGCCTCCAGGGCGTATGGCGCAGTGGTAAGTTTGGCCTTCGAGATGGCAGTTTCCCCGTGAGGTCTCGGGTTCGAGTCCTGCCACTGCACTGCACATCCTGCAATTTACATCCTCCACAGGGTCCTAGGGCAAGGATTGTGGGGGCGGTCGTAATGGTCCGTTATCCAAAAAAAAAAAGAATGTACTTTGCCCAGCCATAATATGGTCTTTGGCACCCATACGAACAAAGATTCGGTCCACAGGTGACAGCTCAAAGCTTTCAGCAGGGACATCTGCTCCTAACTGGGGGAAGATCAAAGGTAAACACTACTGAAACAAGGCATTCATACTGTTTTTCTCCTCTTTTATTATGTAATGAATAAGGCAAAACCCATATTATACAGAAAAGAAACCTTACCTCGGCCAAAATCACAACCAAGCAAACTTGGCGAAGAAGGGTCGACTTTCCACCCATATTAGGACCAGTAAGAAGGATGAAACTGGCGTGGCCAGAACCGCCAATAGTGATGTCATTGGGAACAAACGCACCCAGGAATCGCTTCTAAGAACTGGATGCCCTAAACCTTTAGCAGAAAAGCACGGCACATTGTTTGAAGATGATGAGCCTAAGATAACTGGGCGGCATGTTGGTCCTTCATAAAAATCACTTGCAATTGCTAGACCGATCAATACATCCAGTTCTGCAACATGTGACAACAATGTTAATTACGAGAAATGAATGGAAAATGTAAATCATAATCATCATAATTAATTAATTTTATATTCTATAATTAGATCAAAACCTCAGCCAGTTGGGACTAACAAAGACTGCTTTCAAATATTGTGTAAACTTGAGAGAAAATTCCAGAGATTTTCAGTTGAGTTTGAAACAAAGTGTTGGAAAGTGATACGAGAAGTGAAGAAACAATTGATATCTAATTATCATGATGCGTTTGTCATCTAGGTTTTTCTAAGAAAAGGTAGAAAGAAGGTTTTCATGACGCAATATCTTTGTCACAAGAGAGCAAGGGAGGGAGTACTGAAGCCCAAGATAAGAGAAATGAATTCTGATTGTCTCGATTGAAATAAGCTGGGACATTCTTAAAAGAGAGGAACTGGATTACATAATAGATAATGCATCTGTGTACCTGCAGCTGCAGAAACTAACAGTCTCCACTGATTATGATGCTCGCAGAAATGTCTGCCCAGCCTCTGCAAAATGCTCTTCAAAGCTGACTCCTTTTTAGATTCAGCTTCTGAGTGCTCTTTTAATTTCTTCTTGATAGTTGGAGTCCAGTATCGGAAGAAGCCCTACATGTGTCAGAAAATGCAGGATGTGGGAAGCAAGTCAGACTTAATGGTGGAAAAGGCAATTTTGTGAGTAATCTTCAGCTTTTCACTAAATCATAGGTCATGGAAAAGACCAATTTAGTGTGAGAGTAATCTTCAGCTTTTCACTAAATCATAGGTCATGGCAATCCTGACAACAAGGTTCCCAAGTCTTTTTTTTTTTTGACAAGTCACAAGGTTCCCATGTCTAGTAAACATCTAATTAGAAAATAGAAAAGGTGAGAGATATAGAAATTGACAAACATATATTCAAATGAGGATATAACATAACAGCTTAAATTCTGAGTCACTTCCTTGCAACTCCGGCGTGGGAACACAGGCACAAAGAATAATTAAAATGAGTAACGAACATCATGCCTTGTGTGGTGAAGATGTTTACACAAAGTGTTTAGGGCATATATGTTGGGAATTTTCACGTGCTACTAAAAAGAGATGTGGAAGTGCAATCTCACAGTGAAGAAAAGAAACAAGAATGGCTCATATACATGGTTTGAGCTCAAGATTCATGAGCTTCTATGTTAAGTTGGTCATCCATGCATATCAAGTTTGTACGCAAGGTCTACCCGATTCTAACAAGTGGTATCAAAGCCAATGATTCGAGTTAGGCAAAGTGGTTGCGCACGGATGTTGACTCCTACCATGCCAACCCATGGAAGAGTTGGTGAATCCCATGGATGTTGACCCCGTGGAAGTGGGAGCGATTGATCCTACGGATGCTAAGCACACGAAAGAATGTTCTCCGATGGTTTTAGAGTGGACTCCTTGTGGTTCACATGACACTTGACAAAAACTATAAAAGTGGCTTCCACTCAAGGTGTAGCGATAGAGACTCACATGAGACGAGAAGATTGTTGGGAATATTCACGTGTGCGTAAAAAGAGATATGGAAGAGAAATTTCACATCGGGAAGAAATAAAAGCCAAAATTGCTTAAATACATGGTTTAGGCCCAAGACTCATGGGCTTAAAGCTTTTGGTCGAGTTGGTGGTCATCCATGCATATCAAGCCTGCATGCAAGGACTCCCTGATCCACAATCCTAAAAGTATAAACATAACAATATTCATAGTACAATATAACCACAATTATAAGAGTTCCAAATGCTTCCGGAAATTGAAATGTATGTTGCACCTACATTTCATTTTCCCAATTACCTAACATTCATCCAAGAATGGCAAAGAGAAAAAAATAAGTGATTACCTTTTTGGATGAACGTAAGCTCATAATCCTGAGCACGCAAAATATCTGGTACTTCTTCTAATAGGTATGCCTCTTTTCCAACTGTGACATAAGTGATCTGTAATAAAGGTTCAGATAACAGAAAAAATCTAAGCTTTGATTAGATACAAACTGGGAAATAAACCACCAAACAATTAAATATTACTGGACAAGTTCTCACTGATGTATCTCCAAGTAACTTCCACTGATCCTTGACGTGTTTTGTCAAAGTAGATTCAATCTCCTTAACTCTTTTACAAGCAGTCATACTCCATGTCAACTCCTTCATGAGGTATTATTCGTCCAGAATTATTGGCTTCCACCCAGTGGAAAGCATCTTTGAAATGTTTGAGAATTGAATAGATGTCAGAAAGACCTTCACCTGCACGGGGACAAAATATAAGATGCTAAACAATATTTGTCTACAGTATAAAAGCATCAAAGCCAGCAGTACCAGGA
This sequence comes from Bretschneidera sinensis, assembly GCA_023935145.1. Lineage (NCBI taxonomy): Eukaryota > Viridiplantae > Streptophyta > Magnoliopsida > Brassicales > Akaniaceae > Bretschneidera > Bretschneidera sinensis. The sequence continues at coordinate 38,768,494 of CM043697.1, read as the reverse complement.
GTTAACAAATGATGTAGCTGTCTAGATTTGACATTTTCCAGAATAATACCAAGCGAAAAACATGCTTGAGCCATCAATTCACATCCACAAAGAGCTGATATGCTGCTTCTTCGCTGCTTCTTCGCTGCATCCTCATAGAATTACTTTATTTGCATTTCTTCCATTGGCTTTACTGTTTCTTCCATCAGCAAATTTAATACACAGTATTATCAACCATGCTCATATTGATGCATGTGCAAGTTCTGTACAAGCTAACCTGCTAGAAAATATATGTGCAAGCAACCGCTCCATGTCTGGAAGCCTGTATAATGCTTTTCGGAACTCAAGTGCATAAGGTAAATTTTCGCCCTAGAGACAGGAAAGATATAAGAATACGTATACAGTAGTAAACACTATCAAAACGCTAGACAAGGAACCATACATAATGGGACGCCCATGAGAAAAGATGTAGCTGAGTGCATGAAAAATGACTAACTTTATGTAGGCAAGACCCTCCCCACCCCCAATACATGAGAGATGGGGTGGGATACAGGACGGGTAGTTACCAGGAAAAATATAACACATTAAGCTTAATATAAAAACAGGACCAAAGAAATCACAGCCAGACAGACTATAAAGAGTAAATCACAAAGCATTTTAACTCCTTAAGACTCACAGAAGGCATACATGAAGAGAAAATAAAGAAGGAAAAAACATATGCACAGTCATGCATTAACGAAGAAACAAAGCAATAAAAAAGTGTCTTACTCATTTATTTAGGATAAACAACATGAAATCATTGGCATAATAATTGATAAGAGAGAGTGCCAAATTAAAAATTCATTGTAACCACAATAATCTGGTAAAAGCATTTACAGCCTTGAATATTTCATCCGATACTTCGAAATAAAGACGAAGTTAAATTGACAATGAAAGCATTTCATAAATTCGGTAGAAGAATATCAAAAGTGAAATCATGAATAGACTTTCACCTGTAAGCCTGCTACAGCATCCTGGCGTTCCTTGATTGATCCTGAATGATATAAAGGTCTTGCAAGTCATGACTTCAGCAACCGCTTCCCAAATGCTGTCACGCAATGATTCAATTGTGCATATAGTGTCCTTCACAGAAATAAATTGCTTCACAATGAGGTCAGAACAACTCTATGTTTGACATGTTTACGAGAACATCATAAGCATACCCTGAAGAGCCACCATTTCTGCTGTTCTAAAAAATCTCAAGGTTTTCCAGGGCAGCAGCTTCAAGAAGTACAGTCATGCATTAACGAAGAAAATAAAGAAGGAAAAAACATATGCAGAGTCATGCATTAACGAAGAAACAAAGCAATAAAAAAGTGTCTTACTCATTTATTTAGGATAAACAACATGAAATCATTGGCATAATAATTGATAAGAGAGAGTGCCAAATTAAAAATTCATTGTAACCACAATAATCTGGCAAAGCATTTACAGCCTTTAATATTTCATCCAATACTTTGAAATAAAGACGAAGTTAAATTGACAATGAAAGAATTTCATAAATTCGGTAGAAGAATACCAAAAGTGAAAGTATGAATAGACTTTCAACTGTAAGCCTGCTACAGCATCCTTTCGTTACTTGATTGATCCTGAATGATATAAAGGTCTTGCAAGCCATGTCTTCAGCAACCGCTTCCCAAATGCTGTCACGCAATGATTCAATTGTGCATATAGTGTCCTTCACAGACAAATAAATTGCTTCAGAATGAGGTCAGAACAACTCTATGTTTGACATGTTTACGAGAACATCATAAGCATACCCTGAAGAGCCACCATTTCTGCTGTTCTAAAAAAATCTCAAGGTTTTCCAGGGCAGCAGCATCAAGAACCATGTACAGTCATGCATTAACGAAGAAAATAAAGAAGGAAAAAACATATGCACAGTTATGTATAACGAAGAAACAAAGCAATAAAAAAGTGTCTTACTCATTTATTTAGGATAAACAACATAAAATCATTGGCATAATAATTGATAAGAGAGAGTGCCAAATTAAAAATTCGTTGTAACCACAATAATCTGGCAAAAGCATTTACAGCCTTGAATATTTCATCCAATACTTTGAAATAAAGACGAAGTTAAATTGACAATGAAAGCATTTCATAAATTCGGTAGAAGAATATCAAAAGTGAAATTATGAACAGATTTCACCTGTAAGCCTGCTACAGCATCCTGGCATTCCTTGATTGATCCTGAATGATATAAAGGTCTTGCAAGCCATGTCTTCGGCAACCACTTCCCAAATGCTGTCACGCAATGATTCAATTGTGCATATAGTGTCCTTCACAGACAAATAAATTGCTTCAGAATGAGGTCAGAACAACTCTATGTTTGACATGTTTACGAGAACATAATAAGCATACCATGAAGAGCCACCATTTCTGCTGTTCTAAAAAATCTCAAGGTTTTCCAGGGCAGCAGCATCAAGAACCATATATGGTTTCTGAGCAATATTGCTGAAAGCAGAGCATGGAAGTGATTCAAACTTTGCAAATCTAAGCAATGTCTCATCCAGAAAAGCCTGTCTTGAACAAGTTTTAGATACAAGTACTCGTGTCTTTCAAAAATCATCTCGGGCAAGAAAGACAACTTCTTTGCCTCGAACTTAACGAATTCTGATGTACTATCAGAAATGAGACCATTGTTCTGACCAAGGGATTCAACTGCAGAACTCCTTACACAAACATAAGTTGGGAAGCAAAATCAGATGCTGTTTTCCAGGATGGGAAATGATGAGTAACCACGGCTGATACACAGAAGTATAGATGACAGGTATAAAAGTATCACAATCAACGTTGCTCTAAATTTCAATTGTGGATAGATAGCATCATAACCAAGTGCATTGAGAGCTTCCCTGTATCAAAACTTAAATGTGATATTCAGAATCTCTTAGAACCTTCAAATTATCTAAGTTTAATGGCCACAATGTCTCATTTTTACATGCAATGAGAACTTAACAGTTCCAGTTGCTATTTTAGCTATTTAAATCCGTAGTAACTGAAACTTCGAAAGATATGAACAAGGATGCTGCTATACAACTTTCTAGACACGACATGCAGTAGAGATGCACATGTGCTTATGAATTTGACGTTTCTACTCTAAAGTCATTAAAATGACAGGCATGATAATTTACTAATAATTTACTTCAAGCAGATGTTTCCTTTAACGAGAGTGACACGATGTTTCAAATTGACTTCTTCTTTTACTTTCTTCTGGTTTTCATGTATCATAAATTCCTACACGACCATTAAACAGACTATAATTTTCATTTCTCTGGAATTAAAAGGCAATTTTACGGAAGGGTAATTCTTTTTGACAACTTAAAAAAATGCTGTGTAATATAGAACTTCATTTTTATTGTATATATTGTTTACAACCAGTGTATCTAATCGTTCTTAAAGAAAACTTGTTATTTGAAAAATTGCAACATAAATTCAAGATAATTTTTACTAAAAAAACTTGGTATATACATACTCAAAGAAAAAGTAAAATGAACTTTTTCTTCCTTTCTTTCATAGGACCCCAAAAAAAAAAAATTCCCTACTGTGACCAGTAATAAGTGGGTTAGCAGCAATAGAGAGTGCTTGTATGTTAAAGACACAGAATTGGAGCATTCATAGAGGACTCGTCGAGCTGGAAGAGAGGGAGAGAGAAGTTGGGAAATAACCGTTGGAGAGAGAGGTATTAAAGTCAATAACAGTTGGATGAAGGGACAATTTTAAAAACAGTAGAGAGAGAAAGTTGGGTCCCAATTCATGTTAATGTTATTTTTTTAAATAATTTCGATTTTAATTTTTTTAAAATATTATTAATAAAAAATATTTTTTGAATACTTGTAAATTTTATTAAAATATATAAAATTTGAGTATTTTATTAATTTAAAATTAAAGAAAACAATTAATCATCTAATTAAATGAATAATACAATATGACATGCAAAATGGGACCAAAGGAGCAGTATTCAAAGTTCAAACACATACCTAAAACGCTTAAAATTAAAACAGACACTCAAGTTTTAAAGTGTTTTTTAGTGTTTGTGACGAATGTATATATATCATTATTCTTTTGAAAACAATGTTCTCAAAAAACTTTTAGGGCATGTTTGAAAGGAGTTTTTGAAAATTGTTTTTAGTTTTCAAAAACTTCTTTTCATGTTTGGCAAACAGTTTTCAGAAATAATTTTCTAAAATTGTTTTAAAAAACTATTTTCTAAAAACCCCAAATTGGTGTTTTCTAATATAATTTTCGAAAAATAGCTTTAAAATCAATGTTCACTTCTTTGTTTCATTCTTCTTCCATGGTATATAAAAATATTAAAATTTTAAAAATAAAATAATATTAATTATTTTTAAGTATTTAATAAATATAAGAAATAAAATTAATATAGATTTTAAATTTAAAATCAAAATTAAAAATATTACAAGGTGTATCAAAACAGTTTTTAAAATAAAATTATCCAAACAACATTTCACTATTTTTTGTTTTGGAAACAGTTTTCGAGTTACAATTATCCAAACTGAAAACAGGAAACTGTTATCCAAATATGCCTTTAGTTTTCTTAATAGTTATTGTACATCCAAACATGTGGAGAGAAGGCAAAGATTTACCTTGGAGAGAATCAACATTCCCTCCAAAGTTAACATTGTTATCGTTTGTTTTTTTAGTGTTGAGAGTTGAATATTGAATGAGCATCTTAATAGTGTTAAACCAATAAGAGGTAGTGTGTGAAAGTTGAATGGTTAAGTGTTTAAACTGTTTGTTAATTGAATTAATTGAAACATCTAAATATGTGTATTTTTCATTTTTAAACTTTTTTAACGGTTAATAACATGATTGCTTGTTACAAATAAGAGACAACTGATTTGAACAAAGTTTGAATGTTTTATCACAAAAATATTCACAATTGCTTTTTTTTTTTTAATTGATTGAATCATAATCCCAATTTATTTAAATAACCAATTTAAAAATAAAAATAAATAGGATAACAATGCTTAAATAGTTAATAAAATTAGATAAAAAATTTTCTAAAAAAAATCACCAATAAATTAATTTAATGCTATCTCTTCCACTACCATAGAGAGAAAAAAGAAGGAAAAAAGGAAACGCTAAATGCATCGAACTCATAGTCTCCCTCACTGGAACTCTAGCTTTTCTACCGCCCTCCACAACCTTCTCGTCATCTCCCTCCACCCTAATTCAGGTACTTATCATTCTGGGGTTTCTGAAGTCTCAATTTTTTTAGAAAATTTTCTATGTTAGAAATTAGATACCAAAGAGAGTGTACCTTGCAATTTCTGTAGTGAGCAAATTGAGGTTCTATACTGTAGAGCTGACTACGTGAAGCTTTGTATATTATGTGACTAGCACGTCCAGTCACAAATTTGTGATAACTGCGGTAATGAGTCAATCTCGATCCGGTGTAGAGTAAGGGCAATGAAGGTGGGTATAAGGCTGGCGTGACAGTGCAAGGGAAAGGCGGATGGCGGGTAAAGGGGAGGGCGCTGTGGCGGATGGATATGAGGCAATTGGAGTGGTGGTGGTGGCAACGGTTGGGGTGGTGTAGGTGGGGTTTGGTGGTTGCGGGGTTGTTGGGGGTGGAGGTTCCATTAACGGTGGTGACAATGGTGCCATTGGTGGCGGCAGAGGGTTTGGAAGGAGAACATGGGTTTCCGTGATGAGAGGGTATTTATGAGATTTTGATTATATAGTGGGTATTACTGTCCAAAATAAATCTGAATGATATCAATACTCAATTTTAAGTCTGATTCAATCAGATCCGTGTCATTAAGAATCGAAAAACAAACAAACTTAATAATACCATTTCTAACTAATTCAAATACGGTGTCATTAAGTGGTTCATTAAAAGCAAACAAACACAGTCTAAAAGATGTGATAGAGAGACAACAAAAGTAGACAACAAATTTTATAATATATCCGTTAGAAAATTCAAGTTGTAACTATGAAAAAATTTGAATTGTAACAAACAATTCGAAAAAAGATCAAAAATAAAAATTTTATCTCGTACGATATTTTCTTGTTGACCCATTCATATATTGTCTACACGAATCATTATTCTATCTTCAACAACCAATTTAGAGATATCCTTGTTGAGTAAATTGCTCGGAAAATGATTTTTGTTGGTTGCTTTTCTTTTCTACAACAAATAGCACATTATATTGCTGTAGTATTTAGTATTAGATATGATTAAAATAAAACAGGGTAGAGGCTATGTTTGAGAATTGATTAACACATGTTTAAATTAATAAGCTTAAACAATTAAATAAGTAATTAAATTTACCACTTATTAGCTTTTCTTAATTTATTTACTAGTAGCTTAAATTAAATTAGAGAGACCACTTCCTCTCAATCTTTCCTCTTCTTTTTTTAAATTTAAGGCTTTGTTGTAAAATTCTCCCAAAGTTTAGGGTTAAGTAGTAATTTGTCCCTTGAGTTTTCAAAAATGATAATTTAACCCCTGAATTTATCAATTTGGAACAATTCAACCCAACCAAAAGATGTTAACTATACAACTAAAGTTTTTAAATAAGAGATGTTTTTCACAGTTCAAACACCTGCCTGAAACACTTCAAACTAAACACATTATAAAAACTTGGGATCATGGTTCTCTTAATTTTGTACGGCAAAACTTAGAGACAATTTACATACATCTTAACCATCCTATTAAATATAATAGTCATTATTATGCCAAATCAACAATATCACTTAAGATAAATGAAACTGCTTATTATATTGCTTAAATTTTTCTAATTTTATGTTCTTTTCAATAGAAAATATTTCACTTTCTTTTTTTTTTATTGTTCTTCCCTTACTCTCTCTATTTAGGGTTCTAACAATGAAAAAGAGAAGCAGAAAATTGCTTATTTTAAAAAAAAAATTAACATCACTTACGGCAAATGAACCCCTTGTTAGAAAATAAAATTTTTAAAATGAATCCCCAAAAATAATTGGAACCTCAAATCTAATTTCCTTTTAAAAAAATTAAAAGGTAATCTGAAAGTTTCTAACTAGATTTATAAAGATTGTATTGGTGTTATCACATTTCTTTTATGTGGTTCATATAGGTTATCATTGTTCATTTCTCTCTCTTTTGGTGAGAGCAAGCTTCACATGAGCTTCTTACGATCACGGATCAAATATTATCAATTTGTTTTAATATGTAGTTTCTTTATTTTACTTGTTTTAATTTGGATCACAATTTATCTATTTGTTGTATATGTTTCTATTATATCTTATAATGATTTAAATTATGTACCAACAGTAAACATGCTTTAATTTATTTTCAATCCCATTGATTCTAACTAGAAACCTGAATCTATCAAATCCAATAATTTGAAAAAGAAATCACGACAATATTAAAATTGAAAACAATGACACTAGATTAATTTTTATTATAAAAATGTAGTAATTTTCTGCATCTTTTTTATTATTAGAACCTTGAATAGAGAGAATGAATAAGTAGAACAAGGAAAAAGAGGAAAGTGAAATATTTCCTATTGAAAAGAACATAAAATTGGAAAGATTTAAATAATATAATAAGCAATTTCATTTACATCAAGTGATCTTGTTGATTTGGCATAATAATGACCATTAAATTTAATAGGATGGTTAAGATGTATGTAAATTTTCCCTACATTTTCTGTACAAAATTGAGAGAAGCAAGATCCAAAAACTTAAGAGTGGTAATTACCACTCCAATTCTCTCAAGTTTTCAAAGTTACTACTCAAGTTTTTAAGTGATTTTTTTAGTGTTTGTGATGAATATATACATATCATCATTCTTTTGAAAAACAAGGTTCTAAAAAAACCTTTAGTTTTCGTAATAGTTATTGTACATCCAAACATGTGGTCATTTCGTCCAAATCGCGAACATAAGACGGAGATTTTACCTTGGAGATAACCAACGTTTCGTCCAAAGTTAACATCATAATCTAAGAGAGTTGATAGAGAGATAACGAAAGTAAAGAACAAATTTTGATAATAGGAACATCAAAAAATTCAAGTTGTAATTATGAAAAAAGTAAATTGTAGAAGATAGTTTAGAGAGGATCAAAAACAAAAATTTCACGTTTTTCACGTCATATGGTAATTTTTCATTGATTCATTCTTATGCTGGCTGCACGGATCATTATTCTATCTTCAACAACTAATTTAGAGATATTTAGAGATGTTTTTGTTGAGTAAATTACTTTGAAAAGGTTTTTTGTTAGTTGCTTTTATTTTTAGCAACAAATAGAAGATGCTATTGCTATAATATTTAGTGTTGGATATGATTAGAACAGAGCATGGTATTAATTAAGCTGAACACTTATTAGCTTTTCTTAATTTATTTATTAGTAGCTTAAATTAATTAAGACAGATCACTTTCTCTCTATCTCTCTCATTTTTTTTTCTTAAATTTAACGTGCTTCATTGATAAAAAAGGGATTGTAATTTAAAATATTCGATACTGATAGAACTTAAGATAATTAACACAACTCATTTAGCCTATTGTGAGAATCACATGAGTAATATTAGCTATATATATTGTTGAATTTAAGAGAGGAAGTGAGACAATACAAAGAGAAGAATTGTATTGAATGGTGTGATTTACTTACAAAGGGAGCTATCCTATTTATATAAGCTAATAGGAGAAGTAAAGCTATACACAACCAATGTGGGACTAAGCCCATATAATACATTAACATCCCCCCTCAAACTCAAGGTGGTAAGTGGGAGGTGAACTTGAGTTTGGAAACCAGAGAGTGAAAGCGTCCGGGTGGATGAGCCTTAGTGAAAATGTCAGCTGTCTGATCGGCTGAGCTGATGGATTGTAGACGAACCGTATTCTGGAGAATGTGATCACGGATGAAGTGGATATCATTCTCGATGTGTTTTGTACGCTCGTGGAAGACATCATTGTGAGCGATCTGAATAGCACTCCTGTTGTCACAGTGTAGGATAGTGGCAGCAGGAGAAGAGATACCCATGTCAGCGAGTAGCCATCGAAGCCAGAGAAGTTCTTGAGTTGCATCAGCCATGGAACGATATTCAGCTTCAGTACTGGAGTGAGCAGCCACAGTTTGTTTCTTACTACGCCAGGAAATGAGAGAATTGCCCAAAAAGAAACAGTAACCAGTGGTTGAACGTCTGTCGGTGGGGTCTCCGGCCCAATCGGCATCAGAATAGGCTTGTAAAACGGGGGCAGACTGTGCTGAGAAATGAAGCCCATGAAATAAAGTACCATTGACGTACCTAAGAATGCGAAGAGCAGCCGAGTAATGGGTGGTCCGAGGAGCGGACAAGAACCGATTGACCTGATGAACGGCATAGGCAATGTCAGGGCGAGTGACAGTAAGATATACAAGACTTCCAACCAGTTGACGATATAGAGTGGCATCCTGAAGAGGTGAACCATCGAGTGGGGTAAGTCTGACATTCGGCTCGAGAGGAGTAGTGGCAGTGGTTGAGTCAGTGATCCTAGCCTTGGAAAGGAGGTCCGAGGCATATTTGGCCTGAGAGAGAAAAAATCCATCAGAATTAGATGAGACTTCGAGGCCAAGAAAATAGGTGAGCACGCCAAGATCTTTCATCTCGAATTGGCCACTGAGAAACTTTTTGAGTTCAGAAATACCATGTGGATCATCTCCAGTAATAACCATATCATCCACGTACAGTAAAAGAAGGATTTTACCGTTGGCAGTATGGCAGATAAACAGAGCCGAATCATGAGCACTCGGTGTGAACCCAAACTGATGAATGGTAGTGCTGAATTTGGCAAACCAGGCATGTGGAGCTTGTTTTAAACCATATAAGGCACGACGAAGGCGACAAACTTTGTTTCGAGTGACATCTAAGCCGGGAGGTGTATGCATATAGACTTCCTCAAGAAGTTCCCCATTCAGAAATGCATTTTTGACATCCATTTGAAATAGAGTCCATCTTCGAATGGCGGCGACAGCAATGAGTGTACGGACAGATGTGAGCCTCGCCACTGGAGAAAATGTCTCTTCATAGTCAATGCCATATTCCTGAGCAAATCCCTTGGCAACAAGTCGGGCTTTATATCATTCAATAGAGCCATCAGAAAGTGTCTTGATCTTAAACACCCATTTGCACCCAATAGGAGTTTTTCCAACGGGTAGATCAACAATATCCCATGTATGAGTTTTAGCTAGGGCCTGAAGTTCTTCATCCATTGCTTTCTGCCAAAGAGGATTAGTACTAGCCTCCTTATAGGATTGAGGCTCATGCAGATGAAGTATAGTGGAAAAACAATGATAATCACAATGGTAATCAACAAGATGAGAAGGGGGTGAGTTACCCTAGTAGATCTGCGGGGGTGATCTGGAGGATGGTTCTCAGAGGGAGTCAGTGCAGACTCATCAGACATAGGAATATCCTCGGGCACGATCGATTGAGTCAGAGAGGTGAGGTCAGCTGATAGTTTTGGAGCTGGAACTGGGTCTGGGTCTGGAGAGGTAGGATCAACTGGTGGTTCTGGAACGGAAGGGGTGATATCAGCTGGTGATTCGGAGGTGGACTCAACAGTACCTGAAATTGGATTCTCAGGAAATAACTTAATAGATGGATTAGTAAAGAATCTAGAGTTAGTGATGGTTGATATGTCAAACGACCGTAACGAATAGAACATTTGATGTTCCCAAAAAATGACATGACGAGAGATACGAAGAGTTTTAGAAATAGGATCCCAGCATCGATACCCCTTATGTTCAATACCATAACCAATGAAACAACACAGATGAGCCCTTGGTTGTAATTTGTTGTGTTCATGTGGTTTGAGAAGAACAAAACAAGCGCAACCAAAGACTCTGAGGTTAGAGTAATCAGGAGGTTTACCGAAAAGGCGCTCGAATGGAGATTGATTTTGGATTGTAGTGGAAGGGACACGATTGATTATGTATACTGCGGTGAATGCAGCATCACCCCAGAAACGTTCAAGCCATGATGACGAAATGAGTAGAGCACGAACGGTGTCAAGAATATGTCGATGTTTGCGTTCAGCTCGTCCATTTTGTTGGGAGGTTCCAGGGCACGAGCGGTGGGGGAGCGTGCCATTTTTGTAAAGTAGGTTTAGAAAAACATGGTCTTTATATTCCATTGCATTATCTGAACGAAAAATTTTGATATTCCGAGAGAATTGAGTTTGAACCATAGAAGAAAAATCAGAATATATTTGAAAGAGTTCAGATCTGCTTTTCATAAGAAACAACCAAGTATAACGAGAATAGTCGTCCACAAATATAACAAAATAACGAGCACCACCCATTGATGCATGAGGAGAAGGCCCCCAAACGTCAGAATGTACTAAATCAAAAGGTGCAAGAGAAACGGACTGACTCTCATTAAAAGGTAAAGCTGATTGTTTTGCAAGTTGACAATGAATACAATGAAAAGACTCATGCTGAAGTGAACCTAACTGACCACTAGAAATAAGAGAACGTAGAGGGCTAGATGAAGTATGACCTAACCGAGAGTGCCACAATTCCACAGGTGAGAGTGTTGGGATGGATGCGGCTGATTGATTTGGTGATGGTGAGGATGGGACTTGGATATGAGTGAGCTCAAAGAGGCATCCAACTTTACGGCCGGTTCCAAGGAGTTTTCCTGTCTGAGGGTCCTGCACACGACAACCAGTAGAAGAAAAATGCACATCAAGTCCAAGATCACATAGTTGTCCAACAGATATAAGGTTAAGCGTAAGATTAGGAACTAAATATGTGTCAGGGAGAGACGAATGAGAACTATCAACATGTCCAGTATAGTTGACCAGCATATTTGATCCATTGGCAGTGTGAATAGTAGGCGCATGCTCATCACAGGCTTTAGAGGAAAAAATAGAGGCATCAGAAGTCATGTGATTGCAACAAGCAGAATCGAAATACCATCGGGATGTACCTGGTGTAGTTGACATGGCTATATTGTTACCGATTTTATTTAGAGCCTCTGTAAGAACAGTGTAGAAACCACTCCAATCAGGTGGAGAATTGGATGAAGTTGGTGTAGCATCAGTGGTTACAGCAGCAGTATTCTTTGGCTTGGAATATGACCGATTGTATGAGCCTCGAGAGTGATATTGGTTCCCATTTGACTGATTTCCAGATGAAAGTTTAGGGCAGTCTGCAAGATAGTGACCCGGTTCTCTGCAGACTTTACATAGGCGAGAAGGACATTTGAGCAATTCACGCCCTTGTGAATGACAATACTTGCAATATAAGGGCTTCTGGTGTGTGCTCTGTCGGTGGGGTAAATCCGATTCAGCCATAGGAGCAAAGAGAAAGGTGAACCTCCAAGAAACCGGTGATGTGGCGGTCAACTGATGATGTGGCAGTCAACCGGTGATGTGGCGGTCAACTGATGATGTGGCAGTCAACTGATGATGTGGCGGTCAATGAGTATCGTGGTGCTGACGTGTTGTTGATGTGGTGCTACCGTGGCAGCAGCGTGTCTGAAACAGGAGCGGCAGCGGAGATGATGTCAACGGGTGACGTGGCACTGATGTGGCACTGAGGTGGCGCTGACATGGCTTTTAGGGCTGACGTGGCAGCAGTGTTTCTGAAACAGAAGCGGCAGCGGAGATGATGTCGATGGAGAATGAGACTCCGACTATAGTGATGACCCGACAGGTATGAAAAAGATATACTAGAAGTTTTTTTGATGTGAAGGATCCACTAATAGTGGCAATCACAGAGCATACTCAACTCTTAAAATACCGAGAACCATTATGGCTCTGATACCATGTTGAATTTAAGAGAGGAAGTGAGACAATACAAAGAGAAGAATTGTATTGAATGGTATGATTTACTTACAAAGGGAGCTATCCTATTTATATAAGCTAATAGGAGAAGTAAAGCTATACACAACCAATGTGGGACTAAGCCCATATAATACATTAACATATATATTGTTTAATGAATCAAAGCGTATTAATGTTGTTTAAAGGATGACCTTCTGATCATATTTCAATTCATGATCTTTGGCATTCACATATCTTTCGCAGGAATCAGAATTTGTCATCAACTCTTTTCTTTGCATTGACAACTCATTTTCACACATACATAACCATATGTTTGATTAAGTTTAAAGTCAATTTTAAATTAAAAGTTTTTTTAAAAATTTATCAAAACTTTTAAAATCAAATCAAACCTTACTAAATTTTATTAAATAACAATTGAACATCAATCAATAAGTGGTTGATTTGATTAAATTTTTGACAAATTTTAAAAAATAAGTTCTAACTTGAAATTAGCTTTAAATTAATAAATTCTAACTTGAAATTAGCTTTAAATTAATAAATTCTAACTTGAAATTAGCTTAAAATCAAATCAAACCTTACTAAATTTTATTAAATAACAATTGAACATCAATCAATAAGTGGTTGATTTGATTAAATTTTTGACAAATTTTAAAAAATAAGTTCTAACTTGAAATTAGCTTTAAATTAATAAATTCTAACTTGAAATTAGCTTTAAACTAAATGCAAACTTCGTCATAATAAAATAAATTTAGAAAATACCCTGTAAGAGTTCTCTTTTCAGAAACACTCTCAATGTAAAGTCTAAAATACCCTAACCAAGTACTAAGTATACTAATCAAAGATGAACTCAGCAAATCAAATTTTAATCATTTGGGGAACCAACCTCAACAGGCCAAGAACAAACCCCACTGTTAAATGATACTTTATTTTTCACATTAATTCTCTGAACTTAACTTTCTTCTTCTCATTTCACTATCTTACTCTAACTACCAATTAAACTCTAGCAGGTTGACCAAACAAAGCTAAATATAAAATTCAGCACCTAATTATATAAATTATTCAAGTACAAAATATCCATTCTTAGAAAATTCAAACCACCCAAATAAATGGTTGATGTTTGCAATCGGAGACCCTCAAAGAACTGCAAATGGTCTTCAAATGTCTCACAATGCCGTATCTTGGCCACTGCTCCATCTTCTTCAACCTGAAAAGATGAGTTCGAGGTCCCAAAAGTTACTTTCTCTGTAGAAATTGTTTCACAAACACAAGGTAGGACAACAAGTACAACGAGGAGAATCCCATGATAAAAGGGAAAAAGATATTTAACACAAAGTAAGAGAAAGTCGAACGTTTCATACCCAGTACTCAGGAGGGTGCCTCTTGAGATTGTAAGTTGATACCATGCTCATGCAGTAGGCACCCGCACCATGAACAACCAGGCCAGCTCCCTGCAAGGGAACTCCTGATAGATATGTACTTGCTCCAACCATGCCATTTTTTCTTTCCTAAAAATGAATGGGCATGAAACCTTACCTTATCTGGGGTTGGAAATTCTCTATCTTTCCCTAAGAAATCTGCAGACTCGCAGCCAGGACCCACCACATTAAAGTTTAAAATTTCAGCACTAGTTGTTACAAGAGAAACCAGTTCTATGTGCTGCAACAGAATATGACTGGGTCAGTTGACATCAACATAAGTGAAAAAGTCTAACGTCATGTACAAAGTATTATTTAAGTAATGCAAATCTGATTTCCCTTCACTTGACTAGAAATTAGTGTCTTCGAAAGGAAAACAAGACGTGAAACTAAAACTTGAACAGAAAGAAGATCAGTGGACAAAAAGAAAGATTGGTGGACTGTTTCTTTAAAACAGATCAATCTACTGCAATAGAAGTCTAGCAATGTGCAGAATAAGACTTGAACCGAAAGATCAGTGTACAAAAAGAAAGATTAGTGGACTGTTTCTTTAAAACAGATCAATCTACTGCAATAGAAGTCTAGCAATGAGCAGAATAAGAATTGAGTCAACAATTACATTAACAGTGGTGCCATCAGTCTATCACCCTCTATATATGCAAGAAAACAAAACTGCCTCAAATGAAGGTAGAATACTGTTTGGGTACAATATTTCAAGTATCAATTTGGTAGTTGATGAACGAGGCTATTCAATTACTTACAAGTATGTATTTCATTAGTCATTCAAAGTAATGATAGAATATATATTATGAGGGATGATAATGTGCATCCCAATTTACTTGAATACTTACTTGATAAGCACCTTAAAGACTGGGATGGATAAGTTCAGCCATGCTGCCATCAATGACAATGAAATTTTTGGTTCCGTTAGTTTTAACCCCAGTGGCCCGATTAACAAAACAGCAAGTATTTGCACTAAGTGATCTCCCAGGTTCGATGATGAGATTAAGGTCTCTCGAAAGGACTATCTCCCTTACCTGAAACAGAAATCATATTTTTTTTATAAGTGAAGCAAAAACCAGTAATGAACGCTTTTTATTCTCCAAAATTTAGCAGTAAGTGATATGAAGGTTTGAAATGTGGCTAAAAAAACTGATGATGGTAGATTCTGAAAAACCTGTTCAACAAGTAGTAAAGAATTTCTAAGTTCTATAAATCAATGCAAATGTAACAATCTTAAATGTATTTGCCGATGTAAGACCTGCTATTTTGTAACAATCTCATATGATGAAGCTCATAATATCTAAATTGAAGTCTTCTTAAGGATATAAATACATCAAATCCACCATGAAGTAGAATACAATTTTAAGTATTCTAAGGAGCTATCTATCAGATACATGCATGGTTGCAGACCACCATGAATGCAACATATTTCAAGAATTTTCACTTTTCAAATCAAGTAACTTTGTAGTTGCACAAATGAGCTGCAAATGTTATGAAAGTTTAACGCAAAATTTAGAGAGATGATTCTCACCGTGTCAAATGAGATCTCTAGGCGTGGGAAGAAGAGCACCACTATGATAATAATCTATCCCTAAACCACCTCCAATGTTTAAGTAATCAACTTCAAAACCCTGGGCTCGAATTTGGTCAATGTAGTTCACCATAAGGACAGCAGCATCCCTGAATATGTCCACCTGCAAAGTATAATATAACATGAAGGAGTCAAAATAATCAGGGAAAATTAAATGCCTTGTTTATCTTATAGATGAAGATAAAGAATCAAACGTTTTTCTATAAGTAAAAGATTATATTAGAAAAGCACTAAGGCATTGTAATCCATGTACATTATCTACAAGAAAGAAACTCAACAAACTCTAAATGGTCTTCCTCATTTACATAAAAGTTTACCCCTAAACCAAAATCTTAAAGAGTATTGAACCAACTATTCTGAATTGCTTCTAAGGACCTTTCTTCATTGTCGAAAGCCCTCCTATTTCTCTCATTCCACAAGACAAAAAATAGAAAGGGGAATCAAAGAAAAAGCCTTCTTCAACTCTTTTGAGGCATGTAAACCATTTCAATATGAGTTACTTAGGATGTGCTTTTCCATCAAAATGATAATGATTGTTTATCTTCAGGCATGCATAGTAAGAAAAGAAAGATTGGAGAAACAGAAGATAAACCACATTAAAGAAGAATTTTTTTTTTTGATAAGTCATATTGATGAAACAATAGGAAAGTAAAGATAAATAGAACAAGAAACGCAAAGAAAGAAAAGAAAGTATTCTCAAGTAGAAGCCCGTGACCAGTTGAAATAGCACTAGACAAAGTGGTCATTTCGATGAAAGCTTTCTGTCATTCTAATCATCATCAACCCTGTTCTCCACCATTTAAAGAGAGCAAAATACGGCCTCCTTAAACTTACATGCAGCAGCAAAGGCATGTCGATTCAAGAAGTTTCCATATAACTAGATTGCTTAGCGTTCGAGATAGTGAGATATTATGAATAGCATAATTGGATATCATACATAAACAACTAATGAAGTCTCTCAATTTGTTTTTAAGAAAGAAATGGCCATAAAATTATTCACCAGAAAGATAAAGTTCCCCACGATTATCATTGACATGAAAGCTTCACCAAGGACAATATTATCCATGCACAAAGTGAATATTACATTTCAAATGTACACAAAAAGGCATGTCCATGGTGGAGGGTACCAAAGCATTGGCCTATACAATAATACAATGATGAATTTCTCAACAGTATATTTGATAGCTTAAAGAATGCAGAAGCGTAAATATGCAAATGCATATTTTGATTAGATGCAACTTACATGCGATAACAAAAATGAACAAAAACAGTATTCCGAATTCATAAAAGTATAAAAGTAACATCCATTAGACTATTAGCATCTTTTATATTTACTTCACATAATTCTTATTTTAAAAGGGGTATCAAAAGATAAAAGGATATAAATAAAGTATTTTTATGATACCTTTGTAATGGTTGAACCAAGATGACAATGGGCTCCTACAAGCTTCAGCTCATTAGGATGTGCCTTCGCATCCAAAAATTATTGTAGCTTCTCATTCCTAATACCAAATTTAGAGTTCTTGTTGTTGGAAATAAAACACTCACACAAACAACTCTTATTCAAACTCAAAGAGATATTACAAGAGCACTCTCACTCAAAAGAAAGAAGATACTAGAACTCACTCTTAGAAGACTTTGCTTCTTCACTCACTTAGAAGCTCTTGCTTCTTCTTGATGATTAAACCAAAATGGGGAGGGGTATTTATACTACTTAAGAACAATCCTACACCACACAAATAAACTAATCCAAAATTACAACAACCATACACCTCATTTTTCTTGGTGGTTCTAATAATATTTTAGGTTACCAAATGATTCACATGCTCAACTACCACACCAAAAAAATTCTAGGTAGAATGCTTGTAGTTTTGGACCTCGATTATGGACTTGGACTCCAATTTGATTGAGTTTGGTTTTGGACTCCCATAATGGATCAAGTTTATGATCCAACACCCCCCCTTAAACTTGATCTTGTGACCCCTAGTAAGTTCCTTAATCTTATGAAGTTTTCGCTTGTCAGTGGCTTAGTAAAAATATCAGCAACTTGATCTTGTGACCTCACATATTCAACTTGCACATCCTTTCTTGCAACACACTCCCTTATATAGTGGTAGCGAATATCGATGTGCTTGCTTCGATCATGGAATACTGGATTCTTTGCTAAGGCAATGGCTGACTTGTTGTCGACATAAACCTTGGTCGGCTCTTCTTGTATCAAGCCTATCTCCTTCAATAGATTTCTAAGCCAAATTGCATGACAAACGCATGAGGTAGCAGCAACATATTCTGCTTCACAAGTGGACAATGTGACAATCGGTTGTTTCTTTGACATCCATGTGAAAGCAGTATCTCCCATGAAAAATACGAATCCAGTAGTGCTCCTTCGATTATCTATGTCTCCACCCCAATCACTATCGCTATATCCAGCAAGCTTGTAATCATTAGAAACTGAATAGAACAAGCCAAAGTCAATTGTACCTTTTAGATAGCGAAGAATTCTCTTTGCGGCTTTAAAATGGGTGGTTGTTGGAGATTCCATGTAGCGACTAACCAATCCAACTGCGTGAAGAATATCGGGCCTCGTGCAAGTTAGGTAGCGTAGACTTCCCACCAAACTTTTGAAAAATGTTGGATCTACACTTTCGCCTTCTTTATGTTTGGACATCTTGACTCCGTATTCCATCGGTGTGGTTATCGGCTTACAGTTCTCCATCTTGAACTTCTTCAGGATCTCCTTTGCATAGCTTTCCTGTGAAATGAAAATTCCATCATTTTGTTGCCTAACTTCAATGCCAAGGTAGTACGCCATGAGCCCCATGTCTGTCATCTCGAATTCCTTCGTCATCACTTCCTTGAATTCATTGAACATGCTTGGGTTGCTTCCGGTGAAGATCAAATCGTCCACATAGAGGCACACGATCAAAATATCTCCATCTTTGATCTTGATATATAGAGCATGCTCATAGGGACATTTGTTGAAGCCATTCTCTTGGAAGTACTTGTCGATTCGGCTATTCCATGCCCTTGGTGCTTGTTTCAACCCGTAAAGAGCTTTCTTCAATTTCAACACCTTGTCTTCGTGGCCTTTGACTTCGTAGCCTGATGGTTGCTGAATGTAGACTTCCTCTTCAAGAACTCCATTTAAGAAGGCAGACTTTACATCCATTTGTTGTATCTTCCACTTGTTTTGAGCTGCCAAGGAAATAATTAGTCTAACAATCTCCAACCGAGCAACAGGGGCGAATACCTCATCGTAGTCAATTCCAGCTTTTTGACTGTAGCCTTTTGCAATAAGCCTCGCCTTGTGTCTTTCAATCTCTCCCTTAGCATTTCGCTTTGTTTTGTAGACCCATTTGACACCTATCGCCTTGTGTCCTTTGGGAAGTGAAATAAGTTCCCATGTGTCGTTCTTCTCGATAGCCTTGATTTCTTCATTCATCGCATCTCTCCACTCCATTTCTTTTGCAGCTTCTTGATAGTTCATTGGTTCACAATCAGCAAATAAACAAAATAATGTAAGATTATCTTGTCGTTCAGTCACTTCATAGAGATCTCGAAGGCTTCTTGTTCGTTGTACATCTCTTTCACTTTGACTCCCACTTGAAGATGATGAAGGTGACTCGTCTCCGTGGGTAGTTGATGTTGGTGAAGTAGGTGGAGTTGTTGGCTCTTGTTGGGCTTCTCCAGGCTGTTCTATTTGTGTCAGCTCATCTTCAAACGGAGGAGAGAAATTGAAGTCATCTATATGAGATCCAAAATCCCATAGTCCTTCTTCGTCAAACACCACATCTCGGCTGATCACAACCTTCTTATTGTTCGGATTGTACAGCTTGTAGCCTTTTGAATTTGCATCATAGCCAATGAAGATGAAACTCTCGCTTTTATCATCAAGCTTTGTTCTTTTCTCATCTGGAATATGAACATGGGCTATGCTTCCAAAAACTCTTAGGTGGGAGATGCCGGGCTTTCTTCCACTCCATGCTTCTTGCGGTGTCTTTCCCCAAACACTTCTTGTTGGAGATCTATTGGATAAGTAGACCGCACACGCCACTGCTTCAGCCCAAAACTCCTTGGGTAGTTTCTTGCTTTTGAGCATACTCCGAGCTATGTTGAGAATAGTTCGGTTCTTTCTTTCCGCTACACCATTTTGTTGAGGGGATCTAGGAACTGTCATTGGTCGACGAATTCCATTTGCTTCACAGAACTCTTAAAACTCCTTAGAAGTAAATTCTCATCCTCGGTCGGATCTCATAGCTTTGATCTTTCTACCACTTTCTCTCTCCACTGCAGCTTTGAACTTCTTGAAGACTTCGAAAACTTCTGACTTCTGTTTCAAGAAATATACCCACGTTTTTCTTGAAAAATCATCAATGAAGAGAAGAAAATAGTTATTGTTACCGAGAGAGCTTGGTTTGATCGGACCGCACACATCGGTATGGATGAGCTCGAGTGGCTTCTTGGCTCTTGAGTCTGACTCATTTGGAAAGCTTTTTCTGAATTGCTTCCCGACTAGACACCCTTCACAAAGCTGGTCAGGATGGTTGATGCGAGGTAGTCCCTTCACTATCTCCTTCTTGGATAGCAGCTTTAGACCTCCAAAATTTAGATGCCCAAAACGAAGATGCCATAGCCATGATGCATCTCTGTAGCAAGCTTTCAAGCACTTTGCAACATCGTTTTGTATGTTGATCAGGAACATTCTATTCTTTGACATCGGTACTTTAGCAATGAAGTTATTCTTATCATCTTTTATAGAAAGATTATGATCCTTCATATGAATATCATAACCTTTCTCTAACAGTTGTCCTAAACTCAAGATGTTACTTTTCATATTGGGCACAAAGTAGACATTGGAAATAAACTGATGTCTCCCATCTTTCAAACGGATAAGAATGCTACCTCTCCCTTTTACCGCTATTGTGGAATCATCGCCAAATGAGACATTTCCACTTACTGACTCGTCCAGCTCCACAAACATGTCTTTCCTTTCACACATGTGATTGCTTGCACCACTGTCAAGATACCAGGATTTTGCTTGGACACCATCAGTCTCTTTTCGTGCTAGAAGAAGAGTTTCTTTATCATCGGTCTTCTCCTCCACATAGTTGGCCTTCTCCTCAATTCTGTTGTTAGGAGCTCTACATTCTGAAGCATAATGCCCAAACTTCTGACAATTATAGCATCGAACTTGAAATTTGTCATTCCTCGAGTTTAGATTGCCTCTTCCACGGCCTCGTGTTGAGCTTTCTCCTTTCTCGTAGTTATTGTTGGAATTGTTGTTGTTGTAATTCCAACCTCGTCCACGACCGCGATTTCCTCCTCGTCCACGGCCTCTACCTCTGCCTCGGCCACGTTGGTTTCTATCATCTCATTGGCTTTCATGCATATCCTTGAATTGCAGCTTGAGGAGTTAATCAGTAAACCCTTGCTTCTTCTTATACTTCTCTTCGTATGCTTGTAATGATCCTTGGAGTTGCTCGATCGTCATTTCTTCCAAGTCTTTAGTTTCTTCAATCGTCACGACGATGTGCTCAAATTTGGAATCCAATGAACGAAGTATCTTCTCTATTATCCTCACATTCTCTAACTTTTCACCATTTCTTTTTAATTGATTAGAAACAGCTACTACTCTTGAGAAATAATCTAAAATAGACTCAGATACTTTCATGTGTAAGGATTCGAATTCACCTCTTAATGTTTGGAGACGGACCTTCTTCACTTGCTCGGATCCTTTGTAAGAGGTTTGCAGCTTTTCCCACGCTTCCTTAGCAAAGCTTGCACTCGAAATCTTCTCAAAAACATCATCATCTAATGCTTGATAGATGAGGTAGAGAGCTTTCTTGTCTCTTTTTCTCGCATCTTTCAAACTATCATTTTGAGCTGTGGTCAGCGCAGCTTCGTTATCTGGCTCACTAAAACCTTTTTCTACGATATCTCAAACATCATGTGCGCCAAAAAGAGCCTTCATCTTGATACTCCAGTTGTCGTAATTGTTATTGATGAGCGTCGGGACTTGGAAGGATGCCACACCATTTGCCATATCACTCAATATGTTGAGAATTTGGAAATTCTGATTGCGTAGATAGATCCGGAATGTTGAAAAACTTTGGGAGAGACCTGGTCAAAATTTTCAACTTTCGGTCAACGGTCAAAGTCAACACTAACCTGGTCAACCGTTGACTTTGAATGCTCGGTCAACTCGGCTCAAGCGGTTCGGTCAAGCGGCTCGGTCAACAGGCTTATGGCTCGGTCAACTCGGCTCCAACTCGGCTGACCCAGCTTAACTCGGTGAGTCAATTCGGTTGTTTGGCAGCAATCTTCCGGCGGCTCGTGGAGGCGCGTCTGAACTCCGATCGGGGAGATTCTGGCGGCGTCGGATTTCTCTCGTCGAGACCTTCGATTTGATATGCAATGATGTATACTTTCCAACTCAAGCTCTGATACCACTTTGTTGGAAATAAAACACTCACACAAACAACTTTTATTCAAACTCAAAGAGATATTACAAGAGCACTCTCACTCAAAAGAAAGAAGATACTAGAACTCACTCTTAGAAGACTTTGCTTCTTCACTCACTTAGAAGCTCTTGCTTCTTCTTGATGATTAAACCAAATGGGGAGGGGTATTTATACTACTTAAGAACAATCCTACACCACACAAATAAACTAATTCAAAATTACAACAAACATACACCTCATTTTTCTTGGTGGTTCTAATAATATTTTAGGTTACCAAATGATTCACATGCTCAACTACCACACCAAAAAAATTCTAAGTAGAATGCTTGTAGTTTTGGACCTTGATTATGGACTTGGACTCCAATTTGATTGAGTTTGGTTTTGGACTCCCATAATGGATCAAGTTTATGATCCAACACTTGTTCCCAGTAGCAACATATGGATGGACCTACAGAAAGAATAGACATGTAAACATTAAGCATGGAAATGACTCCCACAACAAATAAAATAAGATGCAGTAAACCCTGATATTCAAAATTCCACAACTCAATTCAACCCAAGCATCGATCTCAACTAAACATGATGAGCTACAAAAAACCATTTTCGCCATTGTGCTCTAGAATCTAGAGCAATATAGTCTTTTAAACATGGGTTATATAACATCATTTATCACAGCTTACATACATCTTTTTTAAGCCTTCCTATAGCCTTCTCATATTTTCTACGTGAATTAACTTGAACTAAGTCATTCCTGGCTTTGTGCTACATTCTTAGATCTTCAAACTACTTTAAAAATCCATCATCTTGAATAGATAGAAATAACCTAAGAGTCAAAGACCTCCCCATCATGGATTAAAAATTCAAAAATTCATAATGGAGAATGTGGCAGTGTAAGGTATGTTAAGCTGAGGAATGATTCTGTGATACTGGTTGTGCATTAAACTATCGCATTGAAACAGTGTAAAAGGTTAGGCATAATGATGAAGGCAGAGGTGAGGTGGTGCACAACCAGGTTAGGCCATTAGTGAGACGAAGAAGAAAGCTGTTTACTGTTCAAGTCAAAAGAGTAAGCGGCAACATAGAAAGAGAAAAACGATTTAGGGGTTACTGTTGCTCCAGTATCACTGGAGATCCAGCCATGTCAGTAGACAGTGGGCCTCCATAGTTTAATGCACGTTCCCCGCGATACCCCGATCTTTATCCAAAATGGCAAAAAAACTCTAAAGAAGAGGCAAAGGGCCCATGTGATAAAGCTAGTGCTTTCTGGTCCGATTTTGTAGGCCCATATATAAATTTATTATCAGTTTCTGTTTTCTTAATTTTTTAGATTTATAGACCTTTAAAAAAAAAAAGATTTATGTGGCATATCGAGTTCACCTCTCCTCGCATTTAGACTTGATGACAATTAGTATCCAACCAAAAAAAATTAAAACAATTAAAGATACTAGTATAAAATGCTAATACAACTTGTTAGTTTTATTTCACCTTTTCATTTTATTTTAAAATAATTAATCTTAATATAATTTTTTCAGGTTATGAAAAGAAGAGTAAAGCAGAATATATATATATATATATATATATATATATATAAAGTAAAGAAGAGAAGATGATTTGACTGATTATCTTTCGTCTTGATTGAATGCTTCATATAAAAGAGAGTAGAATACTCTCTATTTTCATTCATCTCCGATAAAATGCCCTTTCAAATTTCCTCTTATCGTCTTAAAAAAATATCCAAAACGAGAGGGAGTGTGCTAACAACACTACACCTGATCCAGTTGAAAAATAAGATAAAAACTCTAAAATCCCTAATCATCTCCACTTATATTTGATATTAATTTGATTCATATCAGAAAAAAAAAATATTACAAAGAAACAAGAGAAACGAAAAGAAAACCATCTAAGTGCTTATAAAATTTGATTCATTTATCAAACATTTTTTTTCTCTGTATACTTCCAAGATCTTTTTCTTTTTATAGCAAATACTTCCCAAGATCCTAAAAAAAGAACTCCTAATTCATCATAACTATGAACTTTCTAGTACATTGTAATTTTCGACAACCTGGAATGTTCTAACCTGTTCATCAACCGTAATGTGAAAAGTAAAATTTAAAAACCAGCCCGGTAGGCTTAGAGGGAGAAGACAAGCGAAAGACCATCAACTCTCATAGGAACTATTTTTCTATGATATCATATTCTCTTTTGATTTCTCTAACTCCACACATTCACTTCCAAATATCGTAGGCCATTTGAAGTATCAACTATCAACTATTACCTAGGAACTATTTGTCTCGGATGAGTCATCACTTAGGAGCTAGATGCAAGATTTTTTTTCTTTTACCCTCTTTCTTTATTGGTTTCTCGGAAGCGGAATAACTCGAAGGCATCGATTTGGAGCTTTACTTGGAGAATCCTGCCACATTTCGCATACTAGAAGTACGTTCTGGAAGTTGAGGTGATGCGACTTCAGTTTCAGGATGACAAACACGAGTCTTTGAGATGGAAGCTAAAATGGAGAATCCATCCACTCTGAAAGCCAATATCTGACAAGTCCGATTTTGAGGAACTTGACAAACTTGAACTTTCAGATGAAGCATCTGATGTTATTTCTTTCTGTGAGAGTGATGTCTCATCTGTTGCCACACTTGATACAACTGGAATTTCAACTATATTGCTCTCTGCTGCTTCAAGGATGTCGCTTGGAGCAGTCGTGCCTTCATTTCTGCCTTGATTCTAGAAACAGCACTATTCCCAATGCCAGCGGATATTGCCCCATCTTGCCACTTGTATTCTTTTTAGGGGTGAGTATAGGCCGGTTTGAGTCGGTTTAGTATAAAAATTCAATCCAATCCATTTATACCGAGTTGAAAAAATCTCAACCCAACCCAACTCATGAACCCATTCAACCTCAACTCAACCAAACTCATTTTAATCGGTTTGAATTACCGGGTTGATATATTTTTTTCACTAAAAAATTAAATCATATATATTATATAACAAAAAAATATTATATTAAATCCATACATATTTCAAGTAAAAGTTGTGTGCACCAGCTTTATATAAACTAATATTCAATACTTTTGTTAACATCTTGGATATTGTTATAAAAACAAGCATTAACAAATACCCTTTCCAACCTACAACACACAAAAATTCGCCAACCAAACGAGATGACTAGAAGCACAACAAACTCTATGTTCTTTACTTTCTCAAATGGGTAAATAGTTTTCAATGCTAAATCAATGAAATGGACTGTACATTGTTTTAGTGCAGAAGAGAAGGCAACACTGAAGATGAAAATCAAACAAATTTCTGTAAGCCTAAGAAAAAGTAATTTAATTTTTTTATATCAATATGATATTTTAAGGAGCGTTTTGTTTGTTTATGAAAAATTAATTAATTAATTATTATGTTTTACATCTATCTTTGTGATATGTGGACCGTACGTCTATGTAATGTTAAAAAAACAATTTAAAGATTGACAATCAAGATTCATCACAGGATTTATGAGTAAAGTTTAATTAAAGTTTAACTTATTCATAGTCGGTGGGAATCCTCTTCAAAAGGGTAAACCTTTCAAAAAATCTTCGTAATAAAATATATATTTTTCATAATAAAATATTTTATTAACTAAATGTACTTTCTAATCCAAAAAGGTAAGTGATTAAAGATTTCTTATAGTTTTTTTCCAAGGATTTCTTATAGTTGATATTTACTTATTACTACCAATTAGTTACAGGGAGATGCATAATTGATTGTGTCTTAATTTAGCGTAAGCTATATATCCTTGCTATAATCAAAATTCTTCATTTCTCAAAGCTAAAGAATGTTTAACCATATTAAAGAGAACAGACATAAAACTCTAGAAAATAAAAGTTAACATTAGATTTGAAAATACAAAAGCCTGAGGACAATTAAAACATTGGTTCCAAACTTGATACTGTTTGTTTTAGAAAAGGAAAAGTGTAAAAGGAAAAAGAAAAATGCAAAAACCAGGCCAACACTTTCTAAAGAAAAGGAAGACTGTATAATACTCCATACCTTTTTGGCTTTCTCTCACCAAACTTCACATTCGTCACCTAGGTTTCTTTCAAGAGAAAACGATAGCCCCACAGCCCCTACAAAGAAATGAAGAAAGAGATAATGAAGAGACTGAAATTTTCAATCAGAGAGGCTAGATTTAGTGAATTGTAATTTATTTTTCCCAAAATACCCATCATTCTATTATCTAATTACAACAAGTTATGTCATGTTTGGCTGTTTGGATTTGGACTGTGTTACATATAATTTTACTCATTCATTATACTATAATTATTTAAACATAATTTTATATTTAATAAATATAATATATATAAAATATAATTATATATTTGATCGAGTTATCGGTTTGGATCGGTTTGAAAATTTTGAACCCATGACCTAACCCAACCTATCGGGTTCAAAAAAATTTCAACCCAACCCAACCCAACTTCTAAAAAGATCCAACCTAACCCAACCCAAACCATTGTATCGGTTTGGGTCGGGTCCACGGATCAACCGAGTTCTATGCTCACCCCTAATTCTTTCCGTTTTAGTTCTTCTGGATGAGAATTTGGATGGGAACTGTCTTTTAAAATGTAGGAGTGCAGAGACAAATTGAGATCTTCTCTAGCCCATCTGTAGACAGCAGCCAATCTTCCTTCAAAAGCTTCAACAAGAACATTTAACTGGCTAATTTCATAACTAAATAGAAAAATCTTCTCACTCCAACAATAGGAACAGAGCTGCTTTGCATGATTCAAACACGAATATCTGTCAGGAGAACATGGACAATAAGCTGCTGAAAGGTGTGAATCGTAGAAACATATGCTGCATTCCTTTTTGCGTGTAGCATCAAAATTTTTGTCCATCCTCTGCGACTGTGAAGAGGTGCAAAGGTATTCCCTCCTGTTGCCTTCCAATTTGATACGTGACTACTTAAAGCGATAACGAAAAGGGAACTATTTGAGAAAACTTTCAATCAAGCCAGTTGCTCCGACAGAGTCCAAAACAAAAGGCACTATCGTGTAAATGCAAAAAGTAGAGCAGCAGTTGAACAAAAATACAACAAATAAATAAATAAAAAAACCCTGAAAACACATGCCTTGTAGTGCAAAAGAATTGATAATTGCTGGAAAATTCTAAGGCAAAGTTGTTTCAAATCATATAGGTTATGGAGCTTACCTTGAGTGCTTTTGCTAAAATCCCATCCTTTCCACAAGCATCTTTCCATAATAAATTATCCGGCGTGTTCTTCCTCAACAATGAAAGTTCCCATTGTGCCCTCACAACTTCCCTAGCCACTCCATGCAACAGCTTATCATGGGAAACTGATGTCTTTTTCCCCTGTTCATGATAGAGTTCTACAGCAGTCTCCCCATAAGGCAACCAATCAAGGGGAGCAAGATTCACTATCTCAGCACAATTAAAGCCACAATCAAATCCCGATTGATATGCTCCCAGGAAAACAAGAACAAACTCCCCTGGATACTGAAAGCAACGATAGACAGGTACGGCCTTGAGCTTCAATGCAGAGAGGGACAGTTTCATAACCTGTGTCAAATATTGTTTTTTTAACATAACAGGAATGGACTTTAGATATTATATAATTAAGAAAAAGGAAATTCTGTTCTCTAAGATTTATAAGGTGTACAAAATTAATCAAAGACATCGTAAAACATTCAGAAACTTATCAAATCGTGCACAGAAAAAATTCTAAAGAGTTGTATGTGGCATAAGTGAGATATCATGTGGTGAAATATGTAGAATTACACATGAGATAATAATACATTGCCTTGTAATCTAGAGGGTAAGATTTACAAAGGTTTTGAAAGAATCTGTTAAGGAAATAGGCCACCAACCATTTGTCAAAAATAGAGGTGCCTAACTTAGGCAAATTGTCAACAATGGAGGAAGTAGGCCACCAACCATTTTTGGTCAACAATGGAGATGCCTAACTTCCACTAACCCATTTGTTTTAAGCCTATATAAACCCCATTTGCTCTCATTTTGAAATGCAATCACAAAATCAATAGAAGTGTATTAAAGAGAGTGTGAGAGTTACTACTTAGAGAGAAAAATTTGTTCATTCTTTGTAAGTAATATTTTTTCGATTTTGTGAGAGAGTTGTTTCTCCTATTACAATAGAGATTAGACAATTGTTATCTCATTGTAATCAGAAAGAAGGTGTAGTAATCCCTATTTTATAATAGTGAAATCCTCCTACACTTGCCCGTGGTTTTTTACCCCAATTTGTTCGAGGTTTTTCCACGTAAAATATTTGTGTCTTGTTTATCTTCATTTTTCTCATTTCGCTTTAGTTGTGTGTTAGCTTCGACCCGGTAATTTTCTTTACTCTAACAGTGGTACAAGAGCTATTGGTTGAGGGGTGTGAAGCAGATCGTTGTGAACAAAATGTCAACTACAACAAAGTTTGATGTTGAGAAGTTTAACGGGAGTAATTTCTCGTTATGGAAAATGAAGATTAAGGCAATTTTGAGGAAAGACAATTGTTTGGCAGCAATTGAAGAAAGGCCCGCAGAGATCACTGATGACAGCAAGTGGAACGAGATGGACAGCATTGCAATTGTCGATCTGCACTTAGCACTAGCCGATGGAGTGTTATCTAGTGTGGCGGAAAAGAAGACTGCAAAGGAGATTTGGGATACTCTAACAAGACTGTACGAGGCCAAGTCACTACACAATAAGATCTTCTTAAAGATGAGACTTTACACTCTTCGAATGACAGAATCCACGTCGGTGACCGACCACATCAACATTTTAAATACTTTATTTTCACAACTTACATCGATGGGTTACACAATAAAGGCATCTGAACGTGCGGAGCTTCTACTACAAAGTCTACCTGACTCGTATGATCAACTCATCATCAACTTGACGAACAACATCCTCACGGACTATCTAGCCTTTGATGAAATTGCAGCCGCTGTTTTGGAAGAAGAAACCAGGCACAAAAACAAGGAAGACAGACATGCAAGTTCGCAGCAAGCAGAAGCTTTGACGATGACGAGAGGAAGATCAACGGAACGTGGCCCCAGTGGGAGTCAGAATCATGGTAGATCAAAATAAAAAAGTAAGAAAAATATCAAGTGCTATAATTGTGGCAAGAAAGGGCATGTCAAGAAAGATTGTTGGTACACAAAGAAAAGTGGAGTCCCTGAGTCATCAAATTCTCAAAGGAATGTGGCAAGTGCCTCAGATGATGGTGAAGTTCTATATAGCGAGGCAACAACGGTAATTGGAGGCAGAAAGCAGTTCACTGACGTCTAGTTACTAGACTCAGGAGCAACATGGCACATGACATCTCGGAGAGAATGGTTCCACAAATATGAACCAATCTCAGGAGGTTCTGTACACATGGGTGATGATCATGCTTTGGAGATCGCTGGTATTGGTACTATCAAGATAAAAATGTTTGATGGTACAGTTCGCACTATTCAGGAAGTACGACATATAAATGGCCTGAGAAAGAATCTATTGTCTTTGGGGAAAATAGATAGTCTTGGATGCAAGACCCATGTCGAAAATGGGATCATGAAGGTTGTCAAAGGTGCGCTTGTGGTTATGAAGGCAGAAAAAATCGTGGCAAATCTATTCATTCTTAAAGGAGAAACACTACAGGAAGCTGATGCGTGTGTCGCGTCAACCAGCAAGGGAGAAGAGTCGACGATGATGTGGTATCTCAAACTAGGCCATATGTCGGAACGAGGTTTGAAGATTCTCTCCGACAGAAAGCTGCTTCCAGGGCTTAAATCGGTAAATCTACCTTTCTGTGAGCATTGTGTTACAAGTAAGCAGCATAGATTGAAGTTTAGCAGATCTGATGCTAGGAGTAAATGCATTTTAGACTTGATTCATTCTGATGTATAGGAGTCACCAGAAATGTCCCTAGGAGGAGCAAAGTACTTTGTGTCTTTTATTGATGATTACTCCAGGAGATGTTGGGTGTATCCAATCAAGAAGAAGTCAGATGTATTTCCGGTATTCAAAGACTTCAAAGCGCGGGTGGAACTTGAATCTGGAAAAAAGATCAAGTGCTTAAAGACAGATAATGGAAGAGAGTACACAGACGGCGAGTTTTTTGTTCTTTGTAAGCAGGAAGGTGTCAAACGACAGTTCACAATCACATACACGCCTCAACAAAATGGAGTGGCAGAGCGGATGAATAGAACTCTTACAGAAAAGATGAGAGCTATGTTAAGGACTGCAGGTCAACCCAACTCTTTTTGGGCAGAAGCAGTCAAAACCGCCTGTTATGTGATAAATCGATCGCCATCAACAGCAATTAATTTAACGACACCGATGGAGATGTGGACTGGTAAGCCAGCAGACTACTCTACTTTACATTCTTTTGGATGTCCTGCGTATGTGATGTACAATGCCCAAGAAAGAACGAAGTTGAATCCGAAATCTAGGAGGTGTATATTCTTGGGGTATGCTGACGGAGTAAAGGGGTATCGCCTGTGGGATCCCACTACCCACAAGGTTGTTGTCAGCAGGGATGTGATCTTTGCAGAAGATCAACTACTACAAAAAGATGAAGACGATAGCACGTCGAAAAAGGTTTCAGAGACTACAACAATACAGGTGGAAAATAATCCGGTATAAGAAACTCCAGTTTCTACTGAAGCAGCACCAGAGCACGAGGTACAAGAACCAGTCGAGTCTGAAGCTCCAGAAGCTCGCCGGTTAACTCGTGAGAGAAGGCCGCCAGCTTGGCATTCGGAGTTTGTCACTGAGAGCAATGTTGTATACTGTCTTTTAACAGAGGATGGAGAGCCCACAACTTTCCAAGAAGCTACAAGTAGCTCAGATGTATCTTTGTGGATGGCAGCAATGCAGGAAGAAATTGAAGCTCTACATAAGAACAAGACTTGGGAACTAGTACCATTGCCACATAGGAGAAAAGCCATAGGTAACAAATAGGTCTACAAGATCAAGCGGGATAGCAATGATCAAGTGGAACGGTTTCGTGCAAGACTGGTGGTAAAGGGATTCGCTCAGAAAGAAGGTATTGATTTCAATGAGATATTTTCCCCGGTGGTTCGGCTTATAACAATCAGAGTAGTCCTAGCTATGTGTGCTACGTTTGACTTACATCTGGAGCAGTTGGATGTGAAAACTGCATTTCTTCATGGAGAACTTGAAGAAGAAATCTATACGCTCCAACCAGAAGGTTTTGCTGAAACAGGAAAGGAGAACTTGGTTTGCAGGTTGAACAAATCTCTATACGGTCTCAAATAGGCGCCGAGGTGTTGGTACAAGAGATTTGATTCCTTCATTATTAGCCTTGGATACAACAGACTCAGTTCAAACCATTGTACGTACTTCAAAAGGTTTGATGGTGATAATGATTTTATTATCTTGTTGTTGTATGTGGATGACATGTTGGTAGCAGGCCCCAACAGAGATCAAATCCAAAAATTGAAGGCACAGTTGGCTAGGGAGTTTGATATGAAGGACTTAGAACCAGTAAACAAGATTCTAGGGATGCAGATTCACCGAGACAGAAATAACAGGAAGATTTGGCTTTCCCAGAAGAACTACTTCAACAAGATCTTGCGACGTTTCTACATGCAAGATAGTAAGCCAATTTCTACCCCACTTTCTATTAATTTCAAGTTATCCTCAAGTATGTGTCCTAACAATGAAGAAGAGAGGAGGGAGATGTCTCGAGTACCGTATGCATCAGCAGTGGGAAGTTTAATGTTTGCTATGATTTGTACAAGACCAGACATTGCACAAGCAGTGGGAGTGGTTAGTCGATTTATGGAGAATCCTGGTGGAGAACATTGGAATACTGTGAAGAGGGTTCTGAGATACATCAGAGGAACCTCAAATGTTGCATTATGTTACGGAGGATCAGATTTTACTGTCAGAGGCTACATTGATTCAGATTTTGCAAGGGATCTTAATAAAAGCAAATCTACTACAAGTTATGTGTTTACACTTGTAGGAAGAGCTGTAAGCTGGGTTTCTAAACTGTAGACGGTTGTGGCTCTATCTACAACGGAAGCAGAATACATGGCGGCTACACAAGCTTGCAAGGAAGCAGTTTGGATACAAAGGTTATTGGAAGAGCTCGGGCACAAGTAGGAGAAGATTGTTCTGTTTTGTGACAGTCAGAGTGCCTTGTACATTGCAAGGAATCCAGCTTTTCATTCACGGACAAAGCACATAAGGGTTCAGTATCACTTCGTTCGAGAAGTAGTGGAAGAAGGTAGTGTGGATATGCAGAAGATTCACACCGACGAGAACCTAGCAGATGTTATGACCAAGCCAATCAACACTGACAAGTTTAAATGGTGTAGATCCTTATGTGGTCTAGCGGAAACGTAAGCAAGCATGGATTTTGCAAGTGAGGAAGGATGAAAGGATTATGAAAAATCTGCTGCATAGATCGAGGTGTGAAGACAGATTGAAATCAGTCTTCAAGTGGGAGATTGTTAAGGAAATAGGCCACCAACCATTTGTCAAAAATAGAGGTGCCTAACTTAGGCAAATTGTCAACAATGGAGGAAGTAGGCCACCAACCATTTTTGGTCAACAATGGAGATGCCTAACTTCCACCAACCCATTTGTTTTAAGCCTATATAACCCCCCTTTGCTCTCATTTTGAAATGCAATCACAAAATCAAGGGAAGTGTATTAAAGAGAGTGTGAGAGTTACTACTTAGAGAGGAAAATTTGTTCCTTCTTTATAAGTAATATTTTTCCGATTTTGTGAGAGAATTGTTTCTCCTATTACAATAGAGATTAGACAATTGTTATCTCATTGTAATCAGAGAGAAGGTGTAGTAATCTCTATTTTACAATAGTGAAATCCTCCTACACTTGCCCGTGGTTTTTTACTCCAATTTGTTCGGAGTTTTTCAACGTAAAATATTTGTGTCTTGTTTATCTTCATTTTTCTCATTTCGCTTTAGTTGTGTGTTAGCTTCGACCAAGTAATTTTCTTTTTCCTAACAGAATCCCTTTCCACATGGTTCATTTTAAAATGAAAAATATATGCTCAGAAACACTAGTAGGCAGACACCGTGTGTTGTTGACTGTTTAAATAACAAAAGCATTCTCCTTACATAAAACAATTCGAGGATATTATTGCATACCAGCCTATGCCGCAAGTCAGGCTGTTCTACTAATGTATCCGGAAGGTAATTCCTCATAATGGCCTCAAACTTCAAGTCTAATCTCGCTGGGACACCATGCCATATTTTTGGAGCACCAAAATGCATGTAACAGAGCGAGTACAACAGGTGCTCCTCAACTTTCTGCTCTCCACACCCTCCCCACCCCCCCCCCCCCCCCCCCCAAAAAAAAAAAAGAAAAAAGAAAAAAAAAGAGTTATGTCTAGAACAGAGATAGCCAATGGCATTCATTATTCATTGTGCATGAAAAATCTTTCAAGATAATATACCATAAAGAACATAGCACACATGATGAAGTACGGCTAACATGTGCCCAGGTAATCAAGAACCATTAAGTTTCCCAGGCAAAAAAGAATCCTTGAATCTTACCCTAAAATGGGACAAAAAGCACATCCCAATGCGCAAGCGAGGCACTAATACACTAGAAGTCTTAAGAGTCTTCTAAGGAAAGAAGACAACCAGGAAGTCTAGGTGTATTATTTAAGTTCCAACCTGACTCTCGTTATTCATGATAATCAGATGTCTCCAATGGATTGGATACTGATGGAAATCCGCTGCCAAAAACTCTAGCATCCAGATAATCACCATAAAGCACCTGAGACAGCACAAAGCATAATAACATAAGCCACCTAATAAAACAGAGGAAAATAAAGGAAAGTTCATTCAAAGGTTCAATATATTTTATCCACCCTACCTCAATTTCTTCAGTCGGATTCTCAACAATTCGTCTGTACTCGTACTCAGTGTCCTCCACTGATAGCTCCAACTGCTTTTGAAACACAGTTGAATTGTCGGCACCTGAAACCTTCTCTCTCACGCAAAAGTGTTGGCCCTTGAAATCATCTGCATATCTCTTAAACATTTCAAGAGTGCACTCTGGACCAGGTTTGGATTCAAACTCCTCAATACCAGAGTACTGGACTTCATCAGTCATGGGATCATGGGATGTTCATCACCAACCCCATGCTGCAATCCTGTTCTCAAGCTACTTCTCTTAGCATTACCATTCTCATCAAACTTGGATATTTTATTCTGTAAATACTGATTTTGAAGACCATCAATACGTTGAATTTGGGTAACTTCCCGTAGGTAAGATTCAAGCTCCATCAGAAACAAAAATTTCTACCATGCAAAATACTCCACATTTAACCAAAGATGTTTCGAACATACAAATGGATGCACCAGTGAAATGCACATTGTCATTCATTAAAGTTAGACGAGAAAGACCTCTTCAGTCGGGTGAAAAACAGTAATACAACTTGTTAGTTTTATTTGGCCTTTTTATTTTATTTTATTTTAAAATAATCAATCTTAATATAATTTTTTGTTTGTTAATATTTTTTTTCTCAAAATATGTCTTGCCTTTAATCATTGATTTAATCGGTGACCAAGCAAGGCCTTAGTCACTTAATCAGTTCATTATAATCATTCTTGATTTTTGAACTTAATCACAGATATCAACTTTGTTAATAAACCAATCAGTCTTGAACATTGATGATTGATGGGAGAAACTTGGATCAAGGAGAAGAGCTTGATTGTTTAATATTTTGGTTATTTTAGTTTTTATTTGAAAGTTTATTCTTTATAACTTATTTTGAACTATTTGAATGTGAATCAATTGTTAATTTTTTTAATATGAACGGTTTAAATTATATTATACTTTGATTAGTATAACTTGTTTGAATTGATAAAATTTTGGTTAACCGTAGTTAGTTGTAAAATTTTAATGACCGAACCTAACAAAAAATGTGGTTACCAAAAAAAACAGTTTGGTTTATGGTTATGATTTTTGATAAATTATTGTTATGATTATGGTTTGACCAAATTTTGTAATTTCATGTTCATATCCTAGACTTGAAAAAGAATGAAAACGGAAATTACTTTTCAACTTTCTAGAATTATGAGAAAACTTGTTCATAAGGAAAATTTATAATCTATAGTGAAAAATAAAAAAAAAATAATTGTGGCACCTACAACTTCAAAAGATATTCAATTGAGTATTACAAAAGCTACATATATAGCACACAATACATATAACATCAAACAATGTGAAATTTTGGGAGCTCACGCCTCCCAAGCTCATCGTACTCAGTGTTACATTTCCTCATTAGATCGAAAATAGTCATGCACCATATACACAGTTTGTTTCAAGTGACCACACATTTTCAACTTACCATCTCAAACAGTCTTACTCCGGCAAATGTATTAATTAGTGGGCATATTCAAGATAATTAATTAACCATAAAAATCTAGATGAGGAACATCATGCCTCGCTTGTAGTAGTAAGTAACCACACATGGTATCACAAATTCTCCATATGGGTTCAGGTTTTAAAGGAGCTGTCAACTTCATACAACTAATTACGAGTGTTAATTAAACTAGAAATTGTAGTAATTGGTTTGATAAAGAGAATTGTTGATGCCAAATATGTGCGTTGCTGAGCTGGAGGTTAGACTGTAGCAGTACCTGCACAGGGAAAGGGAGAGTAGCTATTGGGGTCGATGGAGGGGATGCCTCCGAGGATGCTCTGATGCTTAAGTTAGAGAAAGCTCAAAGTGTATCTGTTTTTAAAACTGAAAAACTGAATCCCCCTCTGGACTGCTTACCAAGTCCTTTTTATAGAGTTTCAGAGGCGGTAGTGTTTGGAGGCGGTAGTGGGCCAGGGTGGCTGTGATAGAATACCCCAACTGGGTTGGGTAATGATGCCTATGAGGCCCAGCTAGGAGGCTGAGAGCCGTTCACTAGGGCTTTTGCCTTGCTGGCTTACTCTAGAGCCGTCTATGCGTTAAGACGGTGTTCAGACCTAACGTCCTAACTTGGTTGGGTAATGATGGTCCGGAGGGCGGTGGTGACGTGGAGGCCCAGCTGGGGGCCAAAATGCCCTGAAGGGCGATCATGACCTGGAGGCCCAGCTGGAGGCAATGATGCCCTGAAGAGCGGTCATGACCTGGAGATCCAACTGTCTGAGCCTAGATTGTCCGCGTGTCTCCTTGAACTCTGGGATCACGATGATCCACGTGTCGTCATCCTAAGGGAGAGTCGTATTTTGGCAGTATCAGAGGCCCCCCACTTCCTTAAGTGCGGCACTGTGGTTAAGGAAGTAGCAGAACTGGGTTGGCGTTAGATCCTCTACGGAGACGTGAAGTCTGGTCAAAATGTGCTCTAAGGCAAAAGAGAATGGGCCGAGGACTAGTGGAGCAATCCATCTCCTCGGTCAAGAATACCATGGGTCCGAGGACTCGTGGAGCAATCCATCTCCTAGGACCTTGAAGAGAGTGGGCCGAGGACCAGTGGAGCAATCCATCTCCTCGGCCAAGAACACCATGGGTCCGAGGACACATGGAGTAATCCATCTCCTCGGACCTTGAAGAGAGTGGGCCGAGGACCAGTGGAGCAATCCATCTCCTCGGCCAAGAATACCATGGGTCCGAGGACTCATGGAGCAATCCATCTCCTCGGACCTTGAAGAGAGTGGGCCGAGGACCAGTGGAGCAATCCATCTCCTCGGCCAAGAACACCATGGGTCCGAGGACACGTGGAGCAATCCATCTCCTCAGACCTTGAAGGAGTGGGCCGAGGACCAGTGGAACAATCCATCTCCTCGGCGAAGAATACCATGGGTCCGAGGACACGTGAAGCAATCCATCTCCTCGGCGAAGAATACCATGGGTCCGAGGACTAGTGGAGCAATCCATCTCCTCGGACCTTGAAGAGAGCGGGCCGAGGACTAGTGGAGCAATCCATCTCCTCGGCTAAGAATACCAAGGGTCCGAGGACTAGTGGAGCAATCCATCTCCTCGGACCTTGAAGAGAGTGGGCCGAGGACTAGTGGAGCAATCCATCTCCTCGGCCAAGAATACCATGGGTCCGAGGACTAGTGGAGCAATCCATCTCCTCGGACCTTGAATAGAGTGGGTCGAGGACCAGTGGAGCTACGGGAAAGTGTTTCTTGTCCAAGATGGCGGCTGAGGTAACACGTGGCCTTACCTGGGTAGATGACGCGTCATGTTACCTTGGAATTTTAAAACAGCCATTTTAGGGAAAGCGGCGGCCACCTCGAGGGACGTAACGCCCCCTGGGAAAGTGTGTTGGTCGCTTGGGAACTCTAAAGAGTCCCCTTGGTTCCTGCGACTGCATTAAATGTTCCTCGTTGGCCGTGACCCTTCCCCTATATAAGGGGCTTTAGTTTCCCCTTCTTTCTTACTCATTCCATAATCTCCTTTTGTTTTCAGAGAGTAGCTTTTGTGAGAGCCCTCGGCCTCGTCCCAATTGTGTTTGAGAGTCCTCGTCCTCGTCTCCTCAGAGAGAAGTTTGGTGCTGGGGTCTATTGTGTGATTGTGGCATTCGCGAGATCTTGGGAGGAACGCTCTTGGACATATACCGAACGTTTAGGAGGAATTCAAGTCCGAATCCTTCGGACTTTGGTGAGTTCATGTTTTCTTTAATTTTTACATCATGTCTTCTTCGTTTGATACATACCACGATAGGCCTAGTAGTAGTAATGGTAGGAGTAGTGTAGATGATACGAGTGGTAGCAGCTCCGAAGAAGTAGAGGCGTCCTCGTCTTTTTCTGGGAAGAATGCCCCCGTAACGGGCATGCCAAGGGCAGACCCCATGGCATTAGTGCCCTACGTTCCTTTTGGAGGTGGGGAGAGAATATCAGGAAGAGTCCTCGTCTGGTGAGGACACTCTTAGAGCGTTGACCGACATTAGAGAGACCTCGGTTAGAGAGGAGAGAGAGGAATGGAACTATACAGCCAACGAGATCCCTAGCCAACTGAGGGAGGAGGATTTGGAAGTGATTAGGAAGACGTACCGCATTCCGGGCGAGTACGGTCTTCGACTGACCAGGGTGGGGGAGAGGGCCTGTGATGTCCTCCCTGACCGAGCCCCGTTCGAGCTCTGCGTGTACGAGCATCACATGCAGGCCGGGCTCCGATTTCCCCT
Organism: Bretschneidera sinensis; assembly: GCA_023935145.1. Lineage (NCBI taxonomy): Eukaryota > Viridiplantae > Streptophyta > Magnoliopsida > Brassicales > Akaniaceae > Bretschneidera > Bretschneidera sinensis. The sequence continues at coordinate 38,730,101 of CM043697.1, read as the reverse complement.
TCACCCCTACTTTTGTACGATTCTTAAGTACTTTGATATAGCGCTGTGTCAGCTGGTGCCCAATTCGGTACGGCTGATCATGGCCTTTATCTGCGTTTGCTTAGAAGTGGGCCGACCAATGACGATGGATATTTTTAAGGCCCACTTCTTGATCAGCCGACATGGTCAGACAGGGTGGGTGGTATTCAGTACTCGGCCGAAGAGGAGGTTGCTGAAGAAGACCCCTTCATCTATCAAAAGGTGGAAGAAGAATTTCTTTTTCATCCGATCTGCCGAAGACTTTGGCTTACCTCATGCGTGGAGTATGGACCGCACCAGGAAATGCAAAAAGGTGGGCCTTTTTCCATATGAGCAAGAGACGGTGAACGCCATGGTGGCCTCGCCTTTGGACGTCGGGGTCCTATATGACAATGAAGAACTGGCCCGAAGAGATCTTTGTTCTTCGTGCCCCGAGCCTTCGCTTGAGAGCGGTAAAGGCTTTGGTTTACTTTCTACTTTCCTTGTTTTTACCGCATCGTGATCCTGCGAGTTGTACTTATGCTATTTCCTTTCTTTGTTTGTGTTTTGATCAGAGATGGAGGCGGCTGCTCGTGCCCGAGAGCATGCCAAAAAGTTGGCATTGGAGCAGAGGAGGTCGGCTCGGTCCGAGAAGCAAGCAGCCTCGACTTCGCGGCCTAAGAAGAGGCCCTGAGCTCCATCTCCGACTCCGATCGACTTGGGGACTTCTCCAAGGCCACCAACTCAGTCAGAGACACCTCCGGTCTGCAGTGCCCCGACGTCGATCCCCGTGACTACGGGGACTTCCACTATTCCGGGCCCTAGCCAAGGGGTGGCTTCGGAGGCCTCGATCTTCATGCCCAACTGGGCCATCAGGACAGATGACTCTGTCTTTGCACACCCTCGGGTAGCGAGGGAGCATCTGTTTAAGGGCACCCCCCCTCGCGACATTATTGAGTTGGGTCGAAAGACCACGGACTCTCTCTGTTTTCACTTTGCTTTACATTGTTTTCCCCGAATTTTGTTTCACACATGGCTTCTGGTGTCAGATGGGTGTTCTGGTGGGCGCGGCCACACGTCGATGCATGGAGACAGCGGAGCTCCTAGGGCATACCCAGCGCCAACTGGAGGAGAGGACAGAGGCCGTTTGCCGGCTGTAGGCTTCCTTGGAGTCTGCTGTCCTGGCTAAAGCCGAAGCTGAAGCCACTGCTCGGGCAGCTGTAGAGGAGGTCGAGACTCGCCTTAGAGTCTTAGCGGAGAAGGCCGAGGCCTGTTTTCGCGCCGCTGTAGAGGAGGTTGAGGCTCGTACTGGGGCGGCCGTGGAGGAAGCTTTGTGTCCTTCCAGAGTTCGGAGGCCTATCGTCTGGCCGTCGTTTCTGAGGGTGGCCAGCAGTACCTTATGGGGTTCATAGAGGCCAAGGGGAAGGCTAAGGCCATGTACATGGAGCTCAATTTCTCCACGTTGAACCTGCTGGGGCCCGAGGCTGAGTAGCTGCTAGCTTCAGATGAGGAGCCTGCTGATGGACAGGACCGTGACGGGCGATCAGGCACGGGATCTCCTGCCCTTGGAGATGAGTAGGGCTTAGGTTGAGGGCACTCTGTCTTAGCCCCATTTTTTGTTGTTTTGGCCTAGCCAGTGTTTTGTGTTTGTATGTTGAGGCTGTTGGTGCCCTACTTTGCTTTGGTTTAGGTTTTTTGTTCTAGTCGGTAGAAAGATGTAAGTAACGTCTTTAATATATAAAACAAGACTGTTTATATATGCGCAACACTATTTATTGATAAAAACGTCGAAGATGTTCCGCATTCCAAGTACGAGGAATGGCTTTTCCGTTCAATTCTTCGAGTTCAAAAGTGCCAGGACGGCATACTTTTTTGATTCGATATGGCCCTTCCCAATTAGGGACTAGTTTGCCTGATTCTCGGGGCCTAGATACTTCGTTCTTTCGCAAAACGAGGTCATGAAGACAGAAACGTCTTACTTTTACTCTTGAATTGAAGTACCTGGTGGCTCGCTGCTGATAAACGGCAAGTCGGATTTGGGCTTTGTCCCGAGCTTCATCGAAAAGATCGGCGTTCGTGCGAAGGGCTTCTTCATTGCTTCGTTCCTTGAAATTCTGAACTCGCAAGGAAGGTACTCTTATTTCCAAGGGGATGACTGCCTCGGACCCATAAGTCATGAAGAAGGGGGTTTCCCCGGTGGGTGCTCGAGTCGTGGTTCGATATGCCCAAAGTATGTTGGGTAAATGGTCTGTCCACTGCTTCTCTGCTTCATCTATTCGTCTTTTAATGCCTTGCAAGATCGTTCGGTTGGTAACTTCGGCTTGTCAATTTGCTTGCGGGTATCCAACCGAAGAGAAACGTTGGTCAATGTGTAATTCATCGCAAAATGTTTTGAACCGAACACTGTCAAACTGTTTGCCGTTGTCTGTCACTAACACTTGGGGTACTCAAAACCGACATACGATTGATTTCCACATGAAGGCTCGGGCTTGAAAGTCGGTGATGCTGGCCAAGGGTTCAGCTTCCACCCATTTTGTAAAATAATCTTTTGCAACTATGAGGTACTTTCTTTGGCCGGTTGCTCCGGAAAAGGGTCCGAGAAGGTCCATTCCCCACATAGCGAAAGGAAGTGGACTGACTATCGGTGTCAAAAGGTTCGCTGGTCGACGTGACACAGTGGCATACCGTTGACAGCTTTGACATTTGGTCACCAGCTCCATGGCTGCTTCCCTCATCTTTGGCCAATAGTATCCTTGACGAAGGATCTTGAATGCCAAGGCACGTCCCCCGAGGTGATTTCCACATATACCTTCGTGGACTTCTCGGAGGGCGTAATTAGCTTCGGTTGGGTCAAGACATTTCAAGAAGGGCATTGTCAGCCCTCGCTTATACAGGTGATTGTCCAGAATTGCGTAACGGGCGGCTCAAGATACAATTTTTTGGGCTTTGCCTTTGTTATCGGGAAGAAGACCGTCACGTAGATATTCCAGGATGGGACTCATCCATGTTCTCTCACCAACCACGGGTAAGATCATTATTTCATCGATACTAGGTACGGCTAGGGTTTCGAGGTTGACTGCTCGCCTCGACTCGAGCTGGCAAGATGAAGCAAGCCGGGCCAATGAGTCGGCCTTCATATTTCTGCCCGCGGAATCTGGTTCAGAGAAAATACTTCAAACTGCCCAGCTAATATCTTTGCTGCCGCTAGGTAGCGAGCGATTTTTTCTCCTCGGGCCTCGAATTCGCCGTTCACTTGGTTCACCACTAGTTGGGAATCGCTATATACATGTAAATTTTGTACAGATATTACCTTGGCTAATTTCATGCCTGCGAGTAGAGCTTCATACTCGGCTTCGTTGTTGGACGCTGAAAACCTAAACCTCAGGGCGTACTCAATGGCGAAGTTGTCGGGGCCGCTCAGAATGAGCCCGGCTCCGCTTCCAGAGTCAGTGGAGGATCCATCCACATGAATGGTCCAACGTAAAAATGAGCTCGATTGACTAACATCCTATGGAGGTTCTCCTTCCGTTAGTGGCAAAGTAGTTTCCATGACAAAATCGGCTAGGGCTTGTGCTTTGATAGCTGTCTGAGGCCGATAACGGATGTCGAACTCTCCCAACTCTATTGACCATTTGACCATTCTACCGAAAACATCTGGCTTGTGGAGTATTTGTCGAAGAGGCTGGTTGGTGAGGACTGTGATGGTATGGGCTTGAAAATAGGGTCGAAGCTTCCCGGTCGAAATCAACAGAGCATACGCCATCTTTTTTGTCGGAAGATATCTTGTTTCGGCATCGTGAAGTACCTTGTTGACATTATACACCGGCTTCTGTGTGCCTTCTTCTTCTCGTATTAAGACGGAGGCCACTACTTCGGGCCCAGTCGAAAGATACAAGAAAATATTTTCGTCGACTACTGGTTTGGTAAGCACGAAAGGTGTCCCCAAATATATTTTCAGCGCCCTGAAGGCTTCTTGACAAGCTTCGTTCCACACGAAGTTCTGGGTCCGACGGATGGCTTTAAAAAAGGGAAGGCACTTCTCGGCAGATTTTGACGTGAATCGGCTAAGGGCCGCTATTCTTCCAGTAAGGCGTTGGACTTCTCTCACGGTCCGAGGTGGACTCATGTTAAGAATAGCATCGATCTTTTCTGGATTGGCTTCTATACCTCTGTGGGTGACCAGAAAACCGAGGAATTTCCCCCCAGTAACTCTAAAGGCACGCTTTGTAGGGTTCAACTTCATGTGATGATGGCAGAGGATATCAAAAGCTTCTTGGAGATCGGCCTCGTGGTCTTGTGTTTTGACGCTTTTGACCAGCATGTCGTCCACATATACTTCCATATTCCGACCAATCTGCTCTTTGAATATCTTGTTTACTAACCTCTGGTAAGTGGCCCTAGCATTTTTCAAACCGAATGGCATGACCCTATAACAATAGAGGCCTTGCTCTGTGATAAATGCCGTCTTCTCTTGGTCAGGTGGGTGCATGAGGATTTGGTTATACCCAGAGTAAGCATCCATGAATGTTAACAGCTCATGGTCAGATGTTGCGTCAACGAGTTGATCAATCCGGGGCAAAGAAAAACTGTCTTTCGGACAGGCTTTATTGAGATCAGAAAAGTCTATACAGATTCTCCATTTGCCGTTTGTCTTTTTTACCATTACAACATTAGAAACCCAGTCTGGATAGCTCACCTCTCGGATGAAGTTAGCCGAATGCAATTTGTTAACTTCTGCCCGGATAATTGCCTGTCGCTCAGGAGCAAACGACCTTTTCTTCTGGATGACCGGTTTGTGGGTCGGATCCACACTCAAGCGATGTACGATGACATTCGGGCTGATTTCTGGCATATCTGCAGCAGTCCAGGCGAATAGATCTTGGTTTGCCCATAGAAGGGCTAGTAGAGATTCCTGAAATGTGCTGGACAGGTTGGAACCAATTTGAACAGTTCTGGTGCTATCTTCGCCCGAGGGGGATCGTGAGTACATCTTCTCCCGGCTTACCTCGTAGGTTGCTCGTTTCATCCCTAAGGTCATCCAGTTCAAGCGGTAGGGCTTCCGTCTTTTTACCCTTTATTGCACTGAGATAACAGGATCTGGCGATTCGTTAATCTCCTTTGATCTCGCCTACTCCGTCTGCCGTGGGGAATTTGATTTTGAGATGATGGGTAGAGATAACCACTTGGAGTTTATTCAGCGTGGGTCGTCCGAGTATCATATTGTAGGAGGAGAGTTGTTGAACAATTAACAAAGTGGAGTGTACGGTCGTTGTTTGAGGTGTCGTCCCCGCAGTTACGGGGAGAGTTATGCTGCCTTCTGTAAAGATCGGTCCCCCTGAGAAGCCATAGAGTGGGGTGGAGACCGGCTCTAGGTGTGCATTGCCTAGTTGCATTTGTTGAAAGGCATCATAAAAGAGGATGTCGGCTGAGCTTCCGTTATCGACTAGGACTCGTCTTATCTCATGATTAGCCACAAGGAGTGAAATTACAACAGCGTCGTCGTGTGGGATCTGCACCCCTTCTAAGTCTTCATCCGAAAAAGAAATGGTCTCTCCGGTCTTAGGTCGTTTATGAGGTCCAGCAACAGAGGCTATTGACCTGGCATAAGACCTGCTACGAGCATACGACCCCCCGCCGGCAGCAAGTCCTCCGTAAATGGTTTTGATAATCTTCGCCACGGGGACCTCCGGTTTTTTCTGGCTAGGCTCCCTATAACTTGGCCTTAGGCTCTTCCGTGCTGCCCTTGTAGGTCTGTTTCGCTCAAAAGGACGTTCAGGGCTTCTACGCGATCGTTCATCACATTTCTCCTGTCGTGGCCCGACATATTCTTTTAGATGCCCCCGATTGATGAGGGCCTCGATCTGGTTTTTTAAGGCCTTACATTCTTCCGTGTCATGACCGAAGTTTTTGTGAAATCTACACCAAGTATTTCGATCTGGGTTGAGGCTCGGCAGCCTTGGCGGCCATTGCAAGAGGTCCCTGTCATGAATCTGCATCAGAATGTTGGTCCTGGAGGCATTCAGTGGTGAATAGCTGTGGATTTGCCCCGGAGTTCTGGCTCTGGCTCCGAAGGCTGCAAGAGTCCAGGATCTATCCTCAAAAGGCCTGAGGGTTCTGGGTTTCTCATCGCGAAACGACCGCTTATTGGGCTCGCGGCCGGGACTAGTGGGGCCTCTCTTCCTCCTTTCCGTGTCTTCTTCGAGTTCTCTTCGGAATGCCTGATCATCTTCTGCCACCATGTATTTTTCGGCTCGCGCCAAGACTTCATTCATATCCATAGGCGGATGTCTGATGAGTTTTGAACTGAAGAATCTGGATCTTAATCCATTTTTGAATGCCAATAGCTGAACATTGGGATCAAGGTCTGGGATCTCCCAAGCTGCAGTGTTGAATCTGGAAATATAGGCGCGAAGCTTCTCTCCTTTTGACTGGACAATATTAAACAGAGACTCCGAAGTTTTCTTGGGTCCTTTGCTGCTGATGAAATGTGAGGCGAAAGCATAGCTTAGGTCTTTGAAGGTGCGAATACCTCCTGGTTTCAAGCGGGAATACCATGTCCCAGCCGCTTTCTCGAGGGTTAATGGGAATGCCCTGCACATCACAGGGTCCGAATGTCTATGGAGGGTCATTGTGGTTCGGTAGTGCTGGAGATGGTCCAGGGGATCGGTGGATCCATCGTAAAGTTTGATTTGTGGCATCCGAAAATTTAGTGGGAGGGGGGCGTCAAGGACTTCTTGTATGAAAGGTGGGTCCTGTACATCGAGATCATCGCTAATACTGTGGCCGCGTTCTTTAAGCACCTCATTGATTCGTCCTTCTATGTCCTCTATCCGTTTACCAAACCCTTCGCTGTTCTTGGGCACGGGACTCTCTCCGAACTTGGCTGGGGGAAGTGAGTGGGTCGCCGAGCATACATCCGCTGGTGGGCGGCGGTCAGTGGAACCGTTGTGACCTGGTTCCTGCGACGGGAGTGGCAGAGTCTGCTGAGGTCTCCTGCGAACTTCGGCCGCCAGATCGGCCACTAGATGTGCGAGCTCTGTGAATTGCGCCTGGAGCGTGCCTTCATAGTGAACCTCGGGTTCAGCTGAGGAACTGGCTGCCGACCGTTGTCCCGACCGTAGTACGCGAGCGCCTAGATCCCTGGCGGGTGTTTTTGGGGGCATGCTAACAGATGAGTTCTTTAGACTTCTTCGCTTTTACTGTCAGCGAGAGATGTGGTTTCCCACGGACGGCGCCAATCTGTTGATGCCAAATATGTGCGTTGCTGAGCTGGAGGTTAGACTGTAGCAGTACCTGCACAGGGAAAGGGAGAGTAGTTATTGGGGTCGACGGAGGGGATGCCTCCGAGGATGCTCCGATGCTTAAGTTAGAGAAAGCTCAAAGTGTATATGTTTTTAAAACTGAAAAACTGAATCCCCCTCTGGACTGCTTACCAAGTCCTTTTTATAGAGTTTCGGAGGCGGTAGTGTTCGGAGGCGGTAGTGGGCCAGGGCGGCTTTGATAGGATACCCCAACTGGGTTGGGTAATGATGCCTATGAGGCCCAGCTAGGAGGCTGAGAGCCGTTCACTAGGGATTTTGCCTTGCTGGCTTACTCTAGAGCCGTCTATGCGTTAAGACGGTGTTCAGACCTGACGTCCCAACTTGGTTGGGTAATGATGGTCCGAAGGGCGGTGGTGACGTGGAGGCCCAGCTGGGGGCCAAAATGCCCTGAAGGGCGATCACGACCTGGAGGCCCAGCTGGAGGCAATGATGCCCTGAAGGGCGGTCATGACCTGAAGATCCAACTGTCTGAGCCTGGATTGTCCGCGTGTCTCCTTGAACTTTGGGATCACGACGATCCACGTGTCGTCATCCTAAGGGAGAGTCGTATTTTGGCAGTATCAAGAATGAAGGATAAGGAAAGTTGTAGGATTATCTATATTTGGTTGTCAACTCCCTTTCCATATATATATATTCTTTGCATATAGTTTAATTCCTCAACCTTCCATGTTAGTTATTTATTCTGGTGCCTTGAAAAATAAATGAAAAGGTAATTTATCTTATGTGATAAAATTTATATTTTGGAAATAAACATATTTTTTGTGATGAAATTATTTTTTTATCAATGATGTTATTGTTTTTATTATTAAAAATAAAAATTTATTACCAAATATATGTGTTTTACCATAGACAAATTATCTTTTTTTTTTTCCAAAGACATCATAGAATCTGCCTCCATGTAATGAAGTGTCAAGTAAACATGCCTTTGTCACATTGTTAAGTTAGGTCAACTAAATATCTGCTCATATATATATATATCTTAATTTTTTCTCTAACTTATAGCAAAGATTTTATTTTTTGGTTTTAACCCAAAAAAATAGGAAGCACATTAGGTAAATATTAAGATTAGTAATAATGCAAAAAATGTTTGCATTTGAGCAAAGATGGTACCTCAAAATACAAATTTATTTCATTGTAATAAGATTAATTAACCTTGACATGTATCTTTGAAGTTTAGCTAAGTTGGGTTTTAAAAAACCAGTAATGAACGCTTTGTATTCTCCAAAATTAGCAGTTAGTGATATGAAGGCTTGAAATGTGGCTAAAAAAACTGATGATGGTAAACTCTGAAAAACTTGTTCAATAAGTAGTAAAGAATTTCTAAGTTCTATAAATCAATGCAAAGGTAACAATCTTAAATGTACTTGCCAATGTAAGACCTACTATTTTGTAACAATCTCATATGATGAAGCTCAAAATGTCTAAATTGAAGTCTTCAAAAGGATATAAATATATCAAATCCACCATGAAGTAGAATACAATTTAAGTCTTGCTATCTATCAAATGCATGCATGGTTGCAGACCACCATGAATGCAACATACTTTAAGAATTTTAACTTTTCAAACCAAGTAATTATGTAGTTGCATAAATGAGCTGCAAATGTTATGAAAGTTTAAGGCAAAATTTAGAGTGATGATTCTCACCGTGTCAATGAGATCTCTGGGCGTGGGAGAAGAGCACCACTATGATAATAATCTATCCTTAAACCGCCTCCACTGTTTAAGTAATCAACTTCAAAACCTTGGGCTCGAATTTGGTCAGTGTAGTCCTCCATAAGAATAGTAGCATCTATGTCCACCTGCAAAGTATAATATACAACGAAGGAGTGAAAATAATCAGGGAAAATTAAATGCTATGTGATGTAGCCCACAAAACCCTGGTCCAATAAGAAACCCACATGTGGACTCTGGTGTCACCAATAGGACAATGACATGTGTCAAGCCTCCTCAGCATTGTAAGGCACATGTGGAGCAAGCAAGGAATGCCACCGCCACGTCAAAGCGTGGTTAGCGGACCTAACCCCCTCTAAAACATGCAACTACCCTGACACACTAAACACCCTGATCACACTATTAAGACTTACCTCTGAATCCCGGGATCACAGGGACATACCCATGCCTTCCCCACATGGGCGACCTCCCATCGGGAGCTATAAATATCTTGAGATAAGCGAGTCTAAGCTAAGACTTAAGACTTATCCACAATCAGTATTAATTTGCTTTAAAGTTAATCCTCGGCCTCGTCCTAACTAGAGTGTCGGAGCGCCCTCGGAGGTTTCTCCCTCCCTTCCTTCCGATGGTCTTTTAGTTCACCTCTGTTACTTGTGCAGGGCCATGTCAGCATCAACAATTTTTGCGGCATCAACGGATTGGCGCCGTCCGTGGGAAACCACAATCTTTCGCAATAGTAAAAGCGAAGAAGCATAAAAGAACTCATCTGTTGCGATGCCGCTAAGAAGAAACACGAGAAGGACCGACAAAAGAGCCCCAACGGCATGCTCTGCTCCCATCTGAGGCAGCACCAACAACTAGCAATCTAGACCCAGATTCCCTGCAATCTCTGAACATGCAATCCCCGGGTCTAGCAGACGACCCCTCATCAGAGACCAACGCTCTCATCTCTCTAGGGCCAACTCTCCTGATTACGAGGAGGCGGCTGCGCATCCTCATGCTGCCCTTGTGACCCAAGCCCAATTCCAAGAACAATCCCGGATGATAGCTGACTTGGTGGCCCAAGTCCGGGGCTGAGGCCAGCAACCCTCCTCTTCTCCCAACCAAGCTCCTGAGCAAGCGAAATCATCTGACAGAGATAATTCGACTTACAACCAGCCCAATACTGAGCCCTCGCTGCATTGCAGCCAGTCCAAGGAAAGCTCCTCCTCCAAGAGCAACTTCAACCTAGACAGGCGATTTGAGGAGATAGAAGAAAAAATAGACTTGGTTCTAAAACATAGAAGTCTCAATATCTTGGATGAGCTTGGCATCCAAGACCCTCGTTCACAGAAGACATCATCGAGACACCACTCCCCCCCAACTTCAGAATGCCACAAGTCAGGATGTACGACGGTTTAGGAGACCCTTTGGACCATTTACAACATTACAAAACAACTATGATGCTGCACCAACATTCTGACCCTATCACAAAAGGCCGCAGGCACGTGGTATTCACGTCTTAGGCCGGAAGCATTAGCAATTTCAGAGAGCTCAGTTATGCCTTCACTTCGCACTTCATCAACAACAATGGACTAAAGAAGACCTTAGAAAGCCTGTTCAACATTATTCAACATCGCGGAGAGAGACTCCGAGCCTATATATCCAGGTTCAATCCAACTGCCTGGGAAATCCCAGACCTCGACCCAAATATCCAGATGATGGCGTTTAAGAATAGGCTGAGGTCCGGGATCTTCAGCTCCAAGCTCACCCCCCACCCACCTAAGAACATGAATGAGGTTTTGGCTCGAGAAAAGAAGTATATGTTGGCAGAAGACGACCAAGCATTTAGGAGAGAAAGAGAAGGAGAAACAAAGAAGAAGAGAAAGGACATCGACCCACAGAGAGGAGCGGTTAAAAGACCTCACACCAAGAAAACAGGTACAAACCCTACCCCCGACTCGACAGCTTCACCCCCCTTAATGCGTCTAGAACCAACGTCCTTGTGCAACTTCAAGATAAGTCAGTCCTCTAATGGCCACCCAAGACGCCACACCTGGGCGGGGATCAAAGACAATGGTGTCAGTTCCACAAAAATTACGACCATAATACTGAAGAGTGCCATGCCCTGAAGGAACAAATTGAGGCCCTCATCAACCGAGGGCACTTGAAAGAGTTTACAAGTTCCCAGAGAAGAGAAGCGCCCACCCAACCAAGGAGAGACCCCGGGTGTCTCCATCTTCAACAACAAGAGCGACGAGACTCCAGAACCGAACGGAAAGCGCCCGATCAAAATAACCAAAAGGTGACAACTACACCCAAATCATCAAGACGATATGTGGAGGCCCCGTCGCCGGAGGAAGCTCGAAGCAGGGTGGTAATACTTATGCCAGAACCGTGGCCTCTATCGATGGGCCTCATAAGCGAAGAAAGTCAGGGCTAGTGATCTCCTTTACGGAAGACGACCTGGAAGGGGTGTAGACTCCTCATGATGATGCAGTAGTGGTCTCCCTCCTGGTGGGCAATCATGAAGTACATGTTTTGATTGACAACGGGAGCTCGGCGGATATATTATTCTATGACGTCTTCCAGTGCATGGAGCTGAAGGATGAGCGTTTAGAGCCAGCACCGACCCCCCTCTACGGTTTTGACGGGTCTTCAGTATTCACCGAGGGAAGCATAGTTCTCCCTCTTACCGTAGGAACAGCGCCGCGGACAACCACTGCGTAAACCACTTTCTTGGTAGTCAAGCAGCCCATCTTCTTACAACATGATCTTCGGCCGACTTACCCTCAACAAGCTAAAGGCCATCGTCTTCACTTATCTGAAAGTCAAATTCCCCACCAGTGAGGGGGTGGGAATAGTTAGAGGAGATCAGAGAGTTTCTCGGTCCTGCTATCTGAATGCTATTAAAGACGATAAAAAGACCGAAACCCTGCCCCTCGAAGTGGAAGATCTCAGAGATGAAATGAAGACTCCAAGGGGGCAGCCCGTGGAAGAACTAACCTCGATACCCCTCGAAGAGGACCCCTCCGAAACCATCCAAATCGAGTCGAATTTTCCCAAAATTCACAGTGAATAGCTCCTCTCCCTCCTCAAGAAAAACGAGGACTTGTTCGCCTGGTCAGCGTCGAACATACCTGGGATCGACCCCAAAACTATTGAGCACCGCTTAAACGTAGATCCAAAACACAAGTCAGTCATCCAGAAGAAAGAACATTCACCTCGAAATGCCAGGTCGCCATCAATGCGGAGGTAGATAAATTGCTTGAGGCCGGCTTCATCCGGGAGGCAAAATACCCTGAGTGGGTATCCAACGTAGTAACGGTACGAAAAACCAGCGGCAAATGGCGAATCTGCATCGACTTCATCAATCTAAACAAAGCCTATTTTAAGGATAACTTTCCCTTCCCTCGAGTCGATCAGCTGGTGGACGCCACTTCGGAGCACGAACTCTTCTCGGTCATGGACGCGTACTCCGGCTACAGCCAGATCTTCATGTATGGGCCAGACCAAGACACGACCGCCTTTGTCACCGATTAGGAACTGTATTGTTATAAGGTTATGCCCTTCGGGCTCAAGAATGCTGGTGCGACCTATCAAAGGCTAGTGAATAAAATCTTCAAAGCGCAGATCGGGCAAAATATGGAAGTCTACGTGGATGATATGTTGGTCAAGAGTACAAAAGCGCGGAACCATGGTTCCGACTTAGAAGAAGCATTTGGGGTACTCTGCAAGCATAATATGAGGTTGAATCCGGCGAAGTGTGCATTTGGAGTAACAGGGGCAAAGTTCCTAAGATTCATGGTCACCTAAAAAGGAATAGAAGCCAATACAGAAAAGATAAAAGCCATCCTTGATATGGCTCCCCCTAGGTCCATCAAGGAGGTACAACACCTCACTGGGCGAATAGCAGCCCTGAATCGCTTCATGTTCAAGTCCGCAAAAAGATGCATGCCTTTCTTTAAGGCCATCAAGAAGGCGAAAGATTTTTCTTGGTCTGAGAACTACTAGGAAGCATTTGAAGAATTGATGAAATATCTAAGTTCGCCCCTGCTCCTAACCAAGCCACTCCTAGGTGAAGAATTGTTTCTATACTTGTCTACCGGACAAAGCACCGTGGCCTCTGTCCTGATCCAAGTAGGGGAAGGCATTCAGAAACCCATTTACTATATCAATAGAATCCTCTATGAAGTAGAACTAAGGTATCCTCCCATTGAGAAAGTAGCTTACGCCCTCGTGGTAACTGCACGAAAACTCCAACCGTATTTCCAGGCGCACACGATCATCCTTCTGACCAACCAACCCTTGAAGCAAGTCCTGCATAACCCAAGTGTTTCCGGAAGAATGGTAAAATGGTCAGTAAAACTAGGGGAGTTCGATATTCGTTACCACCCTCGACAGACAATCAAAGGTCAAGCCTTGGCTGACTTCATCATCGAAACAACCCTCCTAGTGGATCCAAGTGAGGGAGCACGGTCAACCCCAGACGAATCACCTCTAGGGTGGACTCTCCACATAGATGGATCTTAGAACATCACAGGCAGCGGAGCAGGGCTCATCCTCTGTAGCCCTAATGGCTTCGTAATCGAATATGCCCTGAGATTTAAATTCAAAATCTCAAATAACAAGGTAGAATACGAAGCCTTACTGGCCGATCTAAAGTTGGCAAAAGCATTGACCACCGAGGTTTTAGACGCATACAACGACTCACAACTAGTGGTAAGCCAGGTGACAGGAGAGTTCGAAGCCTGAGGAGAAAAGCTTGCCCGATACCTTGAAAAGGCAAAAGAGTTCACCGCAAAATTCAAAACATTCCGGATAACTCAGGTGCCACGAGTAAAAAACTCCAAGGCAGATGCCTTAGCTCGCCTAGCCTTGTCTCGACACTTCGAGCCAACTCAGGCCGTCTACCTCGAAACTCTCTCAGCCCCAAGCACAAACCAAGTCACTGCCCTACTAGTGGCAGAAGACGAAACATGGATGGACCCGATCCTCCGGTATTTGAGGAATGGTGAAGTCTTCGAACAGAAAAACGAGGCCAGAAAGCTAATCTCATGAGCCTCTTAGTACACGGTCATAGATGGACAATTATATAAGAGGGCTCTAACTATGCCTTACTTGAGGTGCCTCAACAGACGCACTCCAAAAGGTCCACGAAGGCATATGTGAAAATCACTTAGGAGCTCGAGCCCTAGCCTTTAAGGTTCTTCGCCAGGGGTATTATTGGCATAAAATGAAAGAAGACGCAGCTGATTTGGTCAAAATATGCCAAAACTGCCAACAGTATTCCTCAATGTCGCACCAGCCTGCTAATCCCCTCACCACAATCGCTAGCCCCCTCTCCTTTGCTATGTAGGGGATCTACATTCTTGGCCCATTTACCGCAACAACCGGATAAAAGAAGCATCTCATCGTGGCCATTGATTACTTCACTAAGTGGGTCAAGGCAGAGACACTGGCCAACATCACGGATCACCAAACTCGAAATTTCATCTGAAAATCGATCGTGTGTCGGTTCGGGATTCCTCGAGTGTTGGTCACCGATAACGAAAAATAATTCAATAGCTCCCGATTTAAAACATTATGTGAAGGCCTCCACATCGAGCATCGATTCTCATCCGTCGGATATCCACAGGCCAATGGTCAGGCCGAAATCACCAACAAAACTTTTCTCTAAGGAATCAAGAAAAGACTTGACAAGGAGGATAGGCAATGGGCTATCCAGCTCCCCAATGTTCTCTGGGCCAATCGGACAATTGTACGTACGCCAACAGGAGAAACCCCGTTCTTCACGACTTACGGTTCGGAAGCCGTCATCTTGCTCGAAATCAGAATACCATCGATACGTATGCAATATTTTGAACCGAGTAACAATGAGGAAGGTTTACGGATGAACATAGATTTGGTTGACGAAGCTCGAGACAAAGCCAAAATCCGTTTAACTGCGTATCAACAGAGGACGGCCTGATATTACAACTCCTGAGTTCGGAACAAGAACTTCAAACTCCATGACCTTGTCTTTCGGAAAAGTGAAGTGTCCCGTCCTTGACACACGGGAAAGTTCGTTCCAAATTAGGAAGGCCCATACAGAATCCGAAAATTTTGCCGGATGGGTACTTTCGAACTCGAAGAATTGGATGGCAAACCAGTTCTTCTTACTTGGAACGCGGAAAACCTCCACAAATTTTATCAGTGAAGTGAAATGTATAAGCAAAAAGTAAAGGAATAATAAAAGTTTACGAAAAAGTTCAAAATTTTATTAACTTAAAAGTCGAAAGTACAAAAGATAGGCATTATCGGCCTCAAGTACAAAAAGCAAAACTAAAAACTATCCTAAGGCCCTAGGGCCTCTTGGGCTCCACCTTCTGGGGCCTCCTGCACTCCACCCTCTAGGGCCACCTGGCTACCAGCTGTGGCCATGTCCTCCGCGTCCCCTCTAACAGCAGCAGCTCCGCCTGAGGAAAACTCTAGATCCAAGCCCAAAAAGTCGACCCCTGGGAAGAGGGACGCAACCTTCCTCCTGGCTTCATTAAAGCCCTCGAGGAACTAGGCACC
The DNA here is from genome assembly GCA_023935145.1 of Bretschneidera sinensis. Taxonomy (NCBI): domain Eukaryota; kingdom Viridiplantae; phylum Streptophyta; class Magnoliopsida; order Brassicales; family Akaniaceae; genus Bretschneidera; species Bretschneidera sinensis. The sequence continues at coordinate 38,714,574 of CM043697.1, read as the reverse complement.
ACTTTCTTCCAGCAGAGCCTCCTCCCTCTCCGTAGCTTGGCATCGGACCTCCTCTATCTCAGCCCGGATCAGGTCTCTCTCCTTCCTGAGGGCATCCTCAGCCTTACGCCGATGATCCCTCTTAAAGACAGTGTCCTTCTTGGCCCTTTCAGGCTCCTTGAGGGAGGAGGACAAGGCCCGAACCAAATCTCGGGTCTCCTCCAACTTCTGCTCGGCCTTAGCCAAACTCTCAGACATATCAACACTATGCCGAGCAAGAACCCCAGCAAGGACTCCAGCCTGAAACAGAAAGGCATTGTGATAAACAGTTGCAATATGAAAAAGAAAACTAACTAAAGAATCAGGACGAGGGAAAGAACCGTACCTGAGAAGCCACGACCTCCATAGTCAAGCAAAGCCCCTCGAAGGGCTTTCTTGTGAGGTCCAGCATGTCAGGGGAGGAATCCCTATGACAAGATGCTCACGAGTGACTCGGGGGTGTGCAAACACTGAGTCATCGACCTTGAGCAGTAACCCCAGACCCCTCCCTGGCAGAGGACGGCCCTGGGGTAGGGGTCGACGTAACAGGATCCCCCCCGCTTCTGAAATGGGAGGCCTCGGAGGACTCTCCACAAGAATAGGCACCGGGGTTAAAGCCCGGGCCTTCTTCCTCTGCTCCTGGGCAGAGCTGCTGGCCTCCGTGGCCTTTTTCTTCTCCCGGGCCATGCGTTTGGCCCTCTCCCTTGCTTGGGCAGCCATGTCTATCTCTGCACAAAAGAAGGGTGTTAGTAACTTGGAAACAAAAATCAAATTTTAACAAGTGAAAAGACTAAGGGCTATCGTGCTCGAGGTTTGCTGGAAGGCTGGGAAGGCAGAGGCCGTGCTTGTGGAGTTCTTCGTTATCTCTAAGCACCTCGATATCCAAGGGCGTGGCCAGCATAGCCTTCAGCATCTCCTGCTCTCGGTGCAGGAGGTGCGGCTTCTTGCATTTGCTAGCACGGTCCAAGCTCCAACTGAGGGGGACACCGAAGCTCTCAACACTCCTTATGAAGAAGAATGACCTCTTCCACTTATTTATGGAAGAAGGCTTCTTCTTCAACATGCTCTTCTTAGCCCTCGAGCTAACTATGACCCACCCGGTTTGCCCAAGTTGGGCTATCTGAAAGTGGGCTTTGAACACATTGATGTTCATCACCCCACCCATATCCTGACATACGGCAATGAAAGCCAAGATCAACCGGATTGAGTTGGGCACCAGCTGACTTAATGCGATACCAAAGTATCTGAGCACTGAGCAGAAGAACGGGTAGAGAAGGAACCTAAGCTTGTCTTCATGTGCTGTTCGTAAACGCATAGCTCATAAGGCACGCGGCTCGGAAGGACATCGCATGCCCTCTCCCCACCCTCTGGTGCCCTCAGGTGGTACTCTATAGGGATTCTATACTTTATCCTTATCCCTATGAGTTCAGCCTCCTCCACCACGCTCGAGATAGAGTTCACCACGAACATTTACTCCTCCCTCTCGGCCTCCGTGGCGTCCTCCCTTATGCCCAAAAGCGCCCGATTGACATCCTCCCTGGAAGATTCTCCCTCCTCGTTCTCTCAATCATCTCCCTCGGGGACATAAAGCACGAGAGCTAGGGTGCCCTCTCGAGGGACAACCTCTAGGGAAGAGACCTTATCATTGGAGGAAACGTCCATTGCTTCATCCAACTCCCTCGATAAGTCTCTGTTGACCTCACTCTCGTCCGACATTATACTCACCAAGAAAACACAAGTTTTGATGTAAGTTCTAAAACTCTTGCTACTCCAAGCGCTCTCAAACTGTTTTTATCAAGCTCTCAAGATCTCTCAAAAAATGCAAGTGAGGAGAAATGAGGATGGATCCCCTTATATAGAGGTTGCGGCAACAGGGAACGAGAAGCATTAACTCAACCCTCCAACTAAAAGGATGTGACCTTTGCGGTCACCCAAGCACCGTTCCCCTTCCCCAAGGTGCCAACTATCATAAAAACGCGACCCTTACTATGCCCAATACGCCGTCATTTAAAAAGCAGCTGTCACCACAATTTATTGCACCTGTAAAAAAGAGTCCATGGGCCCAAGACAAAGAAAAGCTTATGGGCCCAAGATGAAGGAGAAACCATATACCCAAAGCAAAGAAACACGTGTGAGAGCCCATTACCTAAATTTCTTCAAATTCGAGCGTATGAGCTGCTTTGCATGCACTCGGCTTAGATTCTCCAAGTCCGAGCATGTGAGCTGCTTGTCATACACTCGGCCTAGATTCTCCTAGTCTTAGCGTGTGAGCTACTTGTCATACACTCGACCTAGATTCTCCTAGTCAGAGCGTATGAGCTGTTTTGCATACGCTCGGCCTAGATGAAGGAGAACCCATGGACCCAAAGCAAAGAAACATGTGTGAAGGCCCATTACCTAAATTTCTCCAAGTCCGAGCATATGAGCTACTTTGCATGCGTTTGGCTTAGATTCTCCAAGTCCGAGCGTGTAAGCTGCTTGTCATATGCTCGGCTTAGATTCTCCAAGTTTGAGATTGTGAGCTGCTGTCATGCGCTAGGCCTAGATTCTCCAAGTTCGAGCGCATGAACTGCTTGTCATACGCTCGGCCTAGATTCTTCAAGTCCGAACGTATGAGCTGCTTGTCATACGCTCGGCCTAGATTCTCCTAGTCCGAGCGTATGAGCTGTTTTGCATACGCTCGGCCTAGATTCTCCAAGTCCGAGCGTATGAGCTACTTGTCATACGCCTAGATTCTCCAAGTCCGAACATATGAGTTACTTGTCATACGCTCGGCCTAGATTCTCCAAGTCCGAGTGTATGAGTTGTTTGTCATACATTCGGTCTAGATTCTCCTAGTCCGAGCGTATGAGCTGCTTTGCATACGCTCGGCCTAGATTCTCCAAGTCCGAGTGTATGGGCTACTTTGCATGCGCTCGACCAAAAATTCACTGTCCAAGACTCCATTCCGCATCCCGTTTCTCAAAAAATCACAAGTATAAATGATTGGCCATGGCATATCGCATTTTACTTCCTCAAGGCACAAGTACCTGAGGAAGTAGGGGGCCTATGATGTAGCCCACAAAACCCCGGTCCAATAAGAAACCCATATATGGACTTTGGTGTCACTAATAGGGCAATGATACGTGTCAAGCCTCCTCAGCATTGTAAAGCACACGTGGATCAAGCAAGAAACGCCACCGCCACTTCGAAGCGTGGTTAGCAGACCTAACCCCTTTTGAAACACGCGACTACCCTGACACACTCAACACCCTGATCTTGCTATTAAGACTTACCTCTGAATCCCGGGATCACAGGACAGACCCATGCCTTCCCGACGTGGGCAATCTCCCCTTTAGAGCTATAAATATCTTGAGGTAAGCGAGTCTAAGCTAAGACTTAAGACTTAAAACTTATCCACAATCAGTATTAATTTGCTTTAAAGTTAATCCTCGGCCTCGTCCTAACTAGAGCGTCGGAGCGCCCTCGGAGGTCTCCCCCTCCCCTCCTTCCGAAGGTCTTTTAGTTCACCTCTGTTACTTGTACAGGGCCACATCAGCACTAAGGCCACGTCAGCATCGATAATTTTTGCGGCATCAACACTGTTTATCTTATAGATGAAGATAAAAAATCAAAAAAAAATTTATAAGTAAAAGATTATATTAGAAAAAACTAAGGCGTTGCAACCCATATACATTATCTACAAGAAAGAAACTCAACAAACTCTGAACGATCTTCCTCATTTACATAAAAGTTTACCCCTAAACCAAAATCTTAAAGAGTATTGAACCAACTATTCTGAATCGCTTCTAAGGACCTTTCTTCATTGTCGAAAGCCCTCCTACTACTCTCATTCAATGAGTTACTCTTTTGAGGCATGTAAACCATTTCAATGAGTTACTTAGGATGTGCCTTTCCAGCGAAATTTTCATGATTGTTTATCTTCAAGCATACAAAGTAAGAAAAGAAAGATTGCAGAAACAAAAGATAAATCACATTAAAGAAACAATTTTTTTTTGATAAGTCATATTGATGAAACAATAGGAAAGTAAAGATAAATAGAACAAGAAATGCAAAGAAAGAAAAGAATGTATTCACAAGTAGAAGCCCATGACCAGTTAAAATAGTACTAGACAAAGTGGACATTTAGATGAAAGCTTTCTGTCATTCTAATCATCATCAACCTTATCCCCCACCATTTAAAGAGAGCAAAATATGGCCTCCTTACACTTGCATGTAGTAGCAAAGGCATATCGATTCAAGAAGTTTCCATATTAGTAGATTGCTTAGCATATGACATAGTGAGATATTATGAATAGCATAACAGGATATCATACATAAACAACTACAGTAAGTCTCTTAATTTATTTTTAAGAAAGAAATGGCCATAAAATTAATCACCAAAAAGACAAAGTTCACCACAATTATCATTGACATGAAAGCTTCACCAAGTATAAAATTAAATAATGCAACTTATATGCGATAACAAAAATGATATATACGTAAATGCATATTTTGATTAGATGCAACTTACATGCGATAACAAAAATGAACAAAAACAGTATTCCGAATTCATAAAAGTATAAAATTAAAACCCATTGTCAGCGTGAAGGGCGCATTAACCCATGTACCATAGGCAACGGTTGGCTTCCCAAAAGCTATTTAAAGGACCTTGAGTATTTGATTTCCACTTTCTTTCCTCATTTTGGCATTTCCTACTCTTCTCAACGCTAAGCTTCTTGTCATTCTCGCGAGCTTTCTTCCCCAAAGTCTTCAAGTTCACACGCTTTCCTTCATACACAGGTAAGCTTTTTCCTTGCTTCTTTCACTTTGTCTACTTATGGAACCAATAGGTTTAGAAAAGTGAGGACCAAGAAGAGAGAGGCTGCTGCCAAGGGTGGGGAGGCAGTAACCCTAGTGAGTCGGGTCTTTCAGACCAAGGGGAATCCAGTGAGATTTCTAAGAGTGACTTAGAGTCCATATATCTTAGTTTTTTCTATCCCCCTGGGTGTAGGGTTAGGCATCCTTGCCTTAATGAAAGGGCTTGTGCCCCTTCGAAGGATAAGGTGTCGTACTTTCTCTTTTGTTACCTTCATCATCTCAAGGTAGGGTTGAGATTTCTAGAAGACGCTGATATTAGAGATATCATCAACTTTTACTGCGTCTACCCTACCAAGATATCTCCCAATGGAATGTGATGCGTTGTTGGGTTCGTGCTTGCGTTGAGGGAATACGCTGGAATTGTAGGAGGGATGGGAGGTCAGTTGTGCGGAAAGAAAATACTGCACATCCTTTCCTTTATCAAGGGCTGAAAGGAAAGATTTTTTTTTCATGGAGGGGCCAAAATCTCATTAGGCTTTGCTGGAGTGTAGCTCTGAGGAGACACCTGATAAAAAAAAAAAACCCTCATTGGATGCAAAAAGGCGGGGAACAATCAATGATGTCTTAAAAATTGAGGTCAAGCTGATCATTAAGGGCCTTTTAGACGAGCCTTTGCTGAGGAGATACCATTTTAGCCTGTACCTTCTTGACTCCCCTTTTGGTGGCGGAAGATAGATATATTTATCATTTCCCCCTCTTTCTCTCTCATTTTTTTGCAGCATGCACCATGTTCAGTCAGGCTGAAGTTTCCAAATTGGCTATGGTGAGGAAGAGGGCCAAAGCTGCTAAGTCTTTTTTCGATGAGCAATCTAGGAGGAAGAAGGCTTGAGTAGAGAAGTCTCCCACTCTCTCTGGTGAAGGCGTGAGGCTAAAGGGACTATTATTCAGCTGGCTAAAGAGAAAGAGGGTTGAAGTGCAAAGGTCAAGATCTCTTTCTCCTAGGAGAAGACGGTCGATGAGCAGGTTTGGGGGTCTGAGGTTCTTAAGAGGGTTAAGGTACAAACTGAGAATGATGGGTTTTCAATCTAGCTTAGCACCTCTTGCTCTGGAGAACTCTACTCCCCTTCTTCGGGGTTCTTCTACTGCTCTTGAAGATTCCACTTATGTTCTCGAAGCTTCCTTTTCTACACAGGGTGACTCCCACCTCTACTGCTGGTTTTAGTTTGGAGACTTACAACCTAAACTGGGAAGTTAGGTCTTCGGACTCAACCTTCAGTAGTGTGGATACCATTTGTCAACTGCTTGGGTATTGTCCTTCCTACTGATGCCGACCTAATGAAGTTCACTTGCAGTTGATGGCAATATCCTCGCCCACTGCTATAAAGTAAAAAGTTCTTCCTTTTGACTCCTTCCTTTGATCTTCTTTTTTTTCTTTTTTAAGTATTTTGCTTTTGTCATGAAAGTTGGCATGTATATCTTTCTAAGTCACTTCGTCAAATCCATGGATGCCACTATTGCTAATCATTTATCTCCTGTTAAGGAGGTTGCGTTTTTTAAGACCGAGGTGGCAAATCTCAGTAGTGTTGGGGACCAGTTTAGCATTGATGTTGGCTATCTTCACAAGGAGGACGATGTCAAACTGGAGCTAAAGTCCTAGTTAGTCGAGGGTGAAGCTTCTGCTGTGGGGAAGTACCCCAACTCCAAAGACTATAAAAACACCTTGTTGGTGGAGACTTTGGAGTACTATTCAGTGGGCTTTGAAGCGACTAAGGAAGAGGGGGCCAAAAGGTGGCCTAACCTCAACTGGGATAGCTTGGAAATCTAGGAACCATCTAAGGAGCAAACAAAAGGGGCTAGGGCGAAAGAGGTCAAGGGAGCTAGAGAGGCTGAAGTGGTCAAGGCTGGAGAGGATGAAGCACCAAAGTCTCAAGAATGAGACTTAGCTTCTTTTTCTTTCTTTCCTTGTACTCTTGGCTTTGAAGATCTTTGATTGTAAAAATGTTTTGTTTAATTAAGTACTTTTAATTAGAATTTTCTCCATCATTTTACATTTGTGTTATTTCTGAAAAGAATTACAAGATTTTTACAAGTGTTTGGGATCACTTCTTTCTTGTTTTCTCTCTTTTCTTTAAGTTGAAGGCTTAGCCTTTTTCCCTTGGTTTTTAGGATTTTATTCATTAAGTGAACTAAGGTGGGCTCCCAGCACGCTAAGTTTTGAGGGTGTTCTAATTCATCTCTTCGTAAAGTTCAATTTGTTTTGGCAGCTGGTACCCTTCATGAATTCTAATTGTACAAACGTTTTGTTTAATATAATACCGTTATTTTGGATTTTTTCCTTCATTTTATATTTCTATTAATTCTGACAGAAATTACAAGATTTTTATAAATGTTAGGGACTAGACATTTCTATTAACATTTGACGAAGGCCTTTCCTGAGTTGAAGGCATTCATTTGCCCTTGGTTCTTAGGATTTTATTCCTCAGGTGAACTGAGGTGGGATCCGACCATAAACATTTTCAGGAATATGACTCTAATATTTCTGTTTTGGATGCTCTATGCGAACTTCGGACAAATTTGAGGGTGTTCTGATTCATCTTGTTTTATCTCATTCTTTAGAGAATTTGGTCATCTGATGAAGGCTTTTCTCAAGAAGAAGGCATTCTTTTGCCTTTGGTTATTAGGATTTTATTCGTCCGGTGAACTGAGGTGGGCTCGCACTATAAACATTTTCAAGAAAATGACTCGGATCTCTATTTTGGATGTTCTATGTGAACTACGAAAAAATTTGACTTACCTTCTTGTTATTTTATTTCCCTAGGATTAGTTCTAAGATTTTGAGCAAGCTAAGCTTTGAGAGTGTTCTAATTCATCTGCTCGTCAGGTTCAGTTTGTTTTGGCGGTGGGTATCATTCTTGCTCTCTAATTGTACAAATGTTTCGCTTAATGAAGAACTTTTATTTTGGAATTTTCCCTTCTTTTTACATTTATGTTATTTTTTATAGGAGTTACAAGATTTTTATATATGTTTTGGACTAGGCATTTTTTTCTTCTTTTCTCTCTTTCTTTAAAGTATTTAGCCATCTGACGAAGGAATTTCACAATTTGACGGCATTGTTTTGCCCTTAGTTCTTAGGATTTTATTTTTCAGGTGAACTGAGGTGTGCTCTCACCGTAAACATTTTCAAGAATATGGCTATGATCTCTGTTTTGAATGTTCTAAGTGAACTCCAAACAAATTTGACTTAGCTTATTGTTGACTTATTCCATTAGATTAGTTCTAAGGTTTAGAGCAGGCTAAGGTTTGACGGTGTTCTGATTCATCTCCTCGTAAGATTCAATTTGCTTTGGCAGCCAGTACCATTCTTACCCCTCTAATTATACAAATGTTTTGTTTAATGAAATGCTTTTACTTTAGATTTTTCCTTCATTCTACCTTTCTCTTATTTCTGATAAGAGTTACAAGATTTTTATAAATTTTAGGGACTGGGCACTTCTTTCTTGTTTTATCTCATTCTTTAGAGTATTTGGTCATTTGAAGAAGGCTATTCTCTAGTTGAAGTTCTTAGGATTTTATTCCTCACGTGAACTGAGGTGGGATCCGACCATAAACATTTTCAGGAATATGACTCTGAACTTTCTATTTTGGATGTTCAATGCGAACTCCGGATAAATTTGACTTAGCTTCCTGTTATCTTATTTCCCTTAGATTAGTTCTAAGATTTAGAGCACACTAAGCTTTGAGGGTGTTCTAATTCATCTTGTTTTATCACATTCTTTAGAGAATTTGGTCATCTAACGAAGGCCTTTCTCGAGAAGAAGGCATTCTTTTGCCTTTGCTTCTTAGGATATTATTCCTCAGGTGAACTGAGGTGGACTTGCACTATAAATATTTTCAAGAATATGACTCGGATCTCTATTTTGGATGTTCTATGTGAACTACGGAAAAATTTGACTTACCTTCTTGTTATCTTATTTCCCTTAGATTAGTTCTAAGATTTTGAGCAGGCTAAGCTTTGAGGGTATTCTAATTCATCTCTTCGTCAGGTTCAGTTTGCTTTGGCGACTAGTATCATTCTTGCTCTCTAACTGTACAAATGTTTTGCATAATGAAGAACTTTTATTTTGGATTTTCCCTTCTTTTTACATTTATGTTATTTCTGATAGGAGTTACAAGATTTTTATAAATGTTTTGGATTAGACATTTCTTTCTTCTTTTCTCTCTTTCTTTAGAGTATTTGGCCATATGACGAAGGAATTTCACAATTTGAAGGCATTCTTTTGCCCTTAGTTCTTAGGATTTTATTCTTCGGGTGAACTGAGGTGGGCACCCATCGTAAACATTTTTTAGGAATATGACTCTGATATCTGTTTTGAATGTTCTAAGTGAACTCCAAACAAATTTGACTTAGCTTCTTGTTATCTTATTTCCCTTGGATTAGTTCTAAGGTTTAGAGCAGGCTAAGGTTTGACGGTGTTCTGATTCATCTTGTTTTATCTATTTCTTTAGCGTATTTGGTCATCTGACAAAGGCATTTCTCGAGAAAAAGACATTTTTTTTGCCTTTGGTGCACTGAGGTGGGATCCCACCATAAACAGTTTCAGGAATATGACTCTGATCTTTCTATGTTGGATGTTCTATGCGAACTCCGGACAAATTTGACCTAGCTTCTTGTTATCTTATTTCCTTTGGAATAGTTCTAAGGTTTAGAGCAGGCTAAGGTTTGACGGTGTTCTAATTCATCTCCTCGTAAGGTTCAGATTGCTTTGGCGGAAAGTACCATTCTTACCATCTAATTATACAAATGTTTTGTTTAATTAAGTGCTTTTATTTTGGATTTTTTTCTTTCATTTTACATTTCTCTTATTTCTGATAGGAGTTACAAGATTTTTATAAATGTTTGGGATTGGCACTTCTTTATTGTTTTCTTTTTCTTTAGAGTATTTGGTCGTCTAACGAAGGCCTTTCTCTTGTTGAAGGCAATCTTTAGAATTTGATTTTCAGGATTTTATTACTCACGCGAACTGTAGTGGCCTCCCTCCATAAACATTTTCAGGAATATGACTATGATCTCTATTTTGGATGTCCTATGCAAACTCTGGACAAATTTGAGTTAGCTTCTTGTTATCTAATTTCCCTTGGATTAGTTCTGAGGTTTAGAGCAGGCTAAGTATTGAGGGTGGTCTGATTCATCTCCTCGTAAGGTTCAGTTAGCTTTAGCGGCTGGTATCGTTCTTGTTCTCTAATGGTACAAATGTTTTGTTTAATGAAACATTTTTATTTTGGATTATTTCCTTCTTTTTACATTTCTATTAATTCTGATAAGAGTTATAAGTTTTTAATAAATGTTTGGGATTAGGCACATCTTTCTTGTTTTTCGTCTTTATTTAGAGAATTTGGTCATTTGTATAAGGCCTTTCTCTAGTTGAATGCATTCTTTTGCCCTCGGTTCTTAGGATTTTATTCCTCTAGTGAATTCAGGTGGGCTCCCACCATAAACAGTTTCAAGAATATAACTCTGATTTCTGATTTGGATTCTCTACGCGAACTCCGGAGAAATTTGACTTAGCTTCTTGTTATCTTAATTCCTTTGGAATCGTTCTAAGGTTTAGAGCAGGCTAAGTTTTGAGGGTGTTCTGATTCATCTCCTCGTAAAGTTCAGCTTGCTTTGGCGGCAAGTACCATTCTTACCCTCTAATTATACAAATGTTTTGTTTAATGAAATGCTTTTACTTTGGATTTTTCCTTCAATTTACCTTTCTCTTATTTCTGATAAGAGTTACAAGATTTTTATAAATTTTAGGGACTAGGCACTTCTTTCTTGTTTTATCTCATTCTTTAGAGTATTTTGTCATCTGACGAAAGCCTTTCTCTAGTTGAATGCATTTTTTTGCCCCTTGGTTCTTAAGATTTTATTCCTCAAGTGAACTGAGGTGGGATCCCACCATAAATATTTTCAGGAATATGACTCTGATCTTTTTGTTTTGGATGTTCTATGTGAACTCCGGACAAAGTTCACTTAACTTTTTGTTATCTTATTTCCCTTAGATTAGTTTTAAGGTTTAGAGCAGGCTAAACTTTGAGGGTGTTCTGATTCATCTTGTTTTATCTCCTTCTTTAGAGAATTTGGTCATCTGACGAAGGCCTTTCTTGAAAAGAAGGCATTCTTTTGCCTTTGGTTCTTAGGATTTTAGTCGTCAGGTGAACTGAGGTGGGCTCGCACTATAAACATTTTCAAGAATATGACTTAGATCTCTGTTTAGGATGTTCTATGCGAACTATGGATAAATTTGACTTACCTTCTTGTTATCTTATTTCCCTTGGATTAGTTCTGAGATTTAGAGCATGCTAAGCTTTGAGGATGTTCTAATTCATCTCCTCGTCAAGGTCAGTTTGCTTTGGCGAATGGTATCGTTCTTGCTCTCTAATTGTCCAAATGTTTTGCTTAATGAAGAACTTTTATTTTGGATTTTTCCCTTCTTTTTACATTTATGTTATTCCTAATAAGAGTTACAATATTTTTATCAATGTTTGGGATTAGGCATTCCTTTCTTCTTTTCTCTCTTTCTTTAGAGTATTTGGCCATCTGACGAAGGAATTTCACTATTTGAAGGCATTCTTTTGCCCTTAGCTCCTAGGATTTTATTCTTCAGGTGAACTAAGGTGGGCTCCCACCGTAAACATTTTCAGGAATGACTCTGATCTCTGTTTCGAATGTTCTATGCAAACTCCGAACAAATTTGACTTAGCTTCTTGTTATGTTATTTCCCTTGGATAAGTTCTAAGGATTAAGCTAAGGTTTGATGGTGTTCTGATTCATCTCCTCGTAAGGTTCAATTTACTTTGGTGGCAAGTACCGTTCTTACCTTCTAATTATACAAATGTTTTGTTTAATGAAGTGCTTTTATTTTGGAGTTTTTCCTTCATTTTACATTTCTCTTATTTCTAATAGGAGTTACAAGATTTTTATAAATATTTGGGATTAGGCACTCCTTTATTGTTTTTTTATCTTTCTTTAGAGTATTTGGTCATCTAATGAAGGCTTTTCTCTAGTTTAAGGCATTCTTTGGACTTTGGTTCTTAGGATTTTATTACTCATGCGAACTGCAGTGGCCTCCAACCATAAACATTTTCACGAATATGACTATGATCTCTATTTTGGATGTCCTATGCGAACTCCGGAAAAATTTGACTTAGCTTCTTGTTATCTTATTTCTTTCAGAATAGTTTTAAGGTAGGCCAAGTTTTGAGGGTGTTTTGATTCATCTCTTCGTAAGGTTCAATTTGCTTTGGCGGCTGGTACCGTTTTGCCCTCTAATTGTACAAATGTTTTGTTTAATGAAGTACTTTTATTTTTGGTTTTTCCTTCATTTTACATTTATGCTATTTCTGATAGGAGTTACAAGATTTTAATAAATGTTTGGGATTAGGCACTTCCTTCTTTTTTTTTGTCTTCATTTAGAGTATTTGGTCATCTGTATAAGGCCTTTCTTTAGTTGAATGCATTCTTTTGCCCTCGGTTCTTAGGATTTTATTCCTCAAGTGAATTGAGGTGGGCTCCCACCATAAACAGTTTCAGGAATATAACTTTGATTTCTGATTTGGATTCTCTACGCGAACTCCAAAGAAATTTGACTTAGCTTCTTGTTATCTTAATTCCTTTGGAATAAGGTTTAGAGCATGCTAAGTTTTGACGGTGTTTTGATTTATCTCCTCGTAAGGTTCAGCTTGCTTTGGCGGTCGGTACCGTTCTTGAATTCTAATTGTACAAATGTTTTGTTTAATATAGTACTTTTATTTTGGAGTTTTTCCTTCATTTTACATTTCTATTAATTCTTATAGGAATTATAAGATTTTTATAAATGTTAGGGACTAGGCACTTCTTTCTTGTTTTATCTCATTCTTTAGAGTATTGAGTCATCTGACGAAGGCCTTTCTCTAGTTGAAGGCATTCTTTTGCCCTTGGTTCTTAGGATTTTATTCCTCAGGTGAACTACGGTGGGATCCCACCATAAACATTATCAGGACTATGACTATGACTTTGATTTTCTGTTTTTGATGTTTTATGCGAACTACGGACAAATTTGACTTACCTTTTTGTTATCTTATTTCCCTTGGATTAGTTCTAAGATTTAGAGTAGGCTAAGCTTTGAGGGTGTTCTAATTCATCTCCTCGTCAGGTTAAGTTTGCTTTGGCGGCTGGTATCGTTCATGCTCTCTAATTGTACAAATGTTTTGCTTAATGAAGAACTTTATTTTGGATTTTTCCTTTCTTTTTAAATTTATGTTATTTCTTATAGGAGTTACAAGATTTTTATAAATGTTTGGGATTAGGCATTTCTTTCTTCTTTTCTCTCTTTCTTTAGAGTATTTGGCCATATGAGGAAGAAATTTCACTATTTGAAGGCATTTTTTTTGCCCTTAGTTCTTAGGATTTTATTCTTCAGGTGAACTGAGATGGGCTCCCACCGTAAACATTTTCAAGAATATGACTCTGATCTCTATTTTTAATATTCTATGCGAACTCAAGACAAATTTGACTTAGCTTCTTGTTATCTTATTTCCCTTGGATTAGTTCTAAGGCTTGAAGTAGGCTAAGGTTTGACGGTGTTCTGATTCATCTCTTCGTAAAGTTCAGTTTGCTTTGGCAGTTGGTACCGTTCTTGAATTCTAATTGTATAAATGTTTTGTTTAATATAGTACTTTTATTTTGGATTTTTTCCTTCATTTTACATTTCTATTAATTATGATAAGAATTACAAGATTTTTATAAATGTTAGGAACTAAGCAGTTCTTTCTTGTTTTATCTCTTTCTTTAGAGTATTTTTGCTCATCTGACGAAGGCCTTTCTCTAGTTGAAGGCATTCTTTTGCCCTTGGTTCTTAGGATTTTATTCCTCAGGTGAACTGAAGTGGGATCCCACCATAAACAATTTCAAGAATACGACTCTGATCTTTCTGTTTTTGATGTTCTATGCGAACTCCAGACAAATTTGACTTAGCTTCTTGTTATCTTATTTCCCTTAGATTATTTCTAAGGTGTAGAGCACGCTAAACTTTGAGGGTGTTCTGATTCATCTTGTTTTATCTCATTCTTTAGAGTATTTGGTCATCTGACGAAGGCCTTTCTCGAGAAGTTAGGCATGCTTTTGCCTTTGGTTCTTAAGATTTTATTCCTCTGGTGAGCTGAGGTGGGCTCGCACTATAAATATTTTCAGGAATATGACTCTGATCTCTGTTTTGGATATTCTATGTGAACTCCGGACAAATTTGACTTAACTTCTTGTTATCTTATTTCCTTTGGATTAGTTCTAAGGTCTAGAGCAGGCAAATCTTTGAGGGTGTTCTAATTCATCTCCTCGTAAAGTTCAGTTTGCTTTGGCGGCTGATACTGTTCTTGCTCTGAAATTTTATAAATGTTTTTTTACTGAAATACTTTTATTTTGGATTTTTTTCCTTCATTTTACATTTATGTTATTTCTGATAGGAGTTACAAGATTTTTATAAAAGTTCGGGATTAGGCACTTCTTTCTTGTTTTCTCCCTTTATTTAGAGTACTTGGTCATTTGTATAATGTCTTTCTCTAGTTGAAGACATTATTTTGCCCTTGGTTCTTAGGATTTTATTCCTCAAGTGAACTGAGGTGGGCTCCCACCATAAACATTTTCAGGAATATGACTCTGATCTCTCTGTGTTTGATGTTCTATGCAAACTCAGGAAAAATTTGACTTAGCTTCTTGTTATCTTATTTTCCTTGGATTAGTTCTTAGGTTCAGAGCATGCTAAGCATTAAGGGTGTTCTGATTCATCTCCTCGTAAGGTTCAGTGTGCTTTGTCGGTTGGTATCGATTTTGCCCTCTAATTGTACAAATGTTTTGTTTAATGAATTACTTTTATTTTGATTTTTTCCTTCATTTTACATTTATGTTATTTCTGATAGGAGTTAAAATATTTTTATAAATATTTGGGATTAGGCACTTCTTTCATGTTCTATCTCTTTCTTTAGAGTATTTTGTCATCTGACGATGGACTTTCTCTAGTTGAAGGCATTCTTTTGCCCTCGGTTCTTAAGATTTTATCCCTCAGGTGAACTGAAGTGGGCTCCCACCATAAACTTTTTCAGGAATATTACTCTAATATCTGTTTTGGATGCTCTATGCGAACTGCGGACAAATTTGACTTAGCTTCTTGTTATCTTATTTCCCTTGGATTAGTTCTAATGTTTAAAGCAGGCTAAGCTTTGAGGATGTTCTGATTCATCTTCTCGTAAGGTTCAGTTTGCTTTGGCGGCTAGTATTGTTCTTGCCCTCTAATTGTACAAATGTTTTGCTAAATTAAGAACTTTTATTTTGGATTTTTTCCTTCTTTTTACATTTATGTTAAGTGTGATAGGAGTTACAAGATTTTTATAAATGTTTGGGATTAGGCACTTCTTTCTTGTTTTCTCTCTTTCTTTAGAGTATTTGTTCATCTAACGAAGGCCTTTCACTAGTTGAAGGCATTCTTTTGCCCTTGGTTCTTAGGATTTTATTCCTCAGGGGAGCTGAGGTAGGCTACACCATAAACATTTTCAAGAATTTTACTTTGATCTTTGATTTGGATGTTCTATGCGAATTCTGGACAAATTTGACTTAGCTTCTTGTTATCTTATTTCCATTAGATTAGTTCTATGATTTAGAGCAGGCAAAGCTTTGAGGGTATTCTGATTCATCTTCTCGTCAGGTTCAGTTTGCTTTGGCGTTTGGTACCGTTCTTGTCCTCTAATTATACAAATGTTTTGCTTAATGAAGAACTTTTACTTTGGATTTTTTCCTTCTTTTTACATTTATGTTATTTCTGATAAGAATTACAAGATTTTTATAAATTTTTGGGATTAGGCACTTCTTTCTTGTTTTCTCTCGTTCTTTAGAGTATTTTGTCATTTGACGAAGACTTTTCACTAGTTGAAGGCATTTTTTTGCCCTTGGTTCTTAAGATTTTATTCCTCAGGTGAGTTGAGGTGGGCTACATCATAAACATTTTCAAAAATATTACTCTGATCTCTGTTTTGGATGTTCTATGTGAACTCAAGACAAATTTGACTTAAATTCTTGTTATCTTATTTCCCTTGGATTAGTTCTAAGGTTTAAAGCAGGCTAAGCTTCATCTCCTCGTAAGGTTTAGTCTGCTTTAGCGACGGGTACCGTTCTTTCCTCTAATTGTTTTGTTTAATGAAGTACTTTTATTTTGGATTTTTTCCTTCATTTTACATTTATGTTATTTAAAAGTTACAAGATTTTTATAAATGTTTGGGATTATGCACTTCTTTCTTGTTTTCTCTCTTTCTTTAGAGTATTTGGTCATCTGTCGAAAGCCTTTCTTTAATTAAAGGCATTCTTTTACCTTTGGTTCTTATGGATTTTATTCCTTACGGTTAGGTGGGCTCCCACCATAAACATTTTCAGGAATAGGACTCTAATCTCTATTTTGGATGTTTTATGCGAACTCCGAACAAATTTGACTTAGCTTCTTGTTATCTGAAGAACCATGGACAAGAAAATGTAAAAGAACTATGAAAATTATTATTATCATTTTAAAGTTAAAACATACGCACACACTAATTGAACATGATAACTTTAGCCAATGCCTCAGCCTTAACCATTAAGCCAAAGCCTCATTGGCAGAACAATGAAAATTATAAGAGTAAATAGATAGAAAATCAAAGGAAACTACACTCCCTCCAAGCCAGTAACAAAATAAGGAATAAATGATTATTAAAAATAGTTTGTGATCAATATTATTGTGCTTAATGTACTCACTGAAAAAGGCTTTGGGAGGTTCTGAAGCTCCTCCTGCACAGGCCTAATATGAGTGGGATAAATATGAGCAACCCCAATCACATGGATGAAATCACCCCGAACAAGGTCTGGACAAGATAGTGCAAGTAAAAACATATTCAGAAAAAGGAAAAAGAAGAATAGCAATACAAAGGTAATTAACAAGAATAGGACTACTACATATATAGAAGAGCTATCGGGCTAAAGGTTATGCTTTACCCTCAGTCTTTTATTTATTCATTTATTAACATTTATTTATTTTCAACAAATGTGTCTCCTTCAGTAACCAACTTCTTGCTTGGTAGCATCAACGTCTTTATAGTATCAATTTCACTCATTGACCACTCAGATGCAAACACATTCTCGTTTTCTAGTTATATTGATCCTCTAGCAATTCTACATATTTAGAAAACTAGTTACTTGTTTTGTGGTCACGTACCACAAACATGAGCAATCATGCATGTCAAGAGAGCATAAGATGCAATGTTAAATGGAACACCAAGGCCCATGTCAGCAGAGATACATTTGGCATGATAATTCTCCATTGGCAACATAGAACTGCAAAGGAAATATTTATTCAACACCAAAAACAAAAGTAGCAATAAATACACACTACAACTATACATGTGACAAGGAGGGACTGCCATCAATTTGAGATCAGAAGGATTCCAAGCTGAGAGTAAAATGCGTCGATCATTAGGATTATTCTTGATCTTATCAATAGCATCCAACAGCTGATCAAATCCTTCGCTGGTGTAGTCAGCATGCATATCAGTGTACCTGTACGATGTAAAATATAGGGAAAAATTGAGGCTGAAATTCCTTACATGAAAAATTCACCAGTTGAACTAAACAAGAAGTGCAATCCACCAACCTAGCGCCAAAGTGTCTCCACTGGAACCCATATATAGGTCCTAGGTCACCTTCCTCCCTCTCCGTCAACCCAACACTGGCATTGCAGACACAAATATCAGCCTTATCAAGTTAGTCTCTGGATCCATTGCCATCCCATATATGAATGCCCTTTTCCGGAAGGACCTGCCAATTTTGTGCCAACCTTTTAGAATGTGGGACTCACGTCTATTGCAATGAGATGACAGAACAACTAAGCAGCAGCATGAACCCCTCAGTTTTACCAAATTGTTTCATGATAGAAATGAAAACATGACAAAAACTAAAAATTCAATCTTAAAATCCTAAGCAGAGTCCTACAAACGCAACTAGTTATACTTAAACATGCTTGCATTCCAAATGAATTGGAAAAAAATCATCTGTTGACGCGTACAAATTCCCAACTATATATATCTATCACATATACACCCCACATACAAAATAAGAAAATAGCATAACCACATTGCATAAACTTCCCCTAACACACAACAGAGGACTGGAAAGCCAGCACTTGGGATACAAGCAACACCTGAACTCAACCTAATTCATATGAACAGTTAATAACTAGGGAGGGGAGAATTGAATCAAATTAAACAAGCAAGCCTTTATTAGAGCTCCTTGATCAACAGAAGGAAAAATATTAAGTCTCAGTATGAGAATCCATACAGTGAAGCGAAATTGATGCAATGTACTCTAGCTTATCACCGCATTAAAGATAGCTAAGAAGAAAAATATTAATCATTACCTTGGCATTTGTTAAACCACTGATGAACCACAGAAGTTCCTCGACAACACCTCGCCAAAATACTTTCTATAAACCAAATGAGAACGATGCATGTCAACCTATATATCAAATAAATATAAGATATTCCTTATATCAAAATGACATCACTATGAAGAGGGCATTACCTCAATAAAAATTGCTGAGCAAAGAAGAGGGAAATGGAAATTAATACATAAGAAATTACTCATGCATGGTAAAAATAAGAGGGGGGTAAATAATAGTAAAGGTCACATGCCTTGGTTGTAAGAAGTGTAAAATTTTTGCGCAAATTGAATCGCATCTGTGGATGAAATGGAAAAGAGCAATCAGTTAATCTGTACTTTAGTAGTCAAACAAGAGACCATTTGGCTGAAGCATACTTCAAGAGGCAAAATTAGACAAACACTTGATAATATGAGGTTCACGTCACCTGGAAACCAAATTTTGATAAAGTACCCGTCCCTGTCCTGTCATCCTTCAAAGTTCCATTTGATATGATGTCTTCAACAAGTTTTAGATACAAGTACTCCTCATGTCTTTCAAAAATCATCTTGAGCAAGAAAGAGAACTTCTTTGCCTCGAACTTAATGGATTCTGATCTACTATCAGAAATGAGACCATTGTTCTGACCAAAGGATTCAA
This sequence comes from Bretschneidera sinensis, assembly GCA_023935145.1. Classification (NCBI taxonomy): domain Eukaryota; kingdom Viridiplantae; phylum Streptophyta; class Magnoliopsida; order Brassicales; family Akaniaceae; genus Bretschneidera; species Bretschneidera sinensis. Next base: position 38,695,647 of record CM043697.1, on the reverse strand, counting down.
CGGCAGAACTCCTTACATGAACATAAGTTGTGAAGCAAAATCGGATGCTGTTTTCCACAACGGGAAATAATGAGTACCATGGCTGATATACAGAGGTTTCAATCATAGGTATAAAAGTATCACAATCAAAGCTCGTCTCAATTCCAAAGCAGAACCCATGCTACCACACATTACAACATTCTCAGCAGTAGCAATGTCAAAACTCCCAGAACGAGTCAGAACAACATTAACGCGACCAGGCAGAGGTCGATGCTCAATGGGAATACTTTGCGACGTTTTCTACCCATTATCACTGCATTCTTCTTCCTAGAATCTGACTTAGTCAGAGTGGTGTCCTTGAAAAATTTGAGATCAGAAGGCAATCTCTAGAGACGGCATGCAGTACAGATGCACATGTGCTTGTGAATTTGACATTTTCTATGTCACTAAAATTCCATGCATGAATAATTTACTACAAGCAGATATTCCCTTTAAAAAGAATGCCATGATGGCTCAATTTCATTTTTTCTTTTACTTTCTTCTTGTTTTCAAGTATCATAAATTCCTACGCGGCCATTAAACAGGCTAGATTTTCCATTTCTCTGGATATAAAAGACCATTTTACCAGCGCTAATTCGGTTGACAACTCAAAGAAATGCTATGTTATTAACTTCTCTTTTTTATTATTTATAACCATTGTATGAAATCGTTCGTGAAGAAAACTTGTCACCCAAACAAATTGCGACATTAATTCATGATAATTTTTTATAAAAAAAATTGGTATATGCACACACAAAAAAATAGAGTAAAATAAACCTTTTCTTCTTCCCTTTCCAGAGAGTAGACCCCCAAAAATCACAAATATATATATATATATATAATCAAGAATTGCCTAGGAACATAAATAAATTGAGCAATGCTGAAAAAAAATAATATCTAACTAATAATAACAACAATGGAAATCTAAAACTACTGTAATCAACGCATTTCCACCAATTTTCACCGAAACATCCTTTAAGCTATCAAGAACTACAACAGTAAAGTACTAAGGCGCCGTTTGGGAACCCTCTTAACGAGGGATTAGAAAAGTTGCTTTAATCCAAGGTTCCCAAACGGCGAAAGGCAGAAGGAAAACAAATCACACAACAGCACTAAACTATCTAAAATGTATGGTCAAAATAATCGATCCTCTCATAATCTTCAAGCAATCAGCCATGCCACTATTTATGCCTTTATTTACACAATACTGCCCTTGTAGTGTGTATTTCAACCAACATACTAGCGCCTACTTTGGTGCCTTATGATCAATTTAAGACATTAATTTTTTTTTGTGGGTTTTTCGTTTTTTTTTTCCTTTTATTTTCAGTTGCACTTGGATTAGATGAATTTTCAGCGGTGATTAGAGTGGACTCGAGCCTAACCGAACCGAACCGAATTCGAATATTAAGATATTCGAGTTCGACTTGACTTAAAATTAACAAGTTCGACTTCGGCTCGAGCTTAAAAATGAGACTTGAGCTCGGCTTAATTTGAGCTCGATAACAAACGAACTTATTCGAGTCCGAGCTCAAGCTCAAACTCAAACTCGAGTTTTGGATTGTCCATTCGAGCTCGATAACAAACAAGCTTATTTGAGCTCGAGCTCGAATCTTAATTTTGTCCATTCGAGCTCGAGCTCGAGCCTAGACTCTAACTTTAATAAATAAAAATATAAATATTGGTTCGAGCTCAGTTCAAGCTCGATAATACCTTATCGAACTGTTTGAGAGTCTTTCGAGCCAAACCTTAAGGTATTCGAACTCAGTTCGATAAGCTAATCAAGCTTAATTTTCAGGCTAGAGCTCGATCGAACCTAGTTTTGACCAATCTTAAGCTCAAATAGCTCAATAAAAACTCAGCTCGAGTTTATCCCTAACTGTGATGATCCAAAATTGCTAATGCAAAAGCTATGGGTACAAGACTTGGGCATTTTAGCCTTAGTGATTGCAATCAGACTTTTTACACATGAGCTTTGAGCTCAATCTTTTTTTTAATTAATATATATATTGGATTGAAAGTTATTTAGGGTGTGATAAAAATTGTATTAAGTGCTTCAAAACCAATATATAAAAATAGTAGTGTTTCGTTGATTAAATTGTAAACATGTTTTTAAATGTTATAGTTATCAAAATGGTATGTTAATATTGATTGACTTTTGAAATGCCTGGTGATTTTTTTTTATCATATTATTCTAATTATGTAACACAATTTAGAACTTGTACGACAAAAATAGTTATAGTAGCACTAATAATTTCAACAATTTGAAGTTTAGGCTCTATCCATGTTGTTACAATTGAATTTTTGGGATATTATCTATTTTTCTCTTGTATTTAGGTTATTGTATCAATTATCAAATTCCCCATGGAATTTGAAATTGATCTTTGAGACCCTATATTTTAGGGGTGTATTAAATTAGTCTCTCAAGCCATAGTTTCGTTCAATATCTCAACGAAAAACACATGTAAGCATGCTATTGATCGATCTTACATATAATTGCCACATGATATATTTCACGTGTTTGTGTTGTTTGGAAGACGTGTTTTTCCATTGAGATCATGGGTGAAAATGTGGTTTAAAAAGGTAATTTGGTGCACCCTTAAAATGTAGGGTCTCAGTTAATTCATTTTAAAATCAATTGGAGAACCTAAAAACAAGTTAAGAAGATAATATCATTAAAATAAGGGAAATTTTATAATGACATGAGTATTTTATTTTTTTTTGTCTATCCAAGAACATTTCAAAATGAAGCAAAATGTGGATATTTCTCTCTACTTCCAAGCATGTGAAGAAAAAAAGTGTTTAGCCTAAGTGGTAGTACTTGATCATAGGACTGGATTCAAGCATGAGCCAAGCTCGATTATTAAAGTATTCAAATTTGACTTGATTAAAATATAAGGGATTCGAGTTCAAGTTTGATACTCGAAGGCAAACCCAAAAATAAAGCTTGAGCTCAATCAAAATTTACAAGGCTCGAGCTTGATAATTAGTAAGTTAATTCGAACTCGAGCCCACAAGTCTTAATGAACCTAACGAGCCTAAATAAACATGCAAAAAATATATATTTGTATAATTTTAATAAATAAAAATGTATAATATACATAAATATTTAAAACTTATATTAATAGAACGAGTTAGCAAGCTTAACAAATTGGATATTCAAACTCAATTATAATAAGTTAACAAATCCATTTTTAGGCTCGAGTACAATTCAAAGTTCGATCAAATTGATTTTGATGAAAGTTTGATGGAACCATACCTCAAGTAATTCGATAAAAATTTGCTTGAATCTATTCTACTTGGCATCAAAACCTACCCCATAAATTATGCCAAATGAGATCGTACATATAAAACAAGTTGACTTTAAAACTTAGTAGTAATTTCTTAAAGTCACAATCTTACATGGGCATGTGAAGAAAAATTTGGAATATGAGTCTCAATGGATTCTTTTATTGTTTGAAGCAAATTTTTCTAATCCATCTGGTTTATTGGTCAATTTTAGTATAAACGGTTCAAATAAAAGAAATTGAAAAATAAATATTACTGAAAAGGCTTTAATAGGATCGAACCATTTGTCGTCAATTGTAGTCTAATAGAGAAAAACGAAAAGGATGTTGGCTAAATATAGACTATGGTGGAATATACATAACATAAATAAATGTTACCAAAACAGAGAAAAGAAAACAAAGGTCTTGTGTCTTTGTGTGACGTATTGATCTCAATTTAAATTATGTTATTGTAAGTTTTTTTTGAGTGATATGTAACTTTTCTTTTAATTCGTTTATATATATATATATATATATATATATATATATATATATATATGTTCTTTATGATGTAATAATAATTAAAAAACAATAATGAACTAATATATGTTTATGTTTTAAGATTTATCTTTTATAAAGGTTTAATTGCATAAGATACCCCAATTTTGAGGATAATTGAAAGTGATACTATGCATTTTAAAGAATGATAAGTTCTAACCTTTATTTTCAGATTTGTTGTAATTGGTATAATTGTGGATTTTATGTTAAAACGTTGGGAGGAGACAATGGGTTTTTTTTTTTTGTGGGTTAGAGGTGTAGCGGTTCTAGGAAAGAAAGGAGAAGAGGAGTAGAGTTTTAAGGGTTAATTTATATCTATTAAAAATTAATTAAGTAAAATAAATATTTTAATTAAAAATTTTAAATAATGAAAGCATTGTTTGTGCAAAAAAATGTATTTTTTTTCTGGTGGTTATAACATGCGTAAATAATGCAATAGATACACATTACAATATTTAAAATATAATTAAACTAATCATTGCGTTATTACCAATTGATTTAATATTTAAATTATCATATGAGTTTTAATTTATTTTCATTTGCAAACTCTTATTTCATATAAAAGCTTGAAAATGGGAGTGTTAATGTCGATAAATTCAGTTCTGTGAGAGTTATCATGAAATCGAAAAAATTTATTAATAATTATAAAAAAATTAAATAGTAATTTTGATATTTAACATTTTTTAAAAAAATTAAATAATTACTATTTAATTTTTCAAAACTTTCTCGATTCTATGATAATTTTCACTTAATCGGATTCGTGAGATTACTACTAATTACCCTACAAAATCATGAACACTATTTTTATATATAGGTAATTAGGACAATAAATAAATTAATCAGCTGAAAAACACATTACATATCTAAGTCTGTATAGCAAAACGGCTAACGGAAAACAACACTGGCACAAAAACATTATATTTAAGTCCACAAAGCTGGCTATTTCTGAAAGGCGAGAAATCCGCGACCGCTACTTATATTAGGACATTTGTCCCCTTATCACGAATTCCTCTGCATCGAATTTCAGCGGTGCACGTGTCAGTAATCTGAAAGTTTTGTCAGTTTTGTTTAGCTTTTTGGTGGTTGATCAAGATAGCTACCGTACAAGCTAATCCATTTGAAGATGAAATCTCAATCATCCATGTCACTGTTAGCATAATGATTACATTTTCTTTCCTCATGACAGTATGATTTCTCAATTCTTAGTAGCTGCAATAAAGGATAAGAGTAGACAATTTCTTGAGCGTTACCATAAAAATTCTTATCTATTAGAAAATAATGTCAAAAATAACTTAGACATTAGGAATTGTAAGTAGTCTTTCAATAAGGTTTGAGTCATATAACTTGACCCACCACCAATGAAAATTAAATATTAACATTAACAAAAACACCTTTAATTTATTAATGAATTTACAAATAAATCATAAGTGTGTGCAAAAACAAGACAAATATCCATGTTTTAATGACGAGAACTAAAAAGTTAAATTTATAGGGAAGTAGAAAAAACCAAAAGCATTTTGCTCTATTTATCTCATTGTGTTTAATGAATTGTTGGGTCTATTGGGTAACAATGGCTGGATATTTTCAACACTATTAGAGAAGATTAAAAAGTGATTTTTGTCATTGTTATTTGTGATTATTGATAATTCTTACTTGTTTTGAGCATTTAATTCTAATGGCAGTATAATACTTGCCTATCAACATAGTTTTCGGATGCTTTGCCATCCCATTTATTAACTTTTCTTGAAGGACCTGCCAATTATGCAAACCTTTTAGAATGTAGGACACATCTATATCAAAGAGATGACAAAACAACAAAGCTGTAATCACCTCAATTTTACGGCATTGTTTCATGATTGAAATGCAAACATGACTGCCTGGCAAAAAATAGTAAATAGTGTTTTTGGTAAATTGGTTTTAGACAGGGGAAGATGAAAGCTTGAATTTGACCTCGTTTTTGTATTCACATCAACTTGATACACGAATCCTTATAAAGAAAGCCACTTGAAGTTTGGTTCCACGGAAGGGCCCTCCTATAGTAAAGTCGGAAAGTGTACTGAGGTGAAGTAAAGGAAAGGCTTATAAAAATACCGAAGTGGGTTAGAGAGAGAGAGCGCCAAAGTGTTTGTGTTTCAATGTGTGCATTTATGAGGCATTGAATTCCTTTATATAGGAGCTAGAGACACTTTCTTCCTAAATCTTGAGGTGGACCCCACCACATACGTGACTCGTATGCCTTCAGCCTTATGAAATGTGATTTATGTGTTCTTGAGACCCATGGGATGCGACATTTGCCACCAGTTCATCCCTTAGAGACGGGATCCCTATATCTTTAGGGTGATGACCTCATCATAATGCCCTAGGGGGGTCTGACCCCTATGTTGCATAGAGTGGCATGGCCATTTTAGCCCATCTTTAGGGTGACGACCTCATCATTGTGTTTCTATGTGTCTAATTTTCATTGGACCAGTCATTTTAGCCCATATCATATGTCCCCCACTCTTCAGGCCTTTAAGGGAGTAAAGCATTTTCTTCGTGCTTGCTTCGTCCCGATTGCGTGCATTGGTACGGGCAACGACGAGCCTAAGTGGAATTGTGTAGTCGTTGAGGCCTTAATTCCACTTCGATTGGAATTGCGTGGCCGTTAAGGCTTTAATTCCACTTCGGTTGGAATTGTGTGGCCATTGAGGCCTCGATTCCACTTTAGATGGAATTGCATGGTCGTTAAGGCCTTAATTTAACTTCGGTTCGGGCTTCAATTGGCCCAGTGAAATTGCGTTGAGACCTTAATTTCACCTCAGTTCGAGCTCCAGTGGGTCCTACTAGAATTGAGCGGCCTTTGAAACCTTAATTCTACCTTTGTTCGAGCTTCAGTGGGCCCTATAAAGCTGTGACGACTAAGTTATTAGGCTTTAAATTCTTTTAATACCCGTAATTATGACTTAGATGCTTGGGTTTCTTGAGGCGCTCCCTCTTTTGTCGATTGTAATGACTAGGTAGTTTGAACTACCTGAAGCCCCCTATCCTCTCAGATTTAATGACATTGGAGATGTGTCAGTGTAACGTCTCTCTACAGTTATTAAGGTTGAGATTAGGAAATGGGTACTTAGCCTTCAATTCTCCTTCTTCTTCCTCATTTGTGATTTCTTAGAGCACATAACGTATTCTCATAGCTTTTTACCCTTTGTGATTTCCTTTCCTTCAGTCTTCCTTCCAAGCAAGCGAATGGATCCAATCTACCTACGCACACAAAGACATAGACAAAAGAAACCCTAAAAAGCTGTTGGAAGACCGGAGGGGTTGTGCCTCCGAGAGACTCTCCAATGCTTAAGTTAGTAAATTGAAGTGGTAATAAAGTAGGTAGCAAGAGAGCTGGAGGATTTGAGAGTGAATTAATGTTAGTATTATGATAGGATTAGAATTCTCATAGACTGGAGTATCTTGATAAGACTAAGGTCTAGAGTGTCCTAATAGGATTAGTATTTTGGTATGAGATTACAGTTTTTGCCCTTTGCCACATGTAGCCATCCGACCAATTACTCTGTCTTGTTTATAAAATTTTACCTTTTCACCCTTGGAGGGTGCCACGTGTCATTATGCTACGGGTTGGAGAATTTTCCCCTACATTATATACCCATCATTTCCTTGAATGTAGTTATGTGGTTAAAGGAGTAGATGATCAAAATGCGTGCAAGAGCAAGTTTTGAAATTGTCTTTTTTGTGTTTTGGGTCTCAAGCACCGAGTTGTCCAGCGAGTCAGGGCCCTAGGCTCGGTAAAAATGAGACTTCTAGGGACTCGGGATCCGAGGCTTGATAAAGATGAGGCGTCCAGGGACTCGAGGCCCTGGGTTTGGTAAAGATGAGGCATCTAGGGACTCAAGGCCCTGAGCTTTGTAAAGATGTGGCGTCTAAGGGTTGACTTTCCACCCATATTAGGACAAGTAAGAAGGATGAAACTGGCGTGGCAAGAACCGCCAATAGTGATGTCATTGGGAACAAACGCACCCAGGAATCGTTTCTAAGAACTGGATGCCCTAAACCTTTAGCAGAAAAGCACGACACATTTTTTGAAGATTATGAGCCTAAGATAACTGGGCGACATGTTGGTCCTTCATAAAAATCACTTGCAATTGCTAGACTGATCAATACATCCAGTTCTGCAACATGTGACAACAATGTAAATTACGAGAAATGAATGGAAAATGTAAATCAACATCATCATAATTATTTGACTTTATATTCTATAATTAGATCAAAACCTCAGCTAGTTGGGACTAACAAAGACTGCTTTCAAATGTTTTGTAAACTTGAGAGAAAATTCCAGAGATTTCAGTTGAGTTTAAAACAAAGTGTTGGAAAGTGATACGGGAAGTTAAGAAACAATCGATATCAAATTATCATGATGCGTTTGTCGTCTAGGTTTTTCTAAGGTAGAAATAAGGTTTTCATGACGCATTATCTTTGTCATAAGAGAGCAAGGGAGGGAGTACTGAAGCCCACGATAAGAGAAATGAATTCTGATTGTCTCGATTGAAATAAGAGTTGGGATATTCTTAAAAGAGAGGAACCAGATTACATAAGAGATAATGCATCTATGTACCTGCAGTTACAGAAACTAACAGTCTCCACTTATTATGATGCTCGCAGAAATGCCTGACCAGCCTCTGCAAAATGCTCTTCAAAGCTGACTCCTTTTCAGATTCAGCTTCTGAGTGCCCTTTTAATTTCTTCTTGATAGTTGGAGTCCAGTATCGGAAGAAGCCCTGCATGTGTCAGAAAATGCAGGATGTGAGAAGCAAGTCAGACTTAATGGTAGAAAAGGAAACTTTGTGAGTGAGTAATCTTCAGCTTTTCACTAAATCATAGGTCATGGCAAAGCCAAGATCCTGACAACAAGGTTCCCAAGTCTTTTTTTTTTTTGACAAGTCACAAGGTTCCCATGTTTAGTAAACATCTAATTAGAAAATAGAAAAGATATGAGATATAGAAATTGACAAACAGATATTCAAATGAGAATATAACATAACAGCTTAAATTCTGAGTCACTTCCTTGCAACTCCGGCGTGGTAACACAGGCACAAAGAATAATTAAAATGAGCAATGAACATCATGCCTTGTGTGGTGAAGATGTTTACACAAAGTGTTTAGGGCATATATGTTGGGAATTTTCACGTGCCAGTAAAAAGAGAAGTGGAAGTGCAATCCCACAGTGAAGAAAAGAAACAAGAATGGGTTATATACATGGTATGAGCTCAAGACTCAGAGCTTATGTGTTAAGTTGGTGCTCATCCATGCATATCAAACTTGTACACAAGGTTTACTTGATTCTAACAAGTGATATCAAAGCCAATGATACAAGTTGGGCAAAGTGGTCGCGCACCGATGTTGACTCCTACGATGCCAACCCGTGGAAGAGTTGGTGAATCCCATGGATGATGACCCCGTGGAAGTGGGAGTGATTGATCCTATGGATCCTAAGCACACGAAAGAATATTCTCTGATGGTTTTAGAGTGGACTCCTTATGGTTCACACGACACTCAACAAAAACTAAAAAAGTGGCTTCCACTCAAGGTGTAGTGATAGAGACTCACACGAGAGAAGAAGATTGTTGAGAATATTCACGTGTGTGTAAAAAGAGACATGGAAGAAAAATTTCACATCGGGAAGAAATAAGAAGCAAAATTTGCTTATATACATAGTTTAGGCCCAAAACTCATGAGTTTAAGCTTTTGGTCGAGTTGGTGGTCATCCATGCATATCAAACCTGCATGCAAGGACTCCCTGATCTTTGATCCTAAAAGTATAAACATAATAATATTTCAATTTACATCAAATCCTCAACTCTAAACATGGGAGATACATTATTCAAATATTAACTTAAACATTGTATACAACATAACATACATGAATATTTACAAATGTTTTTTTTCCTCATTAGTCTGAGGATGTAGACCACATGGCTTACAGATAATGAATCTGTCTGAATCTCAGCTCACCAACTATCTATTCTGCCTGCTACCTGAAATCATTTAACATTGATGGATGAGCTTCATAAGCTCAGTGAATTAAATTTACTAGAAGTATTCAATTTGTATAAATAATCTTTTAATATTTAATCATTTATATCTCATATAACTTGATAATATCATTCTACTATCACTACATATATCATAAGCCCCATTCTCTATCAATCACTTCTTCTTATATATTTGTTCACTTTAAGACCATCAATTATATCTCACAATTTCCTCGTTATGAGGTTCAGAGCATATAGTCTACCATTTAGATAGTTCTTATCATATCATACTTCTATGTTTCTTTCTCACCATAACTGTCTCTCTGTGAGACTCATTCATCTATAAATAAATTTACAATAACAAAACAATACTTCAACATTTTAGTAATAAAATCAATATTTAAAACAGATGCAATGCATAAATTATTATTAGGGAACGTTTTCCCACATATCGACGTGTTTTTATCCTAGACCAGTTGCCTTCCCTGTTATTTTATTTCATTTAGATCGGCTGTCCTCCCGGTTCTTTTATTTCATGTATATATATATATATATGAATAATGACATGAAGTATGCATATGCACGATAAAATAAAAACACACATATATTCATACGTTCAAATTAGTTATCATGCTTCTTCTCAAATCATTATTTGATCAATTTCATTAATTTCTTCTCCTCATATATCATATCAACTCATCATACATAGTTCGTCATGAATTTCACTTATTATCTTTATTATTAAATCAACTCATTATTCCAATAATATTATTTCTCATATAATAATTCTCTACATATCACTTATTCCTATCATACCTATCAACCAACTTTCATCTATCACCAAATCATAAGTTAATAATATATTCAAATACTATCATTATATATTTCATATTTATCTTGATAGGATGGATAAGCAAGAGGTAGTGATTAGAAATCTGCAAGGTGGGCGAGATAGGAGGAGATGTGAGCATTGAAAATGAGTATGAGAACGAAGAAGATGATGAGGATGAGGAAAACATAACATCTGAAGTTAGAATGGGTGGAATGGGCAAACCTAGAGGAGGTTGGCGTAGAAGAGGACCTAGGAGAAATCCAAGGGGTCGAGATAGGATAGATAGGAACTTTGGGAGCATCAAAATGAAAATACCATATTTCCAAGGTAGGAATGACCCTGAAGTCTATGTAGAATGGGAGAAGAAAATAGAGTTGATTTTTTATTGTCACAATTATTCAGAGGAGAAGAAGGTGAAGTTGGCGGTAATTGAGTTCACTGATTATGCAATTATTTGGTGGGATCAATTAGTGACCAATAGGAGGAATCATGAGAGACTTGTAGAAACATGGGGTGAGTTGAAAGCTCTCATGAGGCGTAGATTTGTACTTAGCCACTACTATAGAGACCTCTACCAAAAATTAAAAACCTTACACAAGGGTCTAGGAGTGTAGAGGATTACCATAAAGAGATGGAGGTGACTGATTCGAGCTAATGTAGAGGAGGATCGGGACGCCACAATGGTCAGATTTTTAAATGGTTTGAATAGAAACATAGCCAATGTAGTTGAGTTGCAGCATTATGTGGAGGTAAAAGACATGGTGCGCATGGCTATGAAGGTGGAGAGGCAGTTAAAGAGAAAGGTAGCAGCAAGGTGTACTTCAGTTTCTAGCACTCCTTGGAAACCAAAGTGGGATAAAAATGATCGAGTTGTAGCAAAAGGGAAGGCTGAACCACCTAAGGGAAAAGATGAGGGAACTAGCAAAAACAAACCAAAGGTAGATTTCCAACCTTCAACGAATAGAGATATTAAATGTTTTAAATGTTTAGGTTTAGGGCACATCGCGTCTCAATGTCCAAGCATGCGAGTGATGGTTATGCGTGACACTGGGGAGGTGATGACTGAAAGTGAGGATGATAGTGATGAGATGCCCGAGTTGGTCGATGCTAGTGATGATGATGGAGTAATACCCCGTAGAAGGTGAGTCTCTTGTTGTCAGGTGTGCTCTCAATACGCAAATTAAGGTAGATGATATGGAGCAAAGAGAACATATTTCATACTAGATGTTATGTAAACAACAAGGTGTGTAGTATGATTATAGATAGGGAAAGTTGCACCAACATAGCTAGTACCGCCCTAGTTGAGAAGTTGAGCTTACCTTTACTGATGCATCCTAGACCTTATAAGTTGCAGTGGTTGAATGAATGTGGGGAGGTTAAGGTCAATAAGAAGGTTTTGGTGGCTTTTACCATTGGGAGGTATAGTGATGAGGTGTTTTGTGATACAGTTCCTATGCATGCTGGCCATATTTTGTTAGGGAGGACATAGTAGTATGATAGGAGGGTGATTCATGACGAGTTTAGGAATAGATACAACTTTGTAAAGGATGGAAAAACAATCAAGCTTGCTTCTTTAACCCCAAAACAGGTCTATGAGGACCAACTGAAGCTGAAAAGTGAGACTGAGCAAAAAAGAAAGGGTGAGGCCAAAACACAAGAAAGAAAAATGAGAGAAAATAAAAATGAGGGTGAGGCAGAAACCTCAAGAAAAAAAAGAGGGTGAAAAAGAAAATAGAGAGATAGTTGAGAATAAAGAAAAGAGAGTGGAGCCACAAGAGAAAAATAGAAAGAGAACCTGCAAAGAGAAAAGGAAAGACAAAAATGAGTTTTTATACAAAGGAGAGTGAGGTTAAGAGGGCCTTCTTAGCAGATCAGCCTACGATTTTTCTTGTTTACAAAGAATCTTATCTTAATCTTGATGAAACTAACCAATCTATTCCTAGTTTGGCTATTTCTTTGTTGCAGAAGTTTGAGGATGTATTTCTAGAGGAGATGCCGAGTGAGTTACCGCCAATTAGAAGCATTGAGCATCAAATTGATTTCGTACCTAGAGCCGTTATTCCAAACTAACCAGCCTATAGAAGTAATCCGAAGGAGACAAAGGAGCTTCAAAGGCAAGTTGAAGATTTGATGAGCAAAGGGTACGTGAGGGAGAGCATGAGCCCATGTGCAGTACTAGTGCTACTAGTGCCAAAAAAAGATGGGACTTGGAGGATGTGCATTGATTGCAGAGCGGTCAACAATATTAAGGTAAAGCACCGTCATCCCATTCCTAGATTAGATGATATGCTTGATGAATTGCACAACTCATGTATTTTCAGTAAAATAGATCTTAAAAGTGGATACCATCAAATTAGAATGAAAGAGGAAGATGAATGAAAACTGCTTTTAAGACTAAATATGAACTTTATGAATGGTTGGTTATGCTATTTGGACTTACAAATGTGCCTAGTACTTTCATAAGATTAATGAACCATGTATTACGTGCGTTCATAGGAAAATTTGTAGTCGTGTACTTTGATGATATCCTAGTGTACAACAAGAACTTAGATGAACATATTGAGCATTTTAGATGTGTGTTCGATGTGTTGAGATGTGAAAAATTGTATGCTAATTTTAAGAAATGTACATTTTGTATGAAAAATTTGTTTTTCTTGGCTATGTTGTTAGTACAAAAGGTATTGAGGTGGATAAAGAGAAAGTCAATATCATCAAGGAGTGGCCAACGCCTAAATACATCACTGAGGTAAAAAGCTTTCATGGTCTAACTAGCTTTTATAGGCGTTTTGTTAAAGATTTTAGCACCATTGATGCACCACTCACCGAAATAATTAAAAAAAAAATATTGGATTTCATTGGGGGATTGATCAAGCGAATGCATTTGCTACTATTAAAGAAAGGTTATGTTCTACACCTATGTTAGCATTACCTGACTTTAACAAAACTTTTGAGATTGAATATGATGCCTCAGGAATAGAAATTGGAGCCATTTTGATGCAGGATAGGTGGCCCATAACTTTCTTCAGTGAGAAGCTAAGTGAGGCGGCCCTGAATTACCCCACTTATGACAAAGAACTTTATGCTCTTGTTCATGCTCTAGAGACGTGACAGCACTACCTTTGGCCTAATGAGTTTGTGATCTACACCGATCATGAATCATTAAAGCCCCTCAAGGGTCAAGGTAAATTAAAAAAGAGACATGCTAGATGGATGGAATACATCGAGACCTTTCCTTATGTCATCCGATACAAGCAAGGTAAGGAGAACATTGTTGCTGATGCTTTATCACCGAGGTATGTACTTCTTACTTCTATGAGTGTTAAAATCCTTGGGTTTGAATATGTGAAAGACATGTATGCCATTGATGCTGATTTTTTTGATGTGTATATGGTGTGTGATAAAGCGGCATTTGATAACTTTTACAAACATGATGGTTATTTGTTTAAAGAAAGCAAATTGTGTGTGCTGAATTGTTCAATGTGTGAATTATTGGTGTGTGAGGCACATGGTGGGGGATTAATGGGACATTTTGGTGTCAAAAAAACCTTAGAAATTTTACATGAACATTTCTTTTGGCTTAGGATGAGAAGAGACGTCACTCGAATATGTAGTAGGTGCCTTACATGTACAAAGGCCAAATCTAAGGTTTTACCACATGGGTTATATCCACCCTTACCCGTTTCTAGTGAACCATGAGTAGACATATCAATGGACTTTGTTTTGGGGCTGCCTAAGACAAAAAGGATAGAGATTCTATTTTTGCGGTAGTGGACAGATTTAGTAAAATAGCACATTTCATTCCATGCCATAAAACAAATGATGCCACAAACATAGCTGATTTGTTTTTCAAGGAAATAGTGCGACTCCATGGTATACCTAGGAGTATTGCATCCTTGAGGAGATGGATCTTTCCAAATCCTTGAGAAAATTAATGATATTGCTTATAAAATGGATCTTCCAGGTGAGTATAATGTCTCTACTACTTTCAATGTTTATGATCTTTCTCCCTTTGATGCAGGTGACGATTCGAGGTCGAATCCTTTTGAGGAGAGGATGAATGATGGGCACCATCATGGATCGAGTCTTAAAAATCCCTTGCAAGTTCCAGATGGGCCAATCACAAGGTCAAGAGTTAAGAAGATCAAGGAAGCAATGCAAGGATTGGTACAATCCACTTGTGATGGGCACCATGGTGGACCGAGTCTTAAAGATCCCTTGCAAGTTCCAGATGGGCCAATCACAAGGTCAAGAGCTAAGAAGATCAAGGAAGCAATGCAAGGATTGGTGCAATCCACTTGGGCCAAGTTTGCAAATTTATCGAGCAAGACCCCAACATTTCAAGATGGGCTTGAAAAAAGAAGAACTAGCTTTAATCCATGTGATACAAGCTACAGAGGGGAGTGCAATAGCTTAGCGGTTTTGTGTAGACTTTTTATTTCATTAAGTATAGGCGTGTGGACCTATTTTATATTTCTATGGTTGTAGGCGTTTGAGCCTATTTAATTCATTAAGTGGACTTCTTTTATTAGCTATAGGCGTGTAGTTTATGATTTTTGGGCTTGAAGATGTTCAGCCCATATCTTTTAATTGATGTAGGCCTTATTCGACCCTAGGATTTCATGGAGGGGTTCAAAAACACTTGTAGCCGCATTTTTTTTGGATAAGTTGAATGTGAATGAAGTTTTCTTCATAGAGAATTTTCAGTTTTCTCTACTTGTTCTTGATTGAACTAAGAACTTATCAAAGACAAATCTTTTGTGGCGTTCTCACCGAATCTAGGTTCTTGAAACAAGATTTCAACGGGTCTAGATTATCTTGACTTGATTCTTGGCTTTCTTGGGTAAGTTTCAATTTGATTGTGGGTTCAAGGGATTTCCGTCTCACGGGTTCACATCAAAAGTTAATAGAACTTTCCGTTGGAGCCCCCTAAAAAAGAACCTTATAAAAAGATCTCACCTCAAAACCTTTGTTCGGGCTAGGCCTCCACCTAGCAAAATCCTCTCTAGTCACATCCGTTCTAGCACGGTACAAGGCCTTCAAGAAACTCCCAACCAACTCAATCTCCCAACCATAGACATTGCGAATGAAAGGCACATCCCAAGAGATCACACCATTATTCAATGAGACATAAGAACCAATTAGAGCTTCTTTATCTCTCACAATATCATATTTGTCCAAAAATTGGTCCTTTAGCATAGTGTTCCCAAACCACGTGTCATGCCAAAGCCGAGTTCATCCTCCATTACCTACCAGAACATATACACAAGGAAAGAAATCCTCTCACCATTTTTTAATCCATTTCCACACACCCCATACCATAAGCCCCCATTCGCCTCTTAGACATTCAATCGTTGGGATCCATCCCAAACTTAGCTTCCACCACTTTCCTTCAAAGATGATTCCTCTCCACCATAAAACTCCATAGTCATTTACCAAGAAGAGTTGTACTAAACAAAGTGAGAGATTTTAGACCGAGACCTCCTTTTTCTATTGGTTGCTTCACTACCTCCATCTTACTAAGTGATACTTGTACTCTTCCCTATGTTGCCCCAAAGGAACCTCTTTTGAATACTCTCCTCTCCCGTGTTGCCTATTAATACATATAAGTCAGGAAATTAAAAAAGGGAAGTTTTTTTTAAAAAAAATTAAAATAAAAAAACACTTCCACAATAAATTAAAGAAGTGCCAAAGGGAAAAAAAAATATGTCACCTTGTTTGCTGCCAGCAACTATACATAGAAGGTTATGGTGTGGATCATAGTGAGTACTTGACCTAGCTTGTGCATTGTTCATCCACAGATTAATAGAAGATAGTGATTTGGTCTCCAAAAACATAGGCTGCAAATTAAGGACAACAGAAAATGTGAAAATAAGGCTGAAGATCCTTTGGCTGAGAGCTATACACTAAACCCTTAAGAGTTGTGAAAAGAAATGTACGAACTGTCTTAACGTCTTCCTTTAGAATTTCCAGTTGAACCTTCTCTCCATTCTCAACATTCATAATTGGAACCTGAGATACAGTATCCAAAATTCATCTCACATTTGCAACATTATTGCCTTAAAAACAAGTAAACATATAAAAGGGACACCCTAATACTGACACAGCATGCTGTGGCCTCAACAGCATTAGGAAGGGGAAAGTGGAAAACATATGTAAACAAAATAAGAGGGGTATCCATCATAATTTGCAACCTGTGCTAAAAAGATTTGTTGAGGAGTAGCATCCCCAGAAAGCAAGTAGCTTTGCTTCATGCCAGAAGCTGCTACCTGATGTCTTTCTGATTCAAATTTGACACCATGACCATCATCTTCATTCTGCATATGGTCCTTACAAAATCCAATAAAAGCGGAAAATTGTAGTGGCACCTACAACAGTAAGGGAAAATGAGTTAATGAGGCTAATGTCATCCAAGAGAGGAAGAACCTCGAAGTTGCATTTAGAGTGAGTTTGAAAACCTAAAATTTTGTGGAATTCAATTCAAAAGAATTCCATTTGATCAATTCTTATGTTTGGATTCCTCCTACATTAAAGAATTGAATTCATTTTGGATTAAAAATGAGTGATTTTCCTTCAATTCCAATTCCAACCAAAGTTGATCAGATTTGGAATTGAATTGGATATCAAACCATCAAAATGTCCAGAATAACATTCTTTTATTGCAAAATCCAATCTATCAAGCAGATTAAGACTATCATGAGAAGAAAAAAATCAATGATAACAACCGTAAAATGAAACGAAACAATAGATTGAAACCATTTCCTATTTGATCCCAACAAGAAAACTAAATATAATTCCATCATGATTTGGTTCCAAACAAACTATTAGAGATACATGTTTAGAGAGGTAAACGAAATTACCCTCTCATGGCTTCTAAGATCACCATAAAAGACTGGTGCAGACCTTGATAGCATTGCTTCCACAGTGGATGACCTACATGTTCCTTAACATCCATTCAAGACCATCTGAGCAAACACAAACTTCTATTCAAATTAAAATAAAAAACAAGAACTCATCTAATAACCACAATCAAACAATGGAAAATTAATTATCATACACATATTCAAAGAAAAGAATAAATTATAATCACCAAATATCTAACATGGCATATTTGTCCTGAATAATAGATGTTTTTCCAACACTAACAGCGTATAAGTTAGTGACTATCTTCAAAGCAATGTCCTCGCTTCTTCGAAGAGGAAAAAAACGTTTTCATTTTAGTTATGGAAAGCAAGAAAAATATTTCGAGAAATCAAAATCATTCTGTAAGCAGAGGACAAGGAAAGGGTCGAAGAAACACCTCCAAATACTCGAGGCCGCCGTTAGAGGGATTCCACGTAGAAAAAGCTTCCCAGTCCTTAATGCATCCGCTAAACACCTTTTCAGAAAAAGAATAAAAAGAAAAAGAAAAGAAACGATTCCGTTTAGAACTCCTGGAAAGCTGAATTTTCAGAGGAACCAAACAGAAAAGGAGATAGAAAATTATATTTACAGCGGGAACGTTTCTTGATTCGATACAAGACTCGAATCGGCGGCCAAAGTAAGATTCTCGAATCTTCGAACTTGCAAGGACTTTTCTTCCATTTCTTCTGGGGGATTGTTGACAAGCTCCAAACAAAGAAATAGCGAGGCGTCCAGGTTTTGAGTGTTTAAACTGAGTTTGTGCCTAGTTACAACTTACAAGTACCCCCTTCTTTCTTTCCTTTCCTTCTCCCCCTCAATCCAAACGCAGCTAACCGAGGCTCGACTATTGCCAGAGGTAAGTAAGAAGTGGAAGTAGCAGTAAAAATTGTGTGGGCGTGGGTGGGCTAAAGGGTTCAATGAGGTTACGGGCCTTGAAAACGAATTGTAATGGGCCGGTGATGCCGTCATTGCTGCTAAAACAGTGTGATCATTGAAGCCTGTTCAGTGCAACTTACAGACCTGTTATATATACACTCCGAGAAGTCTCTGACAGTTGAGTTTAAATTATCGAGAATTTTTTGTCTGAAAAGAAAAAAGAAAGAAAAGCAGGTGCATGAATTTTGTCTGAAAAAGAAAAGAAAGAAAAGGTGCGTGAATTAATCGAGAGCATCGAGGGCGGATCTCATTGTTTCTTTTCTGTGTTTTTTTTATTCTTTTTCTTATGAACTTATTGTTTTCAAAGAGAAGAAAATGAGAGTGTTGGCAGTGGGGAAGAGGATACCGGACCCTCTGCAAAACTTGTCAAGAAAATATGAGTAGAGGTAGAGGAAACAATTCATATGCAAAATGAGCACGAAGTATTCTGAGCATTTGACACTGTTCTTGCTCGATGATATATGAATGTTAACTTTAAAAATTAGTAGGATATGCAGTCCTCTATCTAGGCGCTGAAAAAGAAAGGAAAAAAAAAAAAAACTTAGGATAAGGATTGGTTTTATTATCCGTAGAACGGGCATATATTGGTAATAGTTTTTATTTTTTGAAAATTGTAAACAGAATTTTTCAGATAACTGTAATTTAAAAACTGTTTTCAGTTATGAAAAAAATAAAATATTGTTTGGATAATCTGATTTTGAAAACTGTTTTAAAAATAGAAAACAATTTAAATATACTTTTTTGTAATTGTTTTCAGTTCAGTTTAAATTTAAAATTTATATTAATTTTATTCCCATATTTACTAAATAAAATTTTTAGCACATAACAAATAATTGAAAATAATTATTAATATTTTATTTTTATACCATGGATCAAACATTGAAAACTCATCTTCCTCGTTATATCAAATATGTTTGTTTGTTAAATTAATTCTAAAAAAATTAAAATAAAAAACACAACACAACTTTCACAATTTGATAAAATGTAAATAACCAACCCATCATTCTTTTTGGAAAATGATTCAATATCTAAAACATGACATAGTTTTCTTGTTTAAAATAAGTTAGTTGAGGACAACTTTAAGATACAATAATCATTGATCAAATAAAACTCTAAGAAATTGATAAAGTGGAAAAGAATGACCCAAAATTCTTCTTGCAAAAAGGTTTGCCTTAACTGCTCAATTTGGTTGGTTTGTCATCCTTACACCATATAAGTCAAATAATATATCAATATATGAAATATATTCCTAAGAATAACAAAAATAATTCAGTAAGTAAAAAAAAAACTAAATTAAACACAAATAAGGACATTAAATTAACTAACTCTTACCAACAAATCATAACATTATTACCAGATATTCAATCAAATACCAAAATGGTCTGCCCACATCTGATTGGCAATAAGCTCACGAAACGCAGCCATAGCTACTGCACACGTATCAGACAAATCAATTGTATGATTATTTGTAAATGTGTTCTACCCCTCTTTGTTTTCTACTTCATGGCCTTCTACTTCCCATTCATTAAATAGTTGATCACTCTAAGAACACTAGTGTACAAAATTATGTAGGACACAACAAGCAACAGCTATAAGAGGTTGTTTAGCGGCCTTGAATCTAGGCATCATTTTTAAAATTGGAAAGCATGCCTTTAAGACCCCAAAGCAATGTTCAATGACATTACGTAGAGATGAGTGCCTACAGTTAAATAGTTCTCTATAACCCGTTGGTTGGTGTGTTCTACTTTGATATTCATTTAAGTGATACCGTTCACCTTTAAACGGTGAAAGAAACTCGGTTGTATATGGATAACCGAAATCCACCAAATAATACTCACCTAAATTCATACAAACTCTCTTAGTACATATCAATCGATTAGTATATAATATCAACTTAGTGCTAAAATAGATTTACCCTGTGCAGGTGCTGCTGCACCAGCCCTTACACAATATGAACACCCAAAATAAAAAAAGAAAGAAAAGAGATAGAGAAACTAACGGCAAGAATGCTTCACAGCCCAAATGGTAGCACTAAGACACAATTTATTTTAGATGATAACACAACAAAACAATTGTTTCATGTTTGATTATGCTAGCTAGCTAAGTTTTAAAATTGCATCTATCTACTAAATTTCATTATCACGTGGTTGTCATTGTTGTTAACCATAACCACAGTACTATTAAGCACCAGTTATCATCATTGAAAAAAGTATATGAAAAGAGATTCAACTCTTTTATTAACAACAAAAGCATAATACTTATTAATGTGATCAATCAATATACAATCGAACAGTGTTAAAAGACCCCAAAGCAAACTAATAAAGCAAAAAAAAAGAGTTAAACAGTATGCTACCCTACCCAGGAAGCACCTCCAGGAAATAGTAACTAAATGCAAAACACACCAAAACCAACCACACAGAAGAACCACACCTGAACATAGAAAAAAAAGACGGAAAAATACCACAATGAACAACCTTGGAAGATCTGATAGATTCCTCAAGTCCTACGAAAATACTTTATATTTTTTTTATCGCAGGTCCCATTCAAACAGATCACTGATTGTACAATACCAATAAAACTTAGCAGGGGCTGCTGCACCATCATGCTTATTACTTTTTGTACTATACTGTCTATACAGTTGAAACATAAGGCATAAGTAGTGAGGGGAAAAAATAAAAAAGAAACACAATCCCACAATTAGTACTAAAAAAGGGAAAATTCTTTAACATCATGAATTAATTGCAAAGAGCTATTCTTTCTGTTTCTATAAATTACAAATAACATATCATCAATTAAAGGCCATTTTCTCTCATCACTTAATCAGTGATAGAAAATTTCATTTTTTGCATTGCCCCAAACTAAAGCTTTTCAACTACACATCTTTGTAGCTCCAACTAAATCAAGCCAACCTTCTGTACCGTATTCATTGATTCACAAGAAAGGTCCCATTCTTTTCACAGCAGTGTTTTATATATGAACACAGACTACGAACAATATTTTAGTTATAACTTGGTTAATAACATAACAGTACTTGTGCTGAAACAAAAGTTAGATACCAATTATGAACCTCAGACAACATAGACTGCAGATAATTAGAGAAGAATCTCTCACGTCATAATAGGTACAAAACGTAAACCTTTGACCTTGCACTTATCAGTCATAGTGATGAAATGCCTAATGAAAAATGATATCACCACTTCATCTCTTCATTTAACAAGCATCTCATGCATCAAAATGCTTTGTAGTTATCTACTGAAAATGAAGTCATTTACTTTCAACCAAGCAAACCTATATGTCCTCTACATAGCACAAACACATTGAGCCTAAGGAGCATTCACTTGTGCTTAAATCAAATACATATATTGGACTAATTGCATTGACAAAAAAACCAGATAGCAATTATGAACCTCAATGAAATGGCCTTTAATTGTTTCTATCACTAACAAAATACATGAATATGCTTCACTTACCTGTAATTGAGTCATCAAAATTCAAATAGAACTGATTTAATATATGTGAAAAAACTCAAGGCAGAGTAGAACAATGGCCTTACTAATTCTTTTGCTAGTATATTTACATGTCTAATAGGCTACACTCAGTTCTAGGAAAGCTTCAAACATTATAATATCTTAAAATCAACAAAATTTGGTTGTAAAACAATCCAAAAACCACAAACTAACCCAAACTAATAGAAACTCTAGGCAAGCTTCAACATTATCATATGTTAAAACAATCCAAAAACCAGTATCATAAGCACAAGCTACTCTCCCAAACTAAAAAAAAATGGTGGATGATGAAATTTAAGTGCTTCAGAGATTTAGATAGAGAAATAAAAACTTTAAGTGCAGCATATTCAAACATCATACAGAATCTTGTATAGACTGGCAACCAAGGAGGTAACACATATCAAGTTGTCAATACTTGTGTCTCACACCTTCTAAAACTTCTTATAAACCACTAATCATTACCCACATATTTCCACTAATCTTACCATTAAACCACAACCACTAACCAGTTTTTTTTAATAAGACCACAACCACTAGCCAGTGAGCCAAGCAAATCCCAGAAAATCAATAGCATATAAAAAGCTTACAAAAAAAACCACAAAAAAATACATTATCTAATGGACACTTTCAAAATGAGTATCACTAGAGAGCAAGGTGGAGAGATAAATTATCATTCCTAATTACATTGATAAGGATACTAATATAGATGTGGTATACACTAAAAAGCATATAAAAACAGGCATATGTACATATATGATTAATTTCCAAAGCTTGAAGTTGTAGAGAGAGTTCTTCGAGAGTGAATATTAGTTGTTGCTTACCTGCCTTCTCTTTTCTTTTCTTGCCTCGATGTTGAAACTGTTGCAATAGTCTGAGTGAAATAGGAGCACGTAGTGAAAATGGGTTTCAGAAATGGGTTACACAAATAAGTTTCAGAAATGGGTTGAGAGTGCGAGAGAGAGATGAGAATGGGTAAGGGTTTCAGAAATTCCCTTTTTTCGAGAGTGACTAAGACGAAAATGATAATGGGTATGGGTTTCGGAAGTTGAGACTACGCGAGAGTGAGAGATGAGAAAGGGTAAGGGTTTATGTGTTGAGTGTGAGAAGGAGATGAGAATGGCCTGAATGTGTTCTTGGTATCTTTCTGAAGCTTTTGAATTTTCTGTTACTTTTATACCCTTTAACTAGGATTTTTTCTGACGTTCTATCCTCTTCTTTTTATTCTCATCTCTCCATTCTCGACTCAAGCTACCACATTGAAGGTCAAATCATTGACTGCTCTATGCTGCTTCTTGTTCAAAACCTAATCTCACTTGTACTACTATGTGCTGCACTATTGGTGTATCTTAGTTGAACACTCATCTTCATGTAGGTTCAAACCTCCCTTTAGGTCCGAAGAAAATTGAAGAGGAAACATTATGAAAAGTTTTGAATCCCAGCAGTCTAAGATTCATCTCAATTGAGTGTGCATTAAATCTAGGTGGGGCAATCCCTGACTTAGGCATTGGGGGGAAATGAGGGTTGCTCTAGAGGAAGTGGAAGGTTAGGATTAAGGTACTCCTACTAATCTCGGAATAGTCATCCCTACTATAATGTTGGACAACCATATAGGCTAACCACATGAAATAATGCTGGACCTGGTTCATGGATGGCTGAAACCCCTGCCACATATGCAATACATCACAGGGAATATGGTTCCTCCACTAAAAGTTAAGTATTGTTTTTTTGTTGTGTTATCATGAAAAATTGATGTGAATGCATGTCTCTAGTGGTTGTTTTGAAGTAAAAAAAAATGCAGCTTGTTATTTTCTTAGAGGTCTCAGTTGAATCAAGTATATTTTGAGCTTGTTATTGACTAATGCTTGATTGTTGTGTACAAAAAGATCTAAAACCGCACTTTTAGTGAAGAGTTGGCTAAGAATACCTTGGTGTGGTAGTTGCAATTTTGTTGATTGCCTCCTGGGAGATATGGACATTTAGGAATCCGCCAAATGCATGAAGGTGTTGCTTGGCCTGAGGACTTGTCTTCTTTGTTGGTGCCAACGTCAGAATTCATGGTTAAAGATGCTTGTTCTAAATGCCAAACTTTGTCAACTGGGAGAATGCTGAATCCCTGTCTGATCACTGGGTGTTTCAACAGATATCCTATTTTGAAAAACATTGAACTACAGGTATACAAGTAAAACAAGACTTAAACGACATATCGGAAGTGGAACTAACAAAAATGTTGAAGTTAACGAAATAGTTTGATAGTGCATTTAAATATGAATAATTTGAGCAGACACTTCTTGTTTATATTATTTTGAAAGCACAATAGCTGTAAACAAGTAAACTTAATGTGTTTAATTTTAAATGAGAGATTATTTGAATACTAATCTTAGAAAAAATTTCCTCTGCTAGCAAGGAGGGACATTATGGGAACATCCTTCTATTGCCTAACAGAATAGCTTATCCTTGTTCTTTATATTTTCCAAGATCAGAGTATAATCAAATGAATCAGAGGAACCTTTATTCCCTGAAGTTTCTTTCAGTTTCGTACTTTATTGAAATTTCTTTCAATAACGTTTGTTTGTAGTTTCTTGGCTTCCAAGAGCACCAGATGAAAGTTAGCCAACCAACATAATCTAGAGATTGATAGTCACTGCTGTCAAAGATATTAGTAAACTGAAAAGAATAAATGAGTAAAAAAGTTTGCAATGAATCAATAGTAAAGTTTAAACAGATCATAGAAACCTTTACAAGTATTTGTATTCCGTATTTTCAAGTCTTATCTTGAGCCATTTTTACTAGATTTGTAATGTTAGTTCTCTGTCACTATCTGTAGGTGGATGCTTTGACAACTGTTGCTGCCAAAAACGTGCTGTTGAGTTGGAGGCCGGGCCTCAAGGGGATCTTCACAGGGAAGAGGAAGTAAGCTAAGGAGTCGTCGAAGGGGATGCCTCCGGGGATGCTCTGATGCTTTTGTTAGTGTGAGGTCTTAAGAAATATGGGAGTGACGGTGTTTCCGTTTTAGGTCAAGAAGAATATGATCCCTTTTGATGGGCGTACTTGGGTCCTTTTATAGTGTTTTTTGGGGATGAGGTGGCGTTTGGGCCAAGGGCGGTGGTGCCCTAAAGATCCAGCTGTGTGGACCAACGTTGTCCGCGTGTTGCCTTGCTGCCTTAGCTTTGGACGGCCCACGTGTCACCTTGCTGTTTTGGCTGGGGGCTGTCCACGTGTGAGGCGGCCCTTGTGCCAAGGACCGTGGTGACCTGGAGGGCGGTGATGTCCTGGGTTCAGCTGTGGGAACATGGGTCATCCGCATGCTGCCCTGCTACCTTGGTTTGGGATGGTCCACGTGTCGTGTCTTTATTGAGTGCGTGTTTTCGAGCTGTATCAACAACAAAACCAGGAAAAGAAGGGATTAATTGACAATTTCTTGTCCTTTATGTTTTCTACATTAACAATTTGTTATCCAATAGGGATTAATTGGATATTTACAATTGCAGTTACTCATCGAATTGAATGGTGCAGATCAATGGCATGGTGTTTTTTTGTCATTGGCGCCACCAATAGGTATCTCTAATTGTTCATCTTGTTTTAAATTTGTCTGATAATGATAACTATCACTTTTTATTCAAGCTGGCATCTCCCTTTGCAGACCTGATGTGATGGACCGTGCTGTCCTACGGCCTGGTCGGTTTGGCAAACTTCTTTATGCCCCCTTACCCAGTCCGGATGAGCGTGATTGATCTTAAAAGCTCTTGCTCGGAAGAAGCCTATAGATGCCAGTGTGGACTTGAGTGTCATTGGGAGTGTTAAGGTTTAAGAGAAGAAGTGAGACAATACAAAGAAGAGAATTATATTGAATGGTGTGATTTACTTACAAGTGAGCTATCCTATTTATAGGAGCCAATAAGAGAGCCAAAGATATACACAACCAATGTGGGATTAAACTAACTAAGCAATAACTATACTATACATAATCTAACAGCCCCCCTCAAACTCAAGGTGGAATATGAGAAACCAACTTGAGTTTGAAAACAAGATCACGAAAACGCCCTGGAGGATGTGACTTGGTAAAGATGTCTGCGAGCTGATCCTTGGATGTGACAGAATGAAGCTGTAGGTAGCCTTGAAGAAGATAATGACGGACAAAATGACAATCAATCTCAATATGTTTGGTCCGTTCATGAAACACATCATTATGAGCAATCTGAATAGCACTTCTATTGTCACAGTATACAGAAGTGGCAGCAGAAAGTGATACACCCATATCTTGTAACAACCATCGTAACCAAAGAAGCTCAGAGGTAGTGTCAGCTAAAGCACGATATTCTGCCTCTGTACTAGATCGAGCAACAACAGTTTGTTTCTTACTACGCCAAGAGATAAGAGAGGTGCCAAGTAGGAAACAATAACCGGTGGTAGAACGACGATCTGTAGGATCACCTGCCCAATCTGCATCGGTATAAGCACACAACTGAAGAGGAGACTTAGAGGAGAAAAAGAGCCCATGAAACAATGTCCCCTTTAGGTAACGAAGGATGCGAAGAACAGCAGCAAAATGAGTAGAGCGAGGAGCAGCCATAAACTGACTCACCTGATGGACAGCATACGAGATATCAGGTCGAGTAACAGTAAGGTAGACAAGACTGCCAACCAAATGTCGATATAAAGTAAAATCACGAAGAAGTTCGCCATCATGGGGTGTAAGACGAGCATTAAGCTCAGTTGGTGTGTCAACAACCTTACTGTCTGTGAGATTTGCCCGAGAAAGCATATCAGAGATATATTTGGCTTGTGTCAAATAATAACCATCAGAAGAAGATGAAATCTCAAGACCAAGAAAATAGCTGAGAGGACCAAGATCTTTCATCTCAAAAT
This sequence comes from Bretschneidera sinensis, assembly GCA_023935145.1. Lineage (NCBI taxonomy): Eukaryota > Viridiplantae > Streptophyta > Magnoliopsida > Brassicales > Akaniaceae > Bretschneidera > Bretschneidera sinensis. Next base: position 38,668,751 of record CM043697.1, on the reverse strand, counting down.
GTTGATTGAGAAACTGTTTAAGTTCCTGAATACCAATGGGATCATCCCCGGTGATAATCATGTCATCAACATATAACAGAAGAAGTATGATGCCCCGGTCTGTGCGGCGAACAAACAAAGCTGAATCATAGGAGCTGATGGAATATCCAAGGCTAGACAAAGTGTTGCTAAACTTAGCAAACCATGCTCGAGGAGCCTGCTTAAGTCCATATAGAGCTCGACGAAGACGACATACCTTGTTTGTTGGATTAGATAGTCCAGGAGGTGGTTGCATATAGACTTCTTCATTAAGATCACCATTAAGGAATGCATTTTTAACATCCATTTGAAAAAGTGACCAATGGCGAGAGGCTGCAACAGCTAGCAAAGCACGCACAGAAGATAGACGAGCAACTGGAGCAAAGGTCTCCTCATAGTCCACACCATACTCCTGAGTAAAACCCCTGGCAACAAGTCGAGCCTTGTACCTGTCAACAGTACCATCTGAACAAGTCTTAATTTTGTAAACCCATTTACTGCCAACCACAGACTTTCCAGGAGGCAAGTCAACCAAATCCCATGTATTATTCTTGTGTAAAGCATCAAGTTCCTCTTTCATCGCAGTCTGCCAAAAAGGGTTAGTGGAAGCCTCACGATAGGAGTGGGGCTCATGTAAAGTAGCTAAAGCATGAAAGCAATGAAAATTCTGGAGATGAGATGGAAGAGATCTTACTCTGGTGGATCGACGAAGGTCTGGAGAGGAAGTGTGAACATGATCCTCATATGTAACAGACCCTGGGGGCTCAGGCGAAGCGACGTCGAGAGTATCAGGTGGAGTGGAATCGAGAATATTAGGTGAGGGAGACTCGGGCAAGACATTACTAGTGTGAGATGAGGGAGACTCGGGCAAGACATCACTAGTGTGAGTAGGAGAAATATGAGGCTCCATAAGTGTGGTAAAAGGAGGAAAAGATGGCATGCTGAATTTGCCAATTTCATGAAATAGTCTATGCTCCCAGAAAACTATATGACGGGAAATGCGAAGACGACGAGACACATGATCATAACACCGATAGCCTTTTTGTTCAATTCCATATCGAAGAAAGCAACACATCTGAGAACGAGGCTCAAGTTTGGTGCGTTCATGAGGTTGGAGTAAAACAAAACAAGCAGAACCAAACACACGAAGATGGTGGTATGAGGGAACATAGCCAAACAACCGCTCGTAAGGAGTGCAATTATCAAGGATAGGGGTAGGCAACCTATTGATCGTGTAGATAGCCGTTAGAGTGGCTTCACCCCAAAATGGGGTAGGAACAGATGTGGAAATGAGGAGGGCTAGAACAGTGTCTAAAATGTGCCTAAGTTTACGTTCAGCTCGACCATTTTGTTGTGAAGTGCCAGGACATGACAAGTGAGGAACAGTGCCATAACTTTTTAGGATGTCTTTAAAAGCATGTTGAGTATATTCTAAAGCATTATCAGAACGAAAAGCTTTGATAGGTTTTGAAAATTGGGTTTCAATCATTTTAGCAAAAATACGATAAATATCCAATAATTCAGAACGAGATTTCATTAAAAATACCCAAGTGTAACGAGAGAAATCATCAACAAAAATTACAAAATAGCGTGAACCACTCATACTAGCAACGGGAGAAGGTCCCCAAACATCAGAATGAATTAAATCAAACGAAGCAGTAGCATGAGACTCACTATTATTAAAAGGCAAAGCCGGCTGTTTTCCAAGTTGACACGAAATACAATCAAAAGAACTTTTAGACACTGACCCTAACAACCCCTTTGAAGCTAAAAGTTGTACCCGAGATGCAGATGCATGACTAAGACGTGAATGCCAAAGTGCAAGGGATGGTGGTGACAATGAGGCAGCAGCAGAGACATTAGAGGCGGGAAGGTTGGGCAGGTGTAAGGATGAGAGTTCGAACATGCACCCAATTCTACGCCCGGTCCCAAGGGTCTGGCCAGTACAAGGATCCTGCACATTCACACCAGAAAAGTCAAAGATAATTCTATATCCAAGTTCACATATTTTCCCAACGGAAAGAAGATTATAAGATAATTCTGGTACATGAAAAACTTCAGGAATAGAAAGAGAACGACTATTGATGGTGCCTATAGTTTTAACAGTCATGGTGGAGCCATCAGCTGTGCGAATGAATGAGGAATGAGGCGAAGGTGCAGATGTAGTAAATGAAGCTGGGAAAGGTGTCATATGGTTGCAACAAGCGGAATCAAAAAGCCAAGAGGCAGAATTACCTGGCAGGACTGAGAGGGCAGAGGAAGATGCATTACCAGAACGAGACTGGATAACCTGATTAACTATTGCCTCGAAGTCAGTTGCAGATAAGGTGACAGTAGAACCTGATGACCCGTTAGAGAGTGCAACTGAAGATGAAGCTGTAGTCGCAGATGGATATGGAACAACTGTAGAGAGAGTGCTCTCAGGATGAGCAACTGCTGCAGTGGGAGCATTAGATCTTCCCCTTTGCCAACATTTATCAATAGTGTGCCCACGACGTTTACAAAAACGACAGAAATTGTTGTCACGAGGCTTAGGAGAAGGTCGAGGAGCACTAAACCTGTCAGAATGCTTTGGCTGAAATGATGAAGAACTAGATAATGGAGCAGCCAACACTGAAAGACTATGTTGAGAGTGCATAGTCTGTGATCTGCTTTCTGCACGAACAAGTTCAAAGATAGCATTGTCCAAAGTAGGGAGAGGAGAGCGATGTAAAAGTTGCACACGAATAGGCTCAAAATCATCACGTAATGCCATAAGAAAATGGTGAAGACGATGTTGATCCCTTTGTTCAGCATGCATTTTGGCATCTGTAGGATCCTTCCAAATAGGATCAGAGTGATCAATTTGATTCCATAAGAATTGCATGCGAGCAAGAAAATCATTAATACTCTGCCCCGGTTCTTGCTTCAGGCAGAAGAGCTCAAACAGGAGCTGATATTCTCGAGCACCATCAACAGCAGAATAACGAGAAGCAAGCATATCCTAAGCACCCTTAGCTTCATCAAAGCTACCAAATAGGGCAGAAATAGATGGAATAGTAGTATTACGAAACCATGTGAGAATTTGATGATGATTACTTTCCCAATCAATGAGACGAGTGAGAAGAGCATCATTAGTTTCAGTAGCCCCTTTAACTGGCTTCTCGACAATACCAACTACGTAAGACCAAAGCTTACGACTTTTGAGGAAACTTCGCATAGATTGAGACCAAACAATATAATTTGTACCATCCAATACAGACTGAATATGACAAAAAATATCTTTTTCTGCCATCTGGTCAAATCTGGTTGTCGGTCAACGGTCAACGGTTGAATAGTGACGTCGATGGAGCAGCGGCTGAGATGACGTCGATGGAGAATGAGACTCCGACTATAGTGGTGACCTGACAGACATGAAAAGGATATTCAAGAAGTTTTTCTGATGTGAAGGATCCACTAATAGTGGCAATCACAGAGCATACTCAACTCTTAATATACCGAGAACCACGAAGGCTCTGATACCATGTTAAGGTTTAAGAGAGGAAGTGAGACAATACAAAGAAGAGAATTGTATTGAATGGTGTGATTTACTTACAAGTGAGCTATCCTATTTATAGGAGCCAATAAGAGAGCCAAAGATATACACAACCAATGTGGGATTAAACTAACTAAGCAATAACTATGCTATACATAATCTAACAGGGAGGATGGAGGATTGTGAAAATTTAAGCGGGGCTGATCTTGCTGCACTGGTTTGTCTACATTTTTTTCGCTTCTTTCTATGAATTCCTAGAACTTAAAAACGCTTTTTATTGTTTGTGAAAGTTTTAGTGGGGCCGGTTTGGTTTCACTGCTTTGTCATTGCTTGTTTATGGGTGTTCTTACTCTGGGGGTTGTAGGGGCTAATATTTTTAATTAACTGATGCCAGATGAATAAAGCTGCAATGGCTACTCTAGAAGATAAACTGACGCCAAGTGAGAGCTGTTCAAATGTGACTCGATGGACAATCAAGACAATTCATTTTGAACGAGCACTGGGTAAAATATCACCGTCTGTCTTAGATGGTATGGTTCGCTCATAAACTTAATATGCCTCAGACAATAATTCAATTAACCCCCTTTTCTTTCTGTAGCCCATCCGGGAAGCAATAAAACAGTATTACCATGATTTGTTCAGAAAGCTTCAAAGCAGCATGGGAAGGAACATTGAACAGTTTCATGTGCCAACGACGGAAGCTATGTCCAACTGCTAACAACTATTGAAGGGATCACATGACAAATAAACCGTTGCTGATGTGAATATTTATTGAATGAAAATATTCCATTTGTGTTATATATGTTTGATGGAGTATAGAAGTTAACTTTTCGACCATGTCGAAAAAAGAAATTGTCATGACCTAGGCTTGGGATATACGTATTTGGCTCTTTGCTAAGACAAAAATGGGTACGGTTGAATGCGTATCTACTAGATGCCTCCTTGTTGAATAAGATTTTCCCTCCTACTTTATTGTCGGTTCCTCTTTCTTTTGTGATAATTTAGGCAATGATGCTAGTTGTTGCTTTTCCTTTCTTTTTTTGAAAACGATGAAAATGTTTATTGCTACAGATCTTGCATCAGATCAGGTGTTTTCTCAAGCCAAATAACATCATTTAGTAAAGAAAAGTTTGTCAAATAAGAAGAAACAAACCCCAACTAAACGTAGGTCCTTATGCTTCTAATTCTCACACATGGTCTTCTCATCCTGTGAAAAATCTTGGTAGCTACACACCATGATCGCATCTATTCAGAAATAGTGCAATATGATATTCGAAACTAGGAGACTGGGCTAGCGCTTCCTTTATAACCTTCTCCCAAACATTCTTGACATACCAAAAAATAACTTCACCTTACTCAACGATATCACGATCCTCTCCTCTCCTCTCCATTTAAGAATTGAAATGGATGTTAAATTCATGATGAGATTAAATGCTACATTGACAAATTTGAATTTGAATATTCTCCATTCAATGATGTGGCATTCAATCTCACCATAAACTTGACTTCATTTCAATTTTCAAATGGAGAGAATTATGATCCCTCGACATCATGGTAAGGCAGAGAAAAAGGGTCAGATGAGAAGGAATTGTGATTATCTCAGTATTCATTATTCCAGAATAGCTTATTAGTTTGGACAATAACTTATATTTAGTTCCAACTTTTATTGGATGAGTACTGATCATTTAGATAGTAAAAATCAATAAATCGTCAGTCTTAAGTAGAGACATTGCCATCCTTTGGGGGTGTGCTTGCAAGCCTCCAAGAGTGCAAAAGTATAGTTTCATGGACTCTGTTCCCTGCAACCTCATCAATGGCCACGGAGTCTGAAATCTCTTTCAAGTCCTCCGCTGTAAGCTTCAGTTTAAAGGAGCCAACATTATCATCAATGTTCTTTATCTTGCTGGTGCCTATAATTAAAAAATTCGAAGTTAAGAACATTTCTAGTTACCTATAAAAGTACTTGTTTGACAAGAAATTATTGTTTTCAAGTGGAGCATCAAGATTGAAGACAGACAGAGCTGGAGTAAAAGCTTACTGGGGATAGGTATCACATCGTTACCCTGGTGTAGAAGCCACGAGAGAGTCAGTTGAGCAGAGGTGCAGCCATACTTCCTGGATAACTTTACAACTCTATCATAAAACACTTTGTTTTTCTCTAAATTCTCTTCTGTGAACCTTGGATGTGTAGCCTAATTAATACTAGCTTTTATCAGGATTAATAAAAAAGGATTCTATCTTACTGTGATTTAGAATGGAAGTATATTCAAATCAAATTTCATACCAAGAGAGTATTTGCTGGCACGCTTTCAACGATTCCCCTTCCTACGAAAAAACCACGCCCAAGAGGGCTGTAAGCCACAATCCCAATTCCAAGCTCTCTGCATTAATCATGGGAAGATCTTAAACCCACATTTTCCTTTGGAAATCTACAAGTCTAAAGTTGATTCACAATACCTAATTTTATCTTATTGAGTATAAGGAGAAACTAGCACTGGCTTCTTAGAGGAAAATCTTTAGAAAGTTGCAACTTGAGGAAGTAACAGTTGAAAAGGAGACTATTTCTTTGTATCACAAATTTGTGTCTAGCCAAGTTCAAGTTTTGAACTAACCTGCAAAGGGGGACTATTTCTTCTTCAGTATCGCGACTCCATAAAGACCACTCAAATTGCAGTGCAGTAATGGGATGAACTGCATGGGCTCGGCGTATGGTGTCTGGACTAGCTTCGCATAACCCAATATACTTTATCTTCCCTTCTTCTACCAACTTCTTTAGCTCTTCCATCTACCAAATCATGAAGTTGAAGAATTTAGCAGCATTATATGAATCTATATATGTAGTATAGAATACATGGCTCGCATATCAAGTTAAACATCATTCTTGGCTTTTTGTAAAAAAAAAACTGAAAGGCAAAAAAGATAATTTTATTATTAATAATCAAGAAGATGCAGTATTACAAATATAAAGCACCAATACAAGCCAAACCCAATGGCACATCCCAGAAAAACAAAGAAAGGACTCAAAACAGAATAACAATTCACCCAGTAAAACCTACTAACCATCCAGCAACTAAACTGAAAACTTAAGGCGAAAACAGAACCAACACCAGCAACCCAGCTCCCACAGACGCAGCGAACAGAAAACTTAAGGCAAAAACAGAACCAAAAACCAAAACCCACTTAAAACTTACTCTAGTTACCAGCCTGGGAATTAATCATTTTATTATACTCTTCCTGCTCCCTCAGTTCCATCTGATACAACCTTCTGATAATCTCATTTTCATCTCTTTTGAAGGATAAACCCAAACTTTTGCTCATCTCCCAAGTACTAACAGCCTCCAACCAGATTTCTTGTAATGAGTAAGGGAAAGAAAATTCCACCTAACTAGCAACATATATGTACAAGATTATAAAGGTTCTGAATTTTCTCTGAAATGTTTATTCTTGCAGCAGAAAGATATACTAAATTATATGAAAATGAAAGTTGGTCCTAATTTTCTATAGTTAACACCATATACATGAACCTATTTCAATTACTGCAATCGATGTTGTATAGCTAGAGCATACAGAGTAATTAAATGAGTGAAGCACATACAGTATCTTCAATTGGTACCGACTGATCCACTCGATGCTGGAAATAAAGATCAATGTAGTCCACATCAAGACGCTTAAGGCTATCTTCGCAGCACTTCCTTACATATTCAGGGTGCCCACAAACTTCCAGACCATCTGATCCCATTTTAAGCATACCAAATTTGGTAGCTAGCTGGATTTTATCTCTAGGCACCTGCTTCAGGGCCTGACATATAACAGTCCAGTTAACATAAAATCAAAATATTACTGTACTACATTCAAAGTCCATTTTACTTCTTTACAAACAGAAATACTGTAACCTGGAAGCATTTCATGATCATATTGGCCATAACTAATAATTAAACAAGTACTCCAACTTACAAAATATAAAATCAATAATGATGCTACTGCTTTCTGTCACTATGTTTTATTTAATGGTTCATAAAACAGAGGATAACTCTCTTCAGTTCATAAATTCCTCACAGGATCCTAAATTTCTAATACAAAGTCTAAAAGAACTTAATGGATAAGTTTGATGGCTTCTTTTGAGATGAAAGGAAAATGATAGTTATGTAAAAGTGATAAAAGATGGTCTACATTGAGTCTGACTCTAGTATAGTTGTGGCTGCTTTAAATTCTAGCTTTGTTTGTTTGTCTAGTTTTGAGTCTCCTACTGAAAAGGCCAAGTCTGTTTTTGTTTTTTTTTTTTTCTTCTTTTAGGTGCACTCATGTTGGTCGGGATGCTAACTCGGTAGCTCATGAGTTAGCTCGTTTTGCTCGGTCTATTTCTAAGGTTTTGTACTTGGACGAGAGACTCCGCTTCAGGTAGCTCCTCCGGGATATTTCTGCAGTTTAAGCAGCAGTTCTTTTCATAACAAAAAAAATAGTATGCCATTCAAGAATAATTTCAGATGGTGCAATCTGTAATACATATAGCCTTTTTCTTAATTTAAAGAATTTTCATTCAGCATAATGAAACTAGTCCTTAATTAATTTACTTTCATAATTTTCAATGTCACATATGTTTTAAGATCCAGATTTCATCCGCCAAGTTTAATTTTGTGTTTACCTTCTGTTAACATATAAATTAACCCATGAAGTCAATTAAGATTGAAACAATTACCTTTCCAATCATGATTTCATTAGCATTGGCTCCATAGACATCTGCAGTGTCAAAGAAAGTGATTCCTTTACTGAAAGCATGTTTAATAACTAAAATTCCTTCTTCCTCAGACAGGTAAACACCATATACTCCAGTGAGCGCATTGCATCCAAACCCCAACTTAGAGACCTACTTAATTACCCATAAAGTAAACACAAACCCAAAAAGAAAAAAGGACTGTCATTTTCAACCTTTTACATATTTAAGGGAAACTAAACGAGTGTCAATCAATGAAAAAAGAGTAATAAGAGTTGTATGTACCTTTAGACCCTGGCTTCCTAGTTTGACTTTAGGGATCTGGTTTTCAAGTTCAGACATGCCTTAATTTGCAAGTGCTGAGAGTTTTAGAGTTAGATGGAGATCACTCGTTAGAAAACTCAATATAGCAAAGTAGGCAAGTCAAAAAGGAGTAGCTGTTTTAGGGCAACCAACTAGTTTTAATTTTCATTTTTTAAAACAAGTTCACAAAGACTTTTAGGGCAATGTGCTGATTTTATTTTCTATTCTTGAACTTGCTGTTCTCTCATCCCAGAAGAAAAAAAAGGATAAAAAGTATAATGGTGCCTAAAATATTTTGATTGCAGTCAAGTTGCCCTGTGATTATTGTTTTATATATTTGTGATTTATCCAGTAAGCAGTGTCAAAACAGCATTCAACTCATTTTTGTTAACGGTAGCTTTCTCTCACGTTTCCCTTTATCCATATTGATAAAGAAAACCAAGACTTGTGTTCCATCTTTCCACTGATTTGGAGAGATCAACTCTATTGCAGTACACCAGAAAATATCATTTTTTTTCCATTTAATGGCCCACATAGAATTGCAATTACACATAAAATGAAGGGAAAAAGGACCTCCCTTAAAAGAAATATACGTAAGTGCTACAATCATCTTCTTTTTTAATTTGTTTAAGAGAGCAATTTAACAAACACATGCTTTAAAGGAGTGGTAATTGTTGTTAACGGGTCATATAACATTATATGAGTATACAAAATAAATCGTGGGACTTATTTAATAAACGGATTGTATCTACTATTCACATAATATGCTTTAGTAAACAGATACTAAATACAAAATCAACCAATTTAATTTGTTACTGTAATTTTCACACTAATAGTGTGTGTATATATAAAATAAAATCATTTATATTGTGGTTGCACTACGTTTAAAAGACATTAAATTTTTAATACATCAAAACATCTTTTCCTTTCAATTTATCTCTAATGATTACTTTTAAATATAATATTATTACTATCTCTTTTTCTCTGTTGCTTACAAAACTTACTTTTACTATTTTTTATATCTCTTTCAAGACTCAAAACATTTATGCTAAAAAAATCAAAACAATTAAATTACTATAAGTATATTTCAATAATTAAAATATATAATTAAATATAAAATAATTACTTTTTAATTAGAATTTTGTAGTAATTATGATTGGATTTTAATGATAATATATAATAATAATTAAATATATTACCACAATATAAAATAGCTACTTTTTGTTATCATCAAATTAGAATTTTTCATTTTTTTATTTAAATTTCTATAATTAAAAATCTGAACAAAATTTGTGCATGGCACGAGCAATGCGACTAATACTATAAATAACTATACGCAAATTATGAAAATTTGTTAGTATCCACAGCGGTGTGGATGAAATGACAAAGATTTTGTAAAATAATTATAAGGTTGTTGGTTCTAATCCCCATATTCTCGATGGCTAAGCCATAAATATTTTTTTACGAATTCCCTTAGGCGGGTATGGATGGTCTATTTTTTATTTGTCCGAAAAAATAGACCTTGTATGGTAAACGCAAGTTAGCCCTGATACCACTTTATCATTGGAATGGAAAAAAAAAATCATTTATACCACCATTTAAAAGTTGTAAATCTTCAACTTGACACCATCAATAAAATAAGCCACCATTCAAGATCCATATAGCAAAGTTGTACCAAGTCCCAAAGAAATAAGCAAGGGAAGTCGGTCGGCTATTGGTGGATTGCTCGAGCTGCTCTCACGGCGAGAGTGGGTCGCAGCGTGCCGGTAGGGGGACAGACTAGGAATGGCTCCCTCGGGGGCCTTCCCTAGGCGTTGAACAATCGACTCAAAACTGGTACGGATAAAGGGAATCCGACTGTTTAATTAGACTTGTTTCAACTTGTTTCAGTACATTTCAATATGTTTCTATTGATATTTTATTTAATAGTTTTTATACTTATAATGACAGATTTATGTGTTTCAGAATTAAAATATTCAATTGGCTCTCTCTCAAGAGTTCTCAATTCCGTTTTGTTTTGTCTAAAATGGTCAAAACGTTTTAGTTTTGCAATCAAAACGATGCATTGAACCCCTATGTTTCGTTTTGCATTTTATTTTGACCTATTTTAGTTTGTTCCAACCTACTTCGGAGGACACTTAATTTAATTGTTATTTTTTTAAAAAAAAAATTTAGTAGTAGATTAAGGTATTTAAATTAAAACATTCACTTGTCTATCTCTTTTTAATACTCTTTCATGATTCAAAAATCAAGATTAGGGATTTTTTTATATTAAGTAGGAATTGGTGTTGGTTAATTCATTATCTTTGTCATTCTATGTTTAAATAGTAATTATTTTATTATGGTTTATCTAGATACATATTTATATTTTGAAATACATGTAATTTAATAAGTATATCATTAAATCCAAAACAACACATTGAAACAAATCGAAACTGAAACATTCCGTTCAAATAACTAAAATGAAACATTGTTCAATGCGATATTGACAACTTTGTTATCTCTTTCTTGATAATCTTTCATGATTCAAGAGTATTTCACGATTCAAAAATCAAGATTAGGGATTTTAAATGATAATTAAGTATGATTTAATGTTGGTTATTTCATTACCTTTTTTTTTTATTCTATGTTCAAAAAGTGATGATTTTATTATGATTTATCTTTGTATATAAATTTATATTTGAAATGAATGAATTTGACAAGTATATATTTAAAAAATTATAAAATCCAAAATAACGAACAAAACAAACTGAAACCAAAACATTCCATTCAAATAGCAAAAATGAAACATTGTCCAATGCATTATTGACAATATTTCCATAAAGACCATTACAATCCAAATTGCATATCATCCACAAAATAAGTCACAATTTATATATTCTATAAAAGCAATTACAATTAAAGATGGTAAAATCTGGTTCGACCTAAACTTGATCCGACTCTAAAATTCATTAAATAATATGACTCAAAATAGAGTGGCCTGAAACTTGAAATGATCCGAATTCAAAATGACTTGTACCCTATATGACCTGAACTTGAATGATCCAAAACCAAAAACGGCACGAAACTCATAACGATCCGAATCTAAAACGATATGAACTCAAAGTGATAGGTTTTTTACAAAGAAATTTTATAAGAAAATGATTTACATATTAAAGTGAGTTAATAGTAAATTGATTAGTTGTTAAATGAAATAAATTATATCATAATTAATTAATTAGTAATTTTTTGTATCAGTTACAATACTAGGTGCTTTGAATTTTAGGGCTTTAATAGGTTTTATCTAATTGGGCACAATAATGATATTGATTTGGTGCTTTGAAATTGTTTTGGAAAGACTTTTACACGTGTTGATGTGCATGATTCAATAATCTATTATAGTTTCAAATTAAAAATCGAAAAGAGTAGTTAATTTGCATTGTTATTCACGTCACAATTAAATTTTATCTTTAATTGACATAAAAAACTAAAATGAAATGAAGTGATTATATGAAACATAATAATCAAAATTTAGTATAAGAGTTTACTAATGAGAATAACTCTATGGACTAACTGTCTCATATTTAATTAAGATTGATTCTTAGGACTAAAAAAATCATAACGTTATATTCACATATTAAATACATTATTTAGAAAATTCAGTATTGATTGATTATTGGTTAATTTTCTCATGTAATTCGATTAATTGTATTATATACAAATAATATATTTTTAATCAATTATAAATATTTAATTAATCAAAATCTAAAGATATACTTAAAAAACATATAATATTAATTAATTAAATATATTAAAAAATTACACTTACATCAATGAAGTTAGTTAAAACTTACTAAAAACCCATTCGACCTATTTAACTTTTAACTACCGACGAAAAACATTAAATGTAGTTAATCATAGAGTTTCTTTGCCAATCAATGATTTGAGAATCCGAAAATGCTCATATGCATAGCTCATTCCTTGCAACTCGGTGATGACTCACAGAGTTAACCTGATGAAGACGACGCCACTAACACCCCGGCACCAAACACCAAGCCATTAAATCGGTCACCTCTCAGGTAATTAAAAAGAAGAGAAAATTGAATTGAATTGAATTTGTGGTTCTCTATTTGTGATTTTTCGCTCTAGATGGGGGTTATTATTGGGAATTTCCAGCTGAAGGATATGTTGGTGTTAAAGGCGTGAGAGGCACACTGGCACTCCAAATTGTGCACGGCGCCATTGGCACAGGGTCGACTTAACAACTCGGGCGAGTCGGGCGCTGACTTGGACCGGTTCAAGTGGTCGTACAAGAGGAAAGAAGCTTGAACTCGACGACTCCGATGTTGAGAAGTGAACCAAAATTTTAGGAGCTTGAAGCTGTCAACTTGGGAAGACTGGGTTTGCCACTTTTGCATGATTTTTGCCTATTTTCTTTCTTTCTGTTTTTGCACGTTAGGCATAACTCCAAGATTAATTGGAGTTTGTTTCTTATTCTGTTATGCTTTGTAGAAGCCTATTTAAAGGCAGTTTGGCTTCAATAAAAAATGTGGTAGCTGGATTACTTCAAGCATATGAGTTTCGATGCAAACAGAATTGCCATCGTAAATCATTTCTCTATTTTTTTTCTTTTCAACAAAGTGGTATCAGAGCTAGGTTGGTCTCTGACTGGGCGATCGAAAGAGCGAAACACGAGAGACGAGAGTTTTCTCAAGATGGCAGCAAACGGGTCCTCAGTCATCCCAGTGTTTAACGGAGACAAATACCAGTTCTGGAGCGTGAAGATGAGGACACTTTTCAAATTGCAAGATTTATGGGAGCTTGTTGAAGGATTTGCAGATCCTGACGAAGCTGCTAGATTGAAGGAAAACAAGAAAAAAGATGCAAGGGCACTCTTCTTCCTTCAACAAGCTGTTCATGAAAACATATTTCCAAGGATCATGAATGCTACTTCATCTAAGGAAGCGTGGCTGATCTTGCAAAAGGAATTTCGGGGTGACAGAAGGGTCATCATGGTCAAATTGTAGACACTCTGACGGAAGTTTGAAATTGCAATGATGAAGAGCAATGAATTAGTGCAAGAATATCTTTCCAGAGTTTCGATGATTGTGAGTCAAATGCAAGTTTATGGTGAAAAGTGCAGTGATCAGGTTGTTGTGGCTAAGGTGTTGAGAAGTTTGACATCCCGATTTGATCATATTGTAGTTGCTATTGAAGAATCAAAAGATCTAACCATTTTTTTCCTTTGATGAATTAATGGGATCTTTGCAAGCTCATGAGACAAGGATCAATAGGTCACATGAGCAACCAGATGAGAAGGCATTTCACATAAAAGGGGAGGCTTCTGCAATGGAAGGAATCGTGCATGGTGACAGTGAGCAGGATGTTGGGAGAGGCCGAGGAAGAGGACGGGGCCAGGCTATTCAGTGTCATTATTGTAAACGCTATGGTCACGTCAAGGCAAACTGCTGGAAAAGACAGAATCAAGCAAGTTATGCAGAGGAAGCCAAAAATGATGAAGATGAAGAGGAATGCAGGTTGTTCGTGACAAAAGTGGAACAAGAGCTAAATGAACAGAATGTTTGGTTCTTAGACAGTGGGTGTTCGAACCATATGACAGGGATTGAGACTATATTTAAAGAATTGGATGAGAACTACAGGATGAGTGTCAGGCTAGGAGACAACAAGCAAATTCAGGTTGAGGGAAAGGGCACAGTTGCACTAAGGAGCAATAATGGTAAAACTAAGTACCTTTGCAATGTTTTTTTCGTTCCTAGCTTATCTCAGAGTTTGTTAAGTGTGGGGCAACTGATGTCAAATGGGTATTCTGTGTTGTTTGATAATTCATCATGTTTAATTAAGAGTAAGAAAACAGGACAAATTATAGCAGAAGTAAGCATGATGAAGAACAAGCTATTTCTAGTGGACTTCTCAAATCTGGAAAATTGCGCCATGATAGCCAAAGGAGAAGCAGAAACGAGGCTATGGCATAGGAGGTATGGACATCTTAATCTCAACGGAATGAAGTTGTTGCAGCAAACAGACATGGTGTAAGAGATACCCAAGCTCGACATTTTGGGAGTGTGTGAGGCCTATATTTCTGGAAAGCAAAGCAAAAGGCCTTTCCCTATAGGAAGGGCATGGAGAGCACCCAGCAATTTGGATTTAATCCATGCAGATTTGTGTGGACCAATGAAGATAGAAACGTTTAGAGGGAGTCGATATTTCATGTTTTTAACTGATGATCATAGTTGTATGAGTTGGGTGTATTTTTTGCAGAACAAGGCTGAGGCCTTTGAAGCTTTCAAGAAGTTTAAAGCTCTTGTTGAAAAACAAAGCGGGCAGTATGTTAAGGTTCTAAGAACAGATCGATGAGGAGAATTTACTTCACAAATGTTCAGCTCGTTTTGTGAAGAACACGGCATCCATAGAGAACTCACCGCTCCATATACACTGGAGCAAAAATGGAGTGGCTGAGCGCAAGAATCAAACTGTAGTAGAAATGGCGCGATGTATGCTCCAAGAGAAAGGATTACCAAAACAATTATGGGGAGAAGCTATCGCTACAGCTGTCTACCTACTGAATATCTCACCGACGAGGGCAGTTCCAAATCAGACACCGTATGAAGTTTGGACGGGTAGAAGACCAAGGGAAAGTCACTTAAAGGTTTTTGGGTGTGTTACTTATACTCTGATTAACTCACAAATTCGTAGCAAACTGGATGAAAAAGCCATAAAATGTATTTTTGTTGGCTACTCCACCAACTCAAAGGCATACAGGCTTTACAACCCTGCAAATGACAAAATTATCATCATCAGGAATGTGATATTTAATGAGGAATGAAGATGGATATGGCGAGAAGGTGATCAAGGGGTTATTCAATTTGAGGAATTAGCTACTGAGGAAGAGCAACACACTGATGATGACCAGCTTCAAACCCCACCTGACACCCCCGGCAGGTCTACTGTTTCAACACCTGCAGCATCTGAAGCAACTACTCCATCAAGAAGTGGAACGTCCTCAGGCTCATCAAGTTTAACTGAAGAAGATAGGCCAAGAGGATACAGATCCTTGAGAGACATATATGAGATAACGCAAGCTTTGTATGTGGCCGATCCAAGTTCCTTTGAAGAAGCTATGGAGAAAGACGAATGGAAGTAAGCCGTGAAAGAGAAACTAATAGCAATTGAAAAGAATAGCACATGGGAGCTGGTTGAATTACCAAAAGATAAGAAGGCAATTGGGGTAAAATGGGTGTTCAGGACCAAGTATAATGCAGATGGAAGTATACAGAAGTATAAAGCACGATTGGTGGCAAAGGGTACTCTCAGCAACAAGGTATAGACTATGAAGATATTTTTTCACCCGTTGTATGCTTTGAAACTGTACGAACACTTTTAGCTCTTACTGCGCAATTAAATTGGTTTGTATATCAATTTGATGTTAAGTCAGCTTTTCTAAATGGAGAATTATAAGATGAGGTCTATGTAACACAACCAGCAGGATTTGTAGTTCAAGGTAAAGAGGAAAAAGTGTACAGGTTGAGAAAGGTGCTTTATGGATTAAAGCAGGCTCCTAGAGCATGGTATGAGAGGATAGATTCTTATTTCATTGAGAACAAATTTGAAAGGAGCAGAAACGAGCCCATACTCTACATAAAGAAGCAAGGTAGAGATGTTCTGTTTGTTAGTCTTTATGTCGATGATATGATCTACATGAGCTCATCCTCATTACTCATTGATCAATTTCAAGTAAGCATGAGAAAAGAATTTGAAATGTCAGATTTGGGTTTATTGCATTACTTTCTGGGTATAGATATGAAGTAGGTTAGGGATGGTATATTCATCTCTCAAAAGAAATATGCAACGGATTTGCTGAAGAGGTTCCACATGTTGAGTTGTAAGGTAACTGGTACACCTATGAATTTGAATGAAAAGTTGCAATTAGAGGATGGCACAGAACCAGCTAACGAACAACATTACAAGAGTTTAGTAGGAGGACTCATTTATTTAGCTCACACTAGACCTGCTATTTCTTATTCAGTGGGTGTAGTTTCCAGGTTTATGCACTTCCCCTCAAAGTATCATTATGGAGCTGCAAAACGGATTCTGTGTTATATAGCTGGGACTCTTGATTTGGGAATATGGTACGGGCACATGGCATATTACGAGCTGGTTTGATACATAGATAGTGACTGGGCAGGATGCGTGGAGAACAGGAGGAGCACCTCAGGCTACACATTCAGTCTCGGGTCTGGAGTGGTTTCATGGAGTTAAAAAAACAGGCCACCATTGCATTGTCATCTTCAGAAGCTGAATATATGGCAGTGACTGCATCAGCATATTAAGCAATCTAGCTGATGAGGATATTAGAGGAACTTGAACAAGAGCAAGGTGAAGCCACAAAGATATATTGTGACAATAAAGCAACTATAGCCATTTCAAAGAATCCTGTGTATCACGGAAGGACCAAGCAAATAGATATAAGGGCACATTTTATTAGAGACCTGGTTACTGAAGGGAAAATAGTTCTGCAATACTATAGAACAGAAGAACAGATTGCATATATCTTGACAAAACCTTTGGCGAGAAACAAACATGAATATCTGATGTCTTTGCTTGGTGTATGTAATTTTAGTTCAAGGGGGAGTGTTGAGAAATGAACCAAAATTTTAGGAGCTTGAAGTTGTCAACGTGGGAAGACTGGGTCTGCCACCCTTGCATGATTTTTGCCTATTTTCTTTCTTTATGTTTTCGCACGTTAGGCATAACTCCAAGATTAGCTGGAGTTTGTTTCTTATTCTGTTATGTTTTTTAGAAGCCTATTTAAAGGCAGTTTTGCTTCAATAAAAAATGTGGCAGCTGAATTACTTCAAGCATCTGAGTTTCGGTGCAAACAGAATCGCCATCGTAAATCATTTCTTTGTTTTTTTCTTTTCAACATCCGTGGATGTGGGGGAAGGAGATGGAGGCGAGGTCCAAGGGATATTTCTAGCAGTGAGACCACCCTGAAATCGGAGACGTGGAGCCGAGGTGGATTCTCTGTGCTTTACCTTTCTTTCTGACAAATTAGGTCACTCCAATCAACAACCCATAAGCTAAGATTTTTTCAAAAAAACTTATTTTTTTCATATCCATTAACATCTTTGAAGAGATGTGGGTTATGTTCTTCTCTTACTATTATTTTTGCAAAACATCATAGTTGAAAAAAAAAAAAAAACAGATCATTGGTAGTTGAACAATGAGCAGGCCAAAAGGAGGAAGATGGTAAAAAAAGTAAAAGAGAACAAAATAGAAAAAGAAATCTTGTGTCAGGGTAGTATGTAATTTTGGATTTCAAAATGTTAAATGATGAGGTGTCACACTCTTTGACCTGGTCATTTCAATTGACCGACAAAATATTAACAGCAATAGAGCTTTTGTGACGAAAAAAATCAAATTATGAATAGAATAAATGAGATTTTTTTAAAACACGAGCATAGATATCATTAAACTTTAATGGTGCAAATGTAATTTTTTTGATGTATTAAAATAAAAAATTTAATATTAAAAAATTTTGTGAATTTAATTACATTAGAAAAAAATAATTAACTTATTATGTCAATTTAAATTTAAAACGGAGTTCAAATTATTTCTTAATTTTATTATTGCTGAAGAGGTATTCTCCCGTAACTTTAAGGTCATGATGGATGAGAGTCGTATAAGTCTTCCAGGTTAGCTACTGGAATCTCTCATTTACTGTATACGGACGATATGTTGTTGTTTCTCAATGGGAAGAAGAGTTCGATTGATGCCTGTACGGCTCTCTTGCGTAAGTATGAGGCTTGTTCGGGGCAGAAAATTAATTAGGATAAAAGCTCATTTATTTGTAGCTCAACTTGGCACCGAAACAGGATTTCAATGATGCATCAGTGGTCTAATTTGAAAAGGCCACACTGCCAATAACTTATTTGGGAGTTCCTTTGTTTCAAAGTAAATGTACGATTCGTTTTTTCAAGCCTTTGGAGGATAAAATCGATCATAAGGTGGCTAATTGGAAGGTAAAACTCTTTTTCTTTTGGTGGCAATCTGACTTTACTTATGACTGTGTTATGCTCGATGCTAATTCATTCGTTGGCGACGGTTTCTTTACCTATCGGGTTACTTCGTAATATTGAAAGATTATTCTCGGCCTTTTATTGGAATGATGGGACGATGGTTAAGAAACATTGGGTTTCTTGGGATCGAATTTGGAAGCCTATTGAGGAAGGTGGTTTGGGGATTCGTCATCTTTGGGAGGTGTATAATGCCCTGCAAGGGAAGTTGGCATGGAGTTTTATTAAAGGTTCGTCGCTTTGGGTGAGGTTCATGCAACAAAAATATGGGGTTCCCTCAGCTTCTTTGACAGCTCCAGGTTTTAGCTCGCGAGGCTGGAAGTGTCTTCTTCCTCATGTTATTAATATTATGGAAAATTCAACCTGGGTAGTCGGGAATGGTCAAATTCCCTTTTGGAAGTCTCGGTGGCATGGTTTGGGTAGGCCGGAGGGCAATTTTTCGTTTATGGACACAACTGTTAATGAGGTGCTTTATGACCCTAAGAAGATGGACTGTTTATGTGTTTCGTTCCCCCAGATTTGTGATGCGGCAAGTTGTTTAGTGGTGAGTTCTCAACCAGATCGTTTGGTATGGGATCATAGAGCTACGGGCCATTTTACAACTAAAAGCCCAAAAAGCTCATTTTTGGTGGCATAATAAATTATGGAATAAATGGATTCCTTTGAAGATGATTTCTTTAGCTTGGTGGGTTCATTTTAGGGCGGTTCCGGTTGATAGTAAAATTAAGGCTATTGGTATTCCTCTCGTTTCTAAGTGTAGGTGTTGTCGTTTAGTGGAAGAAGAGACTCTGGACCATCTGTTTGTCATAGAGAAGTTGGTGAGGGAGGTGTGGACTTTCTTTCGTGATAATATGGAGGTTTCAATGGTAAATTCTGGGCTGGATTTGTTCATGGCTTGGTTCCATAGGGCAAGCTTATCTGACTTGTACGGTTTTAATAAGGTTTGTATTCTAATCTTGGGTTTTTGGACCATTTGGTGGGCATGTAATCGTGCGATATTTGAGAATGACCCTATAAGATCTTTTATTGTTATTGCTCGAATTATTAATGGGCTGAAGGAGCTCAATGAGCTTTTCAGCGCAAAGTACAGTATGTCTTTTGTTCATATGCAGTGCATTGGGACCTTGGGATTGTCTATGAAGTCAATGGTTTAGCGGATGGGCCAATGGGTGGGCTAGGTTGGGCTCACAAGGGAGAGGTTAAAATTGAACACAGATAGGTCTATTTTTGAGTTGGGCTGCCCTGGTGGGGGTATTGTCCAAGCTGGGCTCGGTTTCATCATGGCTTTTGCTATTGCGTTTGAGGGTTGCTCGAATATGATGGTTGAGGCTATGGCATTACGTAAGGGCCTCCGGTTAGCTCAAGTCCATGGTTTGTGTGTGTCTTATATCTAATGTGATTCGAAGGCTTTGGTGGATATTGTCCAAGTTTCTTGTGATTGTCCATGGGGCTTGACATATATGGTTCGGGAAATTTGACTTTTACTTCCTGCAAATGTGGTAGTTCGGCATGCCTATAGGGAGGCCAATATGGTGGCTGATAGTCTTGTCAAGTTCGGCCCTTCAGTTTCTGGTTACAGAACCTTTTGGTCTGTAGATGAGTTACCTTTGGCAGGTAAACAAGCCTTCGATAAGGATGCTTTAGGCTTTAAGACTTAAAGATTATTGTAATTCTTTAGGGTCAGGCTCAGAGCCATTGTTTTGGGCTTTGTTGTCCCCCCATTTCTTTGTACTGTTTATTTTATTTAATATTCGAGTAGGGGTCTACCAAACCCCCTCCATCTCAAGGAGATTTACCAAAAAAAAAAACCTCATTCAGTCGACTGAACAACAACATTTAGTCGACTAGACTTCATTTGATCAACTGAATGAAACCATTCAATTGACTGAATGAATGACAGAAAGTTTCCTTCCTTCATTCAGTCGATTGGATGTCCTGAAACAAAATTTTTTGTTTTAAAAAGGTTTTTCCAATCAAAATGATTTTTGTCAAAAACATTTCAATCAAAATGATCCATAATGAAAAGCAAAATACTTGTTAGTAGAGATTTACAGATCTTAACTACCTTTGAACCTATTCCAGGTCTTTGATCTTGATCTAGTATCTCTCAAGTAAACAGTCTTCGTCACATATGCTTGAGTTGTAAGAAGATTGAAATACCATTTTATCTGAAAGGTTTTTAACTTGAGTTGTGAGAGCAACAAAGAGTAGGTTGGAGCTCAACCAGATCATCAATGAGGGCCACTGGGGTTGAGACAGCTCAATTTTATTCAGATGATTTTGTTACTATTAAATTGATTTCAATGCAGTATTGCTATCTAATAAGTGCCAAATATTGCATATTTTGACCCATTAATTTACATTTGTTAATTCTTTAGTTGTGTCATAATCTGATATTTTGTGTTAATTCTATGATTTTTAATGTTTCACTAAATTTCCAGAATTGCCCGTACAGATCAATCATTTTTGCGGATTAAACTGTATTGATTTAGGAAGAACGAGGAGATGAGCCATATATGCTTGGAAAAATCTGGATGTCTATTTTCTGGAGAATTTTACGACTCGTAAATATGATTTTTCCAGAAAAAGTTATGGTAGTTTTAGTAGACAAAGGTCAGGCTGTGCATGATTTCAGTGTAAGCAGAAGTTTTGAAGGGCATGTGAAGGCTTAAATTCCACATCTCACATCGGTTGGAAACACATTGCACTCATGGAGTTCCCCTATAAAAGCCTCATTTCACTTCATCAAATGGGTATGCAATTTCGGAGGCTTCGCTACCAATGGGTGCAATCTGGAGGATTTTGCTACCAATCGGGGGAAGCACCGCATAGCAGCTGCGGGTGGAATTTCTCTCCATGTACTGTTAGTTTTAATTTATTTATTTTAAGTTTTAAAGTTTAAAGTTTGCTCTAATTTTTCCCTTGAGATTTTTGTTGTCCATCATATTTATGGGTAACTAAATTCTCAAGTGGGGCTAGGGATGAACTTGCATAGTTGATGGTATTTTTTTATTTTTAATTTATATATTTGATTTTCAATTACTAAAACTCTTTTGTTTTATCATTATTAATTTATTGGCGATGTTTTCTTCTCCGAATAATCATAGAATTTATTCTGTTTATGGATTCAGTCATGCTTTTTCTATTGAATGGATTAGCTCTTTGATTATGTTGGGATCAATTATTTATCTATATTGATATAATTCTTTGCTGCGATATCGCTTCCTGAGTATATTGTCGTCGTTGGATTTTCTTAATAGTGATAATAATGTACGTATTTTAAAAGTGGTGAATGATTTTTCAAAGGGTTACATTTGGTTTAATCTTGGTTTATAAAGCTACATCTTCCGATTGGGAATTTTGAGAATTGAATTCCCAATTGAGTTATTCAATGAATTAAGAATAATTAAAATACCAGATTTGTGCAAGGGATTCCCGACGCTTTATTGTTTATCAAATTTGAGTACTTTCTCCGCTAGTCACTTTGCTTTACTTTAATTGCATTTAAAATTAATCGTTGTTCTCCATTAATCATTTAATAGTTTTCTTTGGTTTCTTTGTTCCTTCTACTATTCTTTTAATTTGTCTCTTTGTGGAATCGACACTCCAAAGCTGTGCTACAACTACCGTGTTATTCTTTGGGTGTAATCGCTATCACGTGCAATTCATTACTTCTAAGGGTCCCATCCCATGAAGTCTCTCTTGTAGGGCCATAAAAAATCAATATGATTTTGAGAATTTGGTTAATTTTCACCACGTTATCCAGCTTATAGGATTATGATTCTTGAAAAAACAAATGGTTAGGAGTTTTAAGAATTATATATACGCTTATCAAACTTTCCTTTTTTTTCATTGAAAGATTATTATATTTTTGAGCTATACAAGTGACATAGTCATCTCTTTTTCTTTATCTACTCAATCATTGATGTAAGTAGAATTTGATCTCAAATTTCTTATGGGATGACAAGTTATTTTACGATCTAAACTAGTCAACAGTCACTTTATCAAACTTCTTCATATGTAAACATCCATGAATAATCATTGCCATAGTGGGATATGACCAAACTCGAGAATTTGAGTCGAGGGAGAGGATAGGAGAAGAATTACTTCTCTAAATTATCCTCTTATCAATTTGCTCTACTTTACTCTTTTTTCGAAACTCTCAAACGAATGAAAATTAAATGTTAAGAGTTTTGAAAGATTTAGAAAGATAAATATACCCTTCCATATACTCTAATACATGTAACACTTTGTTTTCTCTCATTCCATATAAAAAAAATTAACATTGTCAAAAAAATAATAAAACCTAGAAATATATACACAAATATATGCAAATAAATTCAAATAAAAACATTCAATAGATTAACAAATGTAACTAAACACACACACACACACACACACATATATATATATGAGAGAGAGAAAATAAACTTACAAAAATGGTAGAGAGAGAGCCCGAATGGAGGTAGAGAGAGAGCCCAAAAATCGGTGAAGTGAGGAAAATAGGAGAAAAAGCCTAAAAAGGAGGTTGAAGATGGCAATAGACAAAATATAAGAGAGAGAGAGAGAGAGAGAGAGAGGGGGTTAAAATTTCTTTAGGGTTTTGGAAATGGAGTCGTGCGGCGTTAAGAGAAGAAAGCAAGAGAAGAGAAAAAGTGGAGAAGAAAGGTATCTATGTGAAATTTAGGTCAGACTATCGCCGAAGGAATCCCTCGACACTACATTTTTATTACTCGGTGAAAGTAGTTTACTTAATTTAAAATTAATTTTATATTTATTTATCAACGCCAAGAGATTAAATTCCTTTGGTAATAATATATTTCTAATTAAAAAAAAACAAAACATATTTTTAAAATATTTTACGAACTTAATATCGAATGTAAAAACATTTATCACTGAGGGACACGTATCCCTTGGTGATTAGTGATTTTCTTGTAGTGTATATCCCCAACGCCTACTTCTTGCTTGATTATATGATGCAAGTAGAGTCTATTGGCAAGGGTTTTTGCAGGGTTATTTATCTCATCAGACTCTCTAACTTATCAAGCTCTACTTTCAATTGTGTTTGTAGGTTTGTTAATTCTCAATCCACCCCTATGATCGACACATGTTTAGCTGATATCTAACATCTTCAAGGCATCAATATTTTGTTTGTGATTATTTGTTGTTAACTCTTTCAACTTAAATTTTTTTATCTCTTTAAAATAAATTTTGAGATGAGAACTTTGTATTTTTATTTTGAAAGATTTTGGCATTTGTTATAGAGCTATAATCTCTAAGTACCTGAGAATTTTTTTCATTCTGATTTAAAATGAATTTGGTAAATGTTTGATAGATACATTATCCTTGTTAGATTCATGAGCAAGGTCAAAATAGTATTACAAGAATTTGAATTCGAGTTGATTTTATGACTGAGAGATTTTAGACAAAAATATATTTTTAATATTGACTTGTGAATATTTTTTGAAAGAGTTTTATTATACAAATTTGAATTTCTTTTCTTATCAAGTTGAACTCTTTTAGAGGTTATCTTTTTTGAGTACGGATCATTACACTCATACAGGGACGAATCCAAGATCATTCATTTGAGTAATCAAATTGTCCAGTCAATTTTTTTTTTATCATGAAATTAAAAATTTCTCATATTATATTTAATTTTTTTTACATATAATAAAAAAAGATTTAATTTTTAGAGTGATCTTGAGAATTTTTTTTGAAAAGGTTAAAAGTTAAAAAATATTAAAAGTAAACTCTTTGATCATAACTTTTAAAATTGCCAATAAAATTATTAAATCTATTTTTATAATTATATTTTTTTATTTAATTATAAAATTATTCAAGTTTATCAGTTATTTTTCCATGGCACTTGGTACAAAGCACGCATGTAATAAGTTAAGTGGTATTACTTAAATTAGACCATGATTCTTTACATCTAAGAATTGAAATAGATATCAAGTTCATAATGAGATTGAATTTAAATATTATGTATTTAATCATATGACATTCATTATCACTGTAAATTTGACTCCATTTTTATTTTTAATGAAAAATTATCGTTATCCATTTAAATTTGAGATTTTTATTCTATTTGCGCAAGGGACAGGCGAAGAGCATTGCAATTTTTTCTTTTTATTGGAATTCAAACTTGGTTTAAGTAAATTGTTAATTTGTTACATGTGTACCTCACACAAACTAATTGACTCCCAATTTTTAACAAGCAACCAGTTTCTATTTTCTACCAGGACAAATCACGGGACTGGCGGTGCTTGAGAATTTAAAATCCACGAGAATGATTTTGAAGGTGACATGCCTTTCAGGCTTGCGTGCAATACACTCAAGCTAGGAAACGTGACCCATCATCATGAATAATTATTTCTTGGTACTTCAATGTAATTTTCTACTTCAATTATTGGAAAAAAAAAATTTGAAATTTAGTCATAAATTCGTTGAAAATTTTATTAATAATTTTAAATTTTTTTATTAATAATGTCAATATAAGTGTAATACTCAAAAAATAATATTGTTAATAAATTTTTTAAAAATTATCAGTAAAATTTTCAACAGGTCTAAAACATAAGTTATAGACCCAAGTCAATCAAGTCTTTCTCTAACTATTGGCTATCTAGAACGAAAATGGTATTTTAACCCAAAATAGTCACCCAAATTTTACATTAACGAATAAATATTTTTGCGTCACGTCATGAAGATAGATTAGCAACTGATCCTTTTACTCTCAAAAATCATTGTATTGTAAAGATGACAACGATTAGCTACCTTCATTCTCATCTACGACAAAAAAAATTGCCTTTCGTTTTTGTTCTCGATGAATATTTTCAAGGACCTAAATCCTCGTTTTTATTCCCGTTTACAAAACATGAACGAGGAGTGTCCACGAAGAAATGTAAAGATTCTCCAGTAACCTATTTTTTTAAAAAAAATAAATCACACTTAAAAAAAAAACAATAAATATATTATATTTATATTCATAAATAAAAAATAAAATATAATGTGAATTAAGAAATGAGTTCCAAGATTAAACGGATTAGAAGAAGTATCATCCTTGTTCCGTCCCCAAATCTTTCAAGGATTTTAATTGTCCTCATCTCTGTCTTGGTAGGGATAAATCTACTCCATTGGAGACGAAGACTTTTATCATCCCTAATGCAGCAATATTGAAAAAAAAAAAAAAATACTATGGCGAGTGAGAGTTGATTTATGGTATCCAATATGCTTGGGTATTAAAAATGGATGTTAAATAACATTATGCTAGATTAACCTCTATTTTACCACCCATTTTTACACTCTGAATATAGTTTATTAGTCATGTATAGAACCTTTATTAATAATTGATTATTTTATCCCTGAAAATCACTATAGTGAGTTGAAAAATACTGTAGCAAGTCATTCTTTACTTTGGATTGATCACTTCTTGGATGTCAAAAATAGGTATCAAGAGACGGGTTTAACACTAATAAACTTTAGACTCATTCTCTTTATTTGTAAACTATGAATTTGGCGTTAAAAAAACTCCAAACTTCCAACTGATTGCAATACTGTTATTCTTTTTAATCAATTGAATACTTTTTTTGTTTACATTTTAAAATGATTTAATGCACCAAATATTTGATTGCAGCAAATTCCAAAAACCCATCTTTTTTAGTATCAGGATGTCTGAGCTTTCGAACCCATAAGTCTTCAAGTACATGCAAACTGCCATGTCCACATTTATCGGTTTAAACACATAATAAATTTCGTGGGTATAGCCCAAAATAAGTTATTTGTGCTTAATAGAAAATCGAACTCAAAACTTACACTAACTCTGAAAACCATTTGAAGGTCATATAACTATTTTATGATTTTTTTTTATGCTATTTTGTAGTTTTTCAATTCTTTTAGAGTAAAAAGTAAACACAAATATTTCTTATCCAAGAAAAAAAATTAAAATTTTTTTTTTGTGGTGTATTACGTTTCTTTGCATGTATACAAGATAATGACTATAGTTAAATTTTTAAAACTATTTCAGTAACAAATAATAATTAAAAAAGTTATATTGTAATAGATTAAAGTTTGAGAATTGTAACGATTAATTCGTAGTTTAAAAACCTAAGTTTTCATAATATAAGAATGGCCAGTACCATTTTTTTCTTAACTATTTTCCAATGACTTTGCAAAAGAAACTAGTTCTTTTTTTTAATTAAAAAGAAAGTGAATCTAGTTCTTATTTGTATGCCTATGCCATGAGGATTTCCCTTTAGTCTTTGACTAATTTCAGGCTCGCAGTATCTCAACTTACCAAAACGAAAGTCCAATACCGGTTGCGCATGAGCACAATGCAACATGTTTAACAATCACCACTCGCCTTTAAAAAAAAAAAAAAAAAAAAAAAACAATCACCACTTGATTTGCAAATAGGGTTTATATATACTTAAAAACTTTCTTATTCATATCTTTTTAATATTTCTCCATTTGTGTCTATCTTTATAATAGAAATTTTTTAATATATTTCATTATAACAAAGATAAAGATAAAAGGCAAAATACTTAAAAATAAGTCGGGTTTACTTGAGTTTTGTCGGGTCGGTTATTAGAGTTGAGTCCGGATCGATTCACTTGGTTGTACATTGATTTGGTCAGTCTTGTGATGGTTGGGTCTGAGGTACCTGAAAAGGAAAGCCGACTCTGAATGTTTTACTTCGACGAAAGCTTTCCGATAATCTGATGCTTAAGTCGAAGTAAGTGATGAAGAGAGCAAGTTAATGAAAAATAAATTCTCAAAATGACACTATTTTAAGAAGTCCATATTTATAAGGCTCAAGTAAAATATAAATTATCGTTTTACCCTTGTCATTGATAGATGTCACTGTCTAGTAAGAGTATTTTTGACCTACATCAATAAAAACAAAGAATAAGTGAGAAAATACACCAATGAAAACATGTTAGATAAATACAAAATAATTTTTTTTAAAATTCTTCCGTGTTATCAACAGAATTCTATAAAATTATTAATAAAATTTTATAAAATTACCAATAAAATTTCAAGCAAAAAAATTAATATTTTTGCTGTTTGCATCTACCAGCGCTCTTATGCAAGATACAACTACCAATTCAATTTGAGTGTGCTCGTGACCACGATTGTTTATTAGTTGATCTTCCTTTTAAGCTTTAATATGAAAATGTCAATTATTTGGGGCAGTAGTTGCAAAGAAAACCGTAACCTATGACCATAACAACCGTACACGTAATCGTATTAACCAACCCTAGCCGTCAATTTATAATATGTCAACTACATTAATCGATGGCTTTACTCCCTGAATGAGATTCTTAATTTATTTAAATCACTTGTCGTAAATGACTTGAATCATATCCCTTCCTGGAGTTTCAGCTAGTGGAATTAGAGAAATTGGATTTTTTTCACTTAATAAATTGCTAATTATTAACAAATAAATGGACTTAGTACTCACCTACCTCTTCTTATTCACTTTAGTGGAAATTAAGAAAGGCAAAAATGTGATGCAGTAGATTGACTTAATCTATTTCTACCAATTTGTTTTGTTGTCTATATACTTCTACTTGATGATGTTACGTTAAATATTTAGGTCTCATGTCAGACTCCAATTCACATAATTGTCTGCCTTCTGTTTTATATGATGATCTTCGCTTGAAATTTGCTTGATGAAATAATTCCCTTTTTTTTATATAAAAATATAAAATGAAGTAATTCTTGACAACCTAAAGACTTTACTTGAAAGTTGTTTAAATACAATTTAAATCATTAAAATTTAAAATTTTAAAAGTTAAAAAAATATAAAATTTTTATATTTTAATGATTTAAATTGTATTTAAACAAATGCTCAAAAACATCAAAATGTGTTTCCAGTTTATAGAATATAGTTGTTTTTGAAGGTATGTATTTTTTTCATTTTTCTCCTTTTGCCATATTGATAGGTGTATTTTGGATGAGATATATACCCAATTATTTAATTAACTAAACTAGTTAGCTCATATATTAAAATATAAACGATCATTTTTACCCTCTCATATTTTGATGACAAAAAAAATTGCTCACGCACCTTACTTTCAATGAATGTATGACTTAAATTTATCAAAAGGGGGCAATATAATTATGAGTAAATTACATTAACCTAAATGAGATTAGTTCATAATTATACTTACTTCATTTAGTTTTTAAATTATATATTTACCTACTTGTTGTTAGCGTTCCGTTAGTCGTTTGTTAGTCAATTGTTCAAAATTCAATCAAACTTTATGCTAACTCATCAAAACTTAATGAAAACATGATTTTACCCTTAATAATATCAAAATCCAGTCATTGTTTGGATACTGCTCGGGTAAAGTGTTTGGCTGGATTTTGAAATTATTAAGGGTAAAATCAGGTTTTCAATAAGTTTTGATGAATTGCCATAAAGTTTGACTATATTTTGAACAATTGACTAACGAAAAGTTAACAGAAAGCAAAAGATAAGTAGATGAATATATATTCTAAAAATGAGGTGAGGTAAGTGTAACAATGGAATAAATGTGAAACGACCCATCCCGGTCGACTACCACCGAAACAATGTCATCCAATTTTGAAAATCTCAACGATACATATATGCAACAATAAAAATTTACCTACATTTTATTTTCCCAATTACCTAACATTCATCCAAGAATGCAAAGAGCAAAAAATAACTGATTACCTTTTTGGATGAACGTAGCTCATAATCCTGAGGAACTCTCCCACGCAAAATTTCTGGTACTTCTAATAGGTATGCCTCTTTTCCAATAGTGATATAAGTGATCTGTAATAAAGGTTTAGACAACAGAAAAAATCTAAGCTTTGATTACATACGAACTGGAAAATAAACCACCAAACAATTAAATATTACTGGACAAGTTCTCACTTACGTATCTCCAAGTAACTTCCACTGATCCTTGGGTGTTTTGTCAAAGTAGATTCAATCTCCTTAACTCTTTTACAAGCAGAATCATACTCCATGTCAACTCCTTCATGAGGTATTATCGTCCAGAATTATTGGCTTCCACCCAGTCGAAAGCATCTTTGAAATGTTTGGGAATTGAACAGATGTCAGGAAGACCTTCACCTGCACGGAGACAAAATATAAGATGCTAAACAATATTTGTCAACAGTATAAAAGCATCAAAGCCAGCAGTACCAGGAGTTAACAAATGATGTAGCTGTCTAGATTTGACATTTTCCAAAATAACACCAAGCAAAGAACATGCTTGAGCCATCAATTCAGAGCCACGAAGAGCTGATATGAATTCTCGGAGCTGCTTCTTAGCTGCATCCTCATAGAATTACTTTATTTGCATTTCTTCCATTGGTTTCACTATTTCAATTGATACGGATTGATCTTACATGACCATCAGCAAATTTAATACACAGTATTATCAACTACGCTCATATTGATGCACGTGCAAGTTCCGTCCAAGCTAACCTGCTAGCAAATATGCGTGCAAGCAACTGCTCCATGTCTGGAAGCCTGGATAATGCTTTTCGGAACTCAAGTGAATAAGGTAAATTTTCCCCCTAGAAACAGGAAAGATATAAGAATACATTTACAGTAGTAAACACTATCAAAACGCTAGACCAGGAACCATACATAATGGGACGCCCGTGAGCAAAGATGTAGCTGAGTGCATGAAAAATGACCAACTTTAAGTAGGCAAGACCCTCCCCAACCCCAATACATGAGAGATGGGGTGGGATACAGGACGGGTAGTTACCAGGAAAAATATAACACATTAAGTTTAACATAAAAACAGAACCAAAGAAATCACAGCCAGACAGACTATAAAGAGTAAATCACAAAGCATTTTAACTCCTTAAGACTCACAGAAGGCATACATGAAGAGAAAATAAAGAAGGAAAAAACATATGTACAGTCATGCATTAACGAAGAAACAAAGCAATAAAAAAGTGTCTTACTCATTTATTTAGGATAAACAACATGAAATCATCGGCATAATAATTGATAAGAGAGAGTGCCAAATTAAAAATTTGTTGTAACCACAATAATCTTGCAAAAGCATTTACAGCCTTGAATATTTCATCCAATACTTCTAAATAAAGACAAAGAAAGCATTTCATAAATTCGGTGGAAGAATATCAAAAGTGAAATTATGAATAGACATTCACCTGTAAGCCTGCTACAGCATCCTGGTGTTCCTTGATTGATCCTGAATGATATAAAGGTCTTGCAAGCCATGTCTTCCGCAACCGCTTCCCAAATGCTGTCGTGCAATGATTCAATTGTGCATATAGTGTCCTTCACAGACAAATAAATTGCTTCAGAATGAGGTCAGAACAACCCTATGTTTGACACGTTTACGAGAACATAATAAGCATACCCTGAAGAGCCACCATTTCTGCTTTTCTAAAAAATCTCAAGGTTTTCCAGGGCAGCAGCATCAAGAACCATGTATGGTTTCTGAGCAATATTGCTGAAAGCAGAGCATGGAAGTGATTCAAACTTTGCAAATCTAAGCAAGGTCTCATCCAGAAAAGCCTGTCTTAGATAATAAAGAGTGCCTCCAAGAGCTGAAAAGTGCAAAGCTGCCATTCTTGCCTGCACGCACTAAATCTGGCATAATATCTGGCAGGAAGCCTGACCCATCTTCTTTGACGAGAGACTCAGTAGCAGGTGAATTTGCACGAAGTTTATTGATCAATGACAGGCTTGTAGAGATTTTTGACTTCCTGAACAGTTTTCTCTGCATCCCAGAATTCCGTGAGTGGAACCAACTCATTCACTAAGGGGCTTCTTGTATGTCTCAGAACTACCCTCTCAGTCTCAGGACTGAGCATTTTAGCAGGTTTTATAATTTCAACTGGCCTTATCTCAGACAACAGGCAACATAATGTACTGCACTCCAGATCGTCGCTGAACTAGTAAAAAGAGAGGCATATATGGTTAAGTAGAATAACTGGCAAAAGTTGAGACTCAACGCAATAATCAATAGACTTCTCCAATAAAATGCATAATGAGAAAAAGTCATTGATTAAGGCAGAGATAATTCGAAAATGTTTAGTGCAAATCAGTCTAATACATATCATATCCATCCAAAGAAAGCAGAAATTTAAGCATATGACTATACACGAAGCAATGCATTAAAAAAAGTGTCAATATACACAAACAAAGAGAATTTAAAGAAAGGAAAATGCAAAAGGATATATGTATGCCAGGAAATTGAAAATTCTAGACTCACCTGTCCTAAAACAATCCTGCTGGTTGCAACATCAACCACACAAACACCAAAAATCTGCTCTGAATTTTGGTTCCCTGAAGTTTGGCAACCTTCAGTGACAGCCATTAGGTAAGAGGCATCAGGATTTGTTGAGAGCATCTCCCCCTCTGTTAGGGTTCTTTTTGTAACCACACCACATATTTCACGCTTCACAACCTATAAACACAGGGAAACTTGTCAACCACTGAGAAGGAGAGGCGGTTTTTGAGAAGAAGATAGTGATTTGACGTTGCTGATTAAGCAATGGTGACCTGCCACTGGTTTGGCGACGCGATGGTGCCATTTGATTTCACTGTGCTTGTTTCAGACAGAGAGAGAGATTGTGCAAAAATGGAAAGAGAGAGAGAACGGAGACTGATTGTTCCTTAAGAGTTTAAAGCAGGATAGCAAATAGAAGAAGGTATAACGCATTAGCTTCAACTGGTAGACTATAGAATTTTAGAGGGAAATTTCCCGGGAAGCGTTAGCAATCAGCGTTCTTTGGCGGGAATTTGACGGAATGTATTTTCTTTTTATTTTTAAAAGGAGAATTTAAGGAAATGTTGCGCACTGCGCACCCTTGTATTTTGTGCGTACTTTTTTTTAAAACATTTTTGGGCTTGAATTAGATCTACTTAGCCCAAACATACACAAATCCAAAAGTGATTGATTTACCTGAATCCCGAACTGAACTAACTCACTAACATCCAAACTGTTAGTTAATACTATCTTTTATGTTTAGCAGGCATGGAGTCTAACCGAACTTGAATATGATTAAAAATAAAAAAATTTATTCAAATTAAGTTTCAAATCGAATTCGATTTAAAGAAATTAAATTTGAATTCGATTCACAGGTCAAATCGAATTCGAGTTAAATTTTTAAAATAAAATAATAAATATATATATTTTTATAATATATAAAGTAATATATATTATAACAAAACTAAGTTCGATTAACATACAATTAAAAAAGCTATAACAAAACTAAAGGTCAAAGGTCCAAAACAGCCACAATCTCATCCCTAATAAAAAAATCTGTGTTGTGTCAGTTTCCATCCATAGTTACGTTTCTGAGCATTTGAATTATTTTAATTCTTTGTGGCAATGATTTGTTTTGATGTTGATATTCGATTATTTATGTTAAAAAATAAGCTTTCTACTAAGCTCCCATTTGCGAATGATCTTTTCTTAGGCTCAGAATTGGATAATTTTACATAAAATAAGTGCAATTAGTACTGACATAGTTTTGGGAAGAAATGCTTGTTTGATTCAAATGAACTGATTACTTCGTTTGTTGTTCCAAATGAGCTAAATCCAATTCATGAGAAAAGCGTTTTTTTTTTTTTTTTTTTAACGT
Organism: Bretschneidera sinensis; assembly: GCA_023935145.1. Classification (NCBI taxonomy): domain Eukaryota; kingdom Viridiplantae; phylum Streptophyta; class Magnoliopsida; order Brassicales; family Akaniaceae; genus Bretschneidera; species Bretschneidera sinensis. Next base: position 38,635,525 of record CM043697.1, on the reverse strand, counting down.
ATTATAAGGCATGTTTGGATAACAGCTTAATGTTTTCGAAAATGAAAATTGAAAACAGTTTTTTGATGTTTTCTGAAGAAAACATATTTGGATAGCTGTAACTCGAAAACTGTTTCAAAAACAGAAAACAATAAATTGTTGTTTGGATAATTTTATTTTGAAAACTGTTTTGATACACCTTGCAATTATTTTTAATTTTGAGTTTAAATTTAAAATCTATATTAATTTTATTTCTCATATTTACTAAATACTTAAAAATAATTAATATTATTTTTTAAAAAATTTTTAACATTTTTTATATATTGGAAGAAGAACGAAATAAAAAAGTGAACACTGATATTAGGGTTATTTTTCGAAAATTATGTCAAAAAACACTAAGACAAACATGTTTTCGAAAATTACTTTTGAAAACTGTTTGTCAAACATAAAAAAAAAATAAAAAATTCGAAAACTGAAAACAGTTTTCGAAAACCTAAGACAAACATGCCCATAATTTCTAGTTGAATTTAACATTAATATCTATAAAATGTAGGCACTTGTTAGTTTACTGCTATGCTGCTAATCTTTGACAAGGAAAATGATGTTGGTTGTTTATCATCAATATCGCTAATTTATCACTTGTATTTTTCAAGTTCATTTGTATAATTTTAAATGTACAAATTATTCTTTATGACCGTGTGATATTGTATTATGATTTAAACTGTTAATGTATTATAGTTAATGTATTATATCCCACATTGGTTGTGTATAGCTTTGCCTCTCCTATTGGCTTGTATAAATATGATAGCTCCCTTGTAAGTAAAATACACCATTCAATACAATTCTTCTCTTTGTATTGTCTCACTTCCTCTCTTAAATTCAACATGGTATCAGAGCCATAATGGTTCTCGGTATTTTAAGAGTTGAGTATGCTCTGTGATTGTCACTATTAGTGGATCCTTCACATCAGAAATTCTCGGTATATTAAGAGTTGAGTATGCTCTGTGATTGCCACTATTAGTGGATCCTTCACATCAGAAAAACTTCTAGTATATCCTTTTCATACCTGTCGGGTCATCACTATAGTCGGAGTCTCATTCTCCGACATCATTTCCGCTGCCGCTTCTATTTCAGAAACGTTGCTGCCACGTCAGTCCTAAAAGCTACATCAGCGCCACCTCACTGCCATGTCACCCGTTGACATCATCTCCGCTGCCGCTCCTGTTTCAGACACATTGCTGCCACGTCAGCACCACATCAACGACACGTCAACGCCACGTTACTCGTTGACCGCTACATCATCAGTTGACTGCCACATCATCAGTTGACTGCCACATCACCGGCTTCTTAAATGTTCACCTTCCTCTTTGCTCCTATGGCTGAATCAGACTTACCCCACCGACAGAGCACACACCAGAAGCCCTTATATTGTAAGTATTGTCATTCACAAGGGCATGAATTGCTCAAATGTCCTTCTCGCCTATGTAAAGTCTGCAGAGAACCAGGTCACTATCTTGCAGACTGCCCTAAACTTCCATCTGAAAATCAATCAAATGGGAACCAATATCGCTCTCGAGGCTCATACAATCGGTCATATTCCAAGCCAAAGAATACTGCTGCTGTAACCACTGATGCTACACCAACTTCATCCAACTCTCCACCTGATTGGAGTGGTTTCTGCACCGTTCTTACCGAGGCTCTAAATAAAATCGGTAATAATATAGCCATGTCAACTACACCAGGTACATCCCGATGGTATTTTGATTCTGCTTATTGCAATCACATGACTTCTGATGCCTCTATTTTTTCCTCTAAAACCCGTGATGAGCATGCGCCTACTATTCACACTGCCAATGGATCAAATATGCTGGTCAGCCATACTGGATATGTTGATAGTTATCATTTGTCTCTCCCTGACACATATTTGGTTCCTAATCTTACTCTTAACCTTATATCTGTTGGACAACTATGTGATCTTAGACTTGATGTGCATTTTTCTTCTACTGGTTGTCGTGTGCAGGACCCTCAGACAGGAAAACTCCTTGGAACCGGCCGTAAAGTTGGACGCCTCTTTGAGCTCACTCATCTCCAAGTCCCATCCTCACCATCACCAAATCAATCAGCCGCATCCATCCCAACACTCTCACCTATGGAATTGTGGCACTCTCGGTTAGGTCACACTTCATCTAGCCCTCTGCGTTCTCTTATTTCTAGTGGTCAGTTAGGTTCACTTCAGCATGAGTCTTTTCATTGTATTCATTGTCAACTTGCAAAACAATTAGCTTTACCTTTTAATGAGAGTCAGTCTATTTCCCTAGCACCTTTTGATTTAGTACATTCTGACGTTTGGGGGCCTTCTCCTCATGCATCAATGGGTGGTGCTCGTTATTTTGTTATATTTGTGGATGACTATTCTCGTTATACTTGGTTGTTTCTTATGAAAAGCAGATCTGAACTCTTTCAAATATATTCTGATTTTTCTTCTATGGTTCAAACTCAATTCTCTCGGAATATCAAAATTTTTCGTTCAGATAATGCAATGGAATATAAAGACCGTGCATTTCTAAACCTACTTCACAAAAATGGCACCCTCCCCCACCGCTCGTGCCCTGGAACCTCCCAACAAAATGGACGAGTTGAACGCAAACATCGACATATTCTTGACACCGTTCGTGCTCTACTCATTTCGTCATCATGTCCTGAACGTTTCTGGGGTGATGCTGCCTTCATCGCAGTATACATAATCAATCGTATCCCTTCAACTACAATCCAAAATCAGTCTCCATTCGAGCGTCTTTTCGATAAACCTCCTGATTACTCTAACCTCAGAGTCTTTGGTTGCGCTTGTTTTGTTCTTCTCAAACCACATGAACACAACAAATTACAACCAAGGGCTCATTTGTGTTGTTTCATTGGATATGGTATTGAACATAAGGGGTATCGATGCTGGGATCCTATTTCTAAAACTCTTCGTATCTCTCGTCATGTCATTTTTTGGGAACATCAAATGTTATCTTCCTTACGGTCATTTGACATATCAACCATCACTAACTCCAGATTCTTTACTGATCCATCTATTAAGTTATTTCCTGAGAATCCAGTTTCAGGTACTGTTGAGTCCACCTCCGAATCACCAGCTGATATCACCCCTTCCGTTTCAGAACCACCAGCTGATCCTACCTCTCCAGACCCAGCTGCTCCAGAACCATCAACTGACCTCACCTCTCTGACTCAATCGGTCATGCCCGAGGATATTCCTATGTCTGATGAGTCTGCACCGACTCCCTCTGAGAGCCATCCTCCATATCACCCCCGCAGATCTACCAGGGTAACTCACCCCCTTCTCATCTTGCTGATTACCATTGTGATTATCATTTTTTTTTCCACTATACTTCATCTGCATGAGCCTCAATCCTATAAGGAGACTAGTACTAATCCTCTTTGGCAGAAAGCAATGGATGAAGAACTTCAGGCCCTAGCTAAAACTCATACATGGGATATTGTTGATCTACCCCCTGGAAAAACTCATATTGGGTGCAAATGGGTGTTTAAGATCAAGACACTTTCTGATGGCTCTATTGAACGATATAAAGCCCGACTTGTTGCCAAGGGATTTGCTCAAGAATATGGCATTGACTATGAAGAGACATTTGCTCCAGTGGCGAGACTCACATCTGTCCGTACACTCATTGCTGTCGCCGCCATTCGAAGATGGACTCTATTTCAAATGGATGTCAAAAATGCATTTCTGAATGGGGAACTTCTTGAGGAAGTCTATATGCATACACCTCCCGGCTTGGATGCCACTCGAAACAAAGTTTGTCACCTTCGTCGTGCCTTATATGGTTTAAAACAAGCTCCACGTGCCTGGTTTTCCAAATTCAGCACTACCATTCATCAGTTTGGGTTCACACCGAGTGTTCATGATTCGGCTCTGTTTATCCGCCATACTACCAACGGCATTATCCTTCTTTTACTGTATGTGGATGATATGGTTATTACTGGAGATGATCCACATGGTATTTCTGAACTCAAAAAGTTTCTCAGTGGCCAATTCGAGATGAAAGATCTTGGCGTGCTCACCTATTTTCTTGGCCTCCAAGTCTCATCTAGTTCTGATGGATTTTTTCTCTCTCAGGCCAAATATACCTCAGATCTCCTTTCCAAGGCTGGGATCACTGACTCAACCACTGCCACTACTCCTCTCGAGCCAAATGTCAAACTTGCCCCACTCGATGGTTCACCTCTTCAGGATGCCACTCTATATCGCCAACTGGTTGGAAGTCTTATATATCTTACTGTCACTCGCCTTGACATTGCCTATGCCGTTCATCAGGTCAGTCGGTTCTTGTCCGCTCCTCGGACTACCCATTACTTGGCTGTTCTTCGCATTTTTCGGTATGTCAAGGGTACTTTATTTCATGGGCTTCATTTCTTAGCACAGTCTGCCCCTGTTTTACAAGCCTATTCTGATGTCGATTGGGCCGAAGACCCCACCGACAGACGTTCAACCACTGGATACTGTTTCTTTTTGGGCAATTCTCTCATTTCCTGGCGTAGTAAGAAACAAACTGTGGTTGCTCGCTCCAGTACTGAAGCTGAATATCGTGCCATGGCTGATGCAACTCAAGAACTTCTCTGGCTTCGATGGTTACTCGCTGACATGGGTATCTCTTCTCCTGCTGCCACTATCCTACACTGTGACAACAGGAATGCTATTCAGATCGCTCACAATGATGTCTTTCACGAACATACAAAACACATTGAGAATGATATCCACTTCATCCGTGATCACATTTTCCAGAATACGATTCGTCTACAATCCGTCAGTTCAGCCGATCAGACAGCTGACATTTTCACTACACTCTCTGGTTTCCAAACTCAAGTTCACCTCCCACTTACCGCCTTGAGTTTGAGGGGGATGTTAATGTATTATAGTTAATGTATTATATCTCACATTGGTTGTGTATAGCTTTGCCTCTCCTATTGGCTTGTATAAATATGATAGCTCATTGTAAGTAAATTACACCATTCAATACAATTCTTCTCTTTGTATTGTCTATATATATATATATATAAAATGAATATAATATATGTAACATATGTAATAAGACAGGCACCTACTAAAAGGCCGTCCAATCCAAACCAGTACACTGAATAAACCGGTACCGGTACCGGTGCCGGTGCCTATAGTTCCAGTTGCAAAAACGTTAAGCTGTCTGGTACAGTATTGACAACCTTACTCTCTACTGTCAATCTTGATCATCTCTTGTCTTCTTCTACTTATTGGCGGCTTAATGGTTCTATCTCTATCTGCGAGAAATTGCACGAAAGCTTCCATTTTTCTGCGGTGCTGCATTGACTCTCAATCTTATTTTACAGTGTTCGATTTCCATGGCAAACTCTACTCGACGGCAGGGTTACTCTTTCTCGATCAGAGACGAAGAAGAGGACTAAAACGACTCTGTCAGGGAGAGCAAGTGCACGTTCCTTCTAGTAGCTCTCTTCCCTTGTCTCATTTGCTTCATTCTTCTTCTAATCGTAGTCTCTATTGTTCTCATAGTCAAGTTCCATTTCTTTTGCCACACCCCTCTTCACTGTCTACTGTACAAGAAAAATTGCCAATAAATGTCAACAGTCGAGTTATCCATTTTAAATTCTCTTTGTTAGTATTACCTAATATGAATTTACGAGGGAACATATTGGATTTGGGTTATAGAGGTTTCTCTAGCGTTACAGATGGTAGTTCAAATTCTGGTACTGAAAGTGAATCTGATGATGAGGGTGAAAGTAGAGATGATATTATTAAGTCGCGTGCATATCCTAAGGAAGTAGAGATGGTGCGCAAGGTGATCAATGAATTGTTTACGTTAGATCGGAACATGGAGGCTGTTCTCGAGGAATGTGGTGTCAATTTATCACATGATCTTGCTGTAGAGGTATTAGAGCGATTCCATCATGCTAGAAAACCTGCCTTCAGGCTCTTCTGTTGGGCAGGGGAGAAGCAGGGGTTTGCCCATGATTCGAGGACCTACAATGGGATGATGAATATATTAGCAAAGACTAGACAGTTTGAAACCATGGTGTCGATGCTCTAAGAAATGGGTGCAAAAGGGTTTTTGACAATGGAGACATTTAGTATTGCCATGAAAGCATTTGCTGCTGCGAAAGAGAGGAAGAAAGCCGTAGAGATCTTTGATTTGATGAAGAAGGACAAGTTTAAACTGGGTGTTGAGACAATTAATTGCTTGCTTGATAGTCTTGGGAGGGCTAATCTTGGGAAAGAAGCACAAGTTCTTTTCGAAAAGTTGAAAGATAGATTTACACCGAATTTGAGGACTTATATGGTGCTGCTTAATGGTTGGTGCAGGGTGAAGAACTTGATGGAGGCAGGGAGGGTGTGGAATGATATGATCGATAGGGGATTTAAGCCTGATATTGTCGCGCATAATATTATGCTTGAAGGGTTGCTGAGGAGTAAGAAGAGTTCTGATGCAATCAAGTTGTTTGAGGTCATGAAGGCCAAGGGCCCTTCACCTAATGTTCGGAGCTATAAAATTATGATTCGGGATTTTTGCAAACAAACAAGTATGGAAGAAGCAGTTGAGTATTTTGATGAGATGCTTGATGTTGGATGCCGGCCAGATGTTTCAGTTTACACTTGCTTGATCACAGGTTTTGGAAATCATAAAAGGATGGACATAGTTTATGAATTGTTGAAGGAGATACAGGAAAAGGGTTGTCCGACTGATGGGCGGACCTATAATGCCCTGATCAAATTATTGACAAATCAGCGAATGCCAGATGATGCAACAAGGATATACAAAAGGGTGATTCCGAATGGAATAGAGCCAACAATTCATACGTATAACATGATTATGAAATCCTACTTTCTGATAAGAAATTATGAAATGGGACAAGCAGTTTGGGATGAGATGATCCGGAAGGTGTGTTTCCCTGATGATAATTCCTATACTGTATTCATCAGAGGGCTCATTAGTCAAAGAAGATCTGGAGAGGCTTGTAAATATTTAGAGGAAATGTTGGAGAAAGGTATGAAAGCTCCTCAGCTTGACTACAACAAGTTTTCAGCTGATTTTTCCAGAGCTGGGAAATCTGGCATACTTGACAAATTGGCTCAAAAGATGAAGTTCGCTGGTAAGTTTGAGGTCTCCAATGTCTTTGAGAGGTGGGCTGACATGATGAAGAAAAGGGTTAATAGAAGAGATCCAATTAAACCAGATGGATGTTGTGCCTGATTAAATTGCTGAGGACCAATGGTAGTAGGATTGTAGTTCATCAATGAATGATTCTGGCATTTGTATGACAGAACTGCTTGTTTTGTATATTATTCTAGTTATTTCAATCTTGTATTGAAAACCTTTTGAAACTTCTTTACTACTTGGCCCAATTTATTTGTTCTTGCAATGGATCCTATTCCGTATTTACAGAGTCAAGTTTAAAATTATACTCACTCTTATTTTTGCCGGTGCTTAGTTTGTTTGGTTCAACGAGAAATTCTTCTTTTTGCTGGTGCCCAGTTTTATTTGGTTCAATGCGAAATTCTTAGGTAGATCTGTTTTTGCAGCACTAAAACTGACTTTTGGCAACGACAAATGCTTTTGTTGCGTTATATGGGCTTACGCAATGACAAAATATAGCCGTTGCAATAGCCTATTTGTTGCCAAAGGCTAAGTTTTGTAACCCTCCCAAGAATAGTGAAGGTGCTAAAGTTTTGTGCCTTTTTTTTCATAATTACCCCGTGACGTTGAGTTAGGCCGTTAGGCTTGTCAATATAACGCACTTGCAATTGCTGTTGCCTTAAAAATCTTAAAGATTAAATTTATTCTAACTTTCCTTTTTTTCTTTCTTTCTTCATTTATTCCTCTCCTCTTCTTCCAGTTCTCTCATCAGAGTCACTCTCTTCAGCATCTCTCTCTCATTGTTTCCACTCTCTTATCAGTGTCTCTCTTCCCTTTCCTTGCTTACCAATTTTCAGAAGAAATTGTAATTCTCAAAAATCACACTTCTCTCTTTCTTCGAGTTTTCTCATCTTGGGCTCTCCCTTCTCAATCTGTGTCTAGCTTCTCGAGCTATCTCGATAGCCAACCATCTCTTCCCCACCACCTGCGAGGCGCAACGGGAGACTCACACCCATCAGAAACCCACGCTTCCAGGGGTTCAACCATTTATAATCATATCACTATTACAGGTTTGTCAACTTATTCTTGCTCTCTCTCTCTCTCTCCATTATCTTGTTATTATAAGTTGTGCACATTTCTTGAGCGGTATTTTTCTTTGGTGATTGCTGCATTTCTGGGTTTGGATTTGGCTGGTTTAGTTTTGGGTGAATGTTGGTTGTACATTCTGTTTGCAGAGTTTTGATGTTTCAGTTTGGGGGGTTTTTCTAGTACATTATGTGCATTTCTGGGTCTGGTTTTGACGTTTTAGTTTGGGGGTTTTTCTTTCTATATCTGTTGACTAACTTAAATATGCTACAAATTTGTTCATTTGTGACTAGATTTTATTTTCAGCCCTAAACAGTATAAAATGGAGGGAAAGGATTCATTTAACCAACCCCAACTGATTGGGATTAAGCCTGTTTTGATTAGGTATTTGAACACAGGTTTTTTCCTTTAGCAAAATGCTGTTATTCCTTCATTTGCTAATTTAATTTGATACTGTTTCATCATTGTTAGTCACTGGGAAGGTTCATTCTAGGATGTCCTGCAACTTTTTGAAAAGCTTTAGAGTTTGATTGTTGAGCAATTGTGTAGCATTGGCAATACTTCAGGTGCTACATAATTAGTATGTGCAGGTGCCTGGACAGGAACCTACTTGTCTGTTATAGAATGGCCGGGAAGTTCGTCAGGAAACTTACTTCCAGGATACAGTTGCTTCAAAGTATGATGCTGGAATGGATAGAGACAGGAGATGCTGTCGTTTCAGGTAAAGTTGGTGGAATTAGGTCAAAATTGAATCTATGATGCGTGTCTATTTTGCAGAAACTAAGAATTGAAGAAGCATTCACTAGTTTGATATTGATTGAACTTGTAACATGTTGTTATTATGCAGAAATGAAAAAGGATCAGTGATTTGTAGAAATTGCTAGGGAATTATCCTGTTTAGACTTATATGGATGTCTTTACTTTGTTAGTTGAATTGCTTAAAATTTATGTTGGTGAGATGTTGATTGATTAACTTAGCCAAAGGAATACCACTGCGTGTTGCTTTGTGGACATCTTTATTCACTTGCAGGAAATAGAGGACATTGATATCTTCCTATATGTATCAAAAAAGAAAGAAAGAAAAGAGTCAAATGTTGGTAATTGAGCTAGATAAAAAAAAATATTGATATTTTCGCTGACCTCTATAGTTTAGAGTGAAGTCACTGATGTATATTTAAGTAGAAAATCAAATGGTAACAGTAGGTCTATATCTCCAAATTTCCAGCTTATTATTTTATTTTCTTTGATGCGTTTTTATTTTTGACGTAAATAGATGGTATAGCCTTTTTTACCTGGCAGATTGTTCGACTCCTTGCAAACCATCCATGCTTTGGTGTTACTTTGATGACTGCTGATAGGAAAGCTGGCCAATTAATGGGATCAGTGTTTCCTCATTTGATAGCACAAGTATCACTCTTTGTATGTTCTTTATAAAACTCTGTTTTAGGACCTCAGAATGGATTTCTTTATGTGATAATCGTAGCCCACTTTATTTAGTTGTACCTATTGTATGATGGTGGTCAAGTCAGTTAACTATAGAGTTTTGGTCATTTGATGGTTGATTTGAAACGGCATCGTATTGCTGAACTGTGGATGATGCTTAGGTCACTTTGTTCTTTCAGGATCTGCCAATAACGATCTCAATCAAGGATGCAGATTTTTCCAGTGCGGATGCTGTGTGTAGTTGTTTGCTTCATGGAACCACCCAGGTTCTCTGTTGTTTCCATTAAAAAATTTAACCTATTGAAGTAGTACTTTCAGGGCATCAAATTCACCATTCTTAACCTGTAAGGCATCCGCTAAGTCGCTTTATCACAGCTAATTAACTATATATTGGTTATCTCACGAAGTCATCAAAGGCCTTCCCAAGGATTTAAAGGTTGTTTATCTTTCTGCAGTGTGTTTCCAATAAATGCTAATTACTGTAGATTCTTTTTATGGTTTTGTTTACTGTGCATCCTGCTATGAAATAAAAAAATTTAGATATGTTTATGTCAAGTAACTTTCGGTTGCGAGGTATTTCTGATTATGAAGAATGGTATAGTCAGACACATAGGTCACCAGATTTGCAGGTAGTTTCCCTTCATATTATGAGGACCCTGGATTACCAAAACGAACTCCCATTAACGTTCAGCTTGACATAGCCTGGCCTTGGTAACCTCCAACCAACGAGTGACTCCATTTTTGGATCCATAAGAGCAGGTTTAAGAGCATTGAAAGACAACTCTGCCATCTCCAAAATGAATTTGCAAGGTTAAGAGGCCAGGCAAAGCTAGCATAGCATCAAAAATACATTTATTTCTCTAGCACCAAAGTATCATAAGCCATGGATGAAAATTACACTCCATGGAGCTGTAGTGCCCACCTGAATATTATTGTCCTTGCAATTCTTTGTGACCCAATACCTCAGAGAAAGATATTAAAAAAATTCCCTTTTGAGTTCTGTCAGCTAACAAAGGTACACATACATTCTTTGAATAGTGACAAACTCGAAGAACATGGAGTCTTCCACTGCCACCCCACATCTAGAACAAAAAGCATTAGCTCCTAAGTCCTAACCTCTTTGAGACCTCAACAGATCGGTCATCAAACCATTATTAAGAACCTTACAACATAAATATTTCCAACGCAAGGGACAATATTTTCTCTCTAAAAAAAATTCTCTAGGGATTTCTCTTCCTAATTATGATTGATTCGAGTTTTAAGAAGAGAAGGAGAAATGGGGATTGATCTTTCCCCAAAGTTAGCTAAGCAGGTTTATGGAGGCAATGGTGGCTCCTACTCTTTATGGTCACCATCAGAGCTTCCCATGCTACTATGGGAATATTGGTTCAGCCAAGCTTCTTCTCGAGAAGAATGGTTTTGCCCTTCCTCGGTATTCTGATTCTGCTAAGATGGCTTACACTCTTCAAGGTAAGTTTTCTAGTACTCTTCTCTCAATTTTACTTCTTTCCTAGTTGATTTGTATGTATCTTTTGATATACTTTTTTTTTATGAAGGTAGCTATTTGATTTCTGTTAATGTTTCTTAATTGTAATTTTTAGTGTATTTTGTTTCTTAATTTTATTTGTTTCTGGTATAAAATTTTCAATATTTATTACTACATTGAAGAGCCCTCTAGATATCTGGTAAGAGTTCAATCGTTTGTTCTTAGGTTATGATCTGAATTCATGTTGCTATTGGTTGTATTGTTTAAATATTTTTCTTTTTTCCTTTCTATTAAAGATTAGATTGATTAGTTATGTTGATGTAAATTACTGTTAAATTTTCAATCCATGAAGACTAGTGATCAGATGGTTCTTGTTGAAGTTTCTTTGATCACAACTGCCGACTTTTCCCCCCTCTTTTCTATCAGAAATTTTAGAAATCAAAAATCCAATTCCTGGAATAGCATAGAACTATATATTTTCTGGGTGTTTTTTTTATTGGTAGAATGCACACACACACCACTCGAACTTGGGACCTTTAGGATCCAAGGCCTCAATCTTAACCATTGAGCCAAAACCTCATTGACATTTTCTGGGTTTTTTTTTTCACCTTCAAAATGTTGTGATGATCATGATTTGATTGTTTTCCAATAGGTAGTGGTGTTGCTGGAATTGTCCTTCCAGAAACAGAGGAGAAGGTGATTTCAATCAAGAAAGGCGATGGACTTACCCTCCTATTTGGTGTTGTTACATGGTGGTATAACAAAGAGGATACTGAGCTAGTAGTCCTCTTCTTAGGTGACACATCAAAAGCCCAAAAAGCTGGTGAATTCACTGATTTCTTCCTCACCGGCTCTAATGGGATCTTTACCAGCTTCTTGACTGAGTTTTTGAGCCGTGCATGGGACCTAGAAGAGAAACCTGTGAAGTCCAAAATCAGACAGGAAATGGCATTGTCAAGCTAGAAGACAATTTCAAGATGCCTGAGCCCAAGAGTGAAGACAGAGAAGGCATGGCATTGAACTGTGAGGAAGCTCCTCTTGATGTTGTGTTAAACACTAAAAACCTCCCTTTGGTTGGTGAGGTTGGGCTTGGTGCTGATCTTGTTAGACTAGATGGAAGTGCCATGTGCTCCCTTGGATTCACTTGTGATTCTGCCTTGCTAGTGACCTATGTTGTTAGGGGCAGTGGTCGCGTTCAAGTCGTTGGTGTTGATGGTCATAGAGTCCTGGAAACTACTCTGAAGCTTGGATGTTTATTCATTGTACCGAGATTCTTCGTGGTCTCGAAAATTGCAGATCCTGATGGCATGGAATGGTTTTCTATCATCACAACTCCCATGTAAATTCCTTTTTATCAATCTTGTTAATTTGTTACCTAATTAAGTGTTAGTGATTCTAATACTATCTGCTGCTTTATATATTTGCAGTCCTATATTTACTCATTTGGCTTGAAGGACTTCAGTGTGGAAGGCCTTGTCTCCCCAAGTGCTTAAGGCTTCATTCAAAATGGTTCCTGATGTTGAGAAGCTTTTCAGGTCAAAGAGGACTGCTGGTGCCATTTTCTTCCCTCCATCAAATTAAGAATTTTTTAATTTTTTTTTATGTTCTTTTATAGTCATTTCAAGATTAGAGGCCTAGATCTTACTATTATATATTTGCTTGTTCATGGTTATATTTGCGTAAACTTTTTGCAACAACTTTATAACAACAAAGTATAAGAATTTCTCTTAGTATAAACTCAATTATGTATTCTAAAACTGGTTATACGATGACGTGGTAGGGAGTAGGGATTCTTGTCTACTATGCTTTTGTTAATGTTACTGATTTTATTAACTTTGGCTGAAATGTTTTGAATTGACATAACTGCAAAGTAGTTCATGCTTAGGTATAGAATACGGGTGTAGAGCTTTTTTCCTTTGGCAGTAGTGTCTTATATTTAGCATTTTCCTTTCGAAAATGTCCAATTTTTTTTTTTTTTTTTTAATTTTTTTTAGAATAAATGAAGAATTTAAAAAAGAAGGAAGAGGGAGGGAAAGGAGAGGTAGAAGGAGGGAATGAAAGGGAAAAATAGTATTTTGGTTAACTAACTTTTTACTTTTCATTTTTTGGAATTCATTTATAAATTTTATCAATTTTGATAGGATTTGCAACAAACTAACTGTAATACTCGTATTCGTAAAGAAAAGGTAAAAAAGTAATTTGATAAATATAACATGGAGTTAAAATAATATATATGCGAAATATTTAATTTTTATAAAACAATTCAAAAAAACGTCCAAATAAAAAAAATCGTTTTTAAATATATATATATATATATATATATATATATATATATATATATATATATATATATATATATATTCGTGCAACACCTGGATTCCAAGTGTTGCAACAATTTTAACTTTGCAAATGTTAAGCTGCATGTTAGGCAGCTGTGTAAAATGATAGCGGTGGAGCGGTGAACGGTGCAGTTAATATATTTATATATTGAATTGTTTTATTAGTTTTACCAAATCATGTTTGGTTTTCTTCAGCCTCAAATTTAAACTATTCTATTTTTTAAAATATTTGAGGACTAAAAGAAATATTGAAATAGTAAAATTTTGAAGAGGTTTACGGGAGAATCTTATAGAAAGTCACGAGAAGCTCTAAGAAAAGCAGAAGGTAATAATGTAAAGTTTATTTTTTAATTTTAGCATATATGAAATGCCTGGAATTCAAAGTGAGAATTTTCAAAGGGTGTGAATTTTGGAAGAATTGAAGAATAAATTAGAATTTAATATGAATATTATGTCAGGTGTTGACGATTAGCAACCAAGAAAAATTGTTGAGAGGAGCAGGAAGGGCAAGGAGGTGATTCACGGGTAGCTTTAAGTGCTACGTGGTGAGTTAGATTTACTTTAAGTAATCTAGATAAATATAAAATATATAGTGAAAATATTAGAATAAATTATTAACTTATGCTTTGGTGGTAGATGAAAATTGCATGATGAGTATGATAAGTATAATTAATATGTAGAAATTTATTACATGAGAAGTAATATTATTGGAATAGTGATTCGATTTAATAATGAATGTAATAAATGAAATTCTTGATGAGTTATGGTTGATGATTTGTTATGAATTATGAGAGAGAAAATTTAGTGAAATTTTTTATAAGCTATGGTTGATGATTTTATATGGTCTATGATGAAAGGAATTTAGTGGAAATATTTTTTTAATAATAATTTGAGAATAATCAGGATAACTAATTTAAATATTTAAATTTGTGTTTGTTTTTATATATTAGTTCATATGCATATTTCATATCATTATTCGTATGCATATATGTGAAATAAAAGAACTGGGAGGGGGCCGGTCTAAATGAAATAAAAGAACCGGGAAGGGGTCGGTCTAAATGAAATATCGTGACAGCCAGTATATGCTGAAAATAAATGAAAACCGTGACAGCCGGTATACATTGGAAATAAAAGAACCAGGAAGGCAGTCAGTCTAAGATAAAAACATATCACCATGTGGGAAGATGTTCCCCAATAATAATTCGTGCATTACATCTGTTTTAAATATTGATTGCATTACTGAAATACTGAAGTGTTGATTTTTGTTGTAAATTTATTTATAGATGAATGAGTCTCATAGAGAGATAGTTATGGTGAGAAAGAAATATAAAAGTATGATATGATAAAACTATCTAAATGGTAGACTATATGCTGTGAACCTCATAACGAGGTAAATATGAGATATAATGGAGGGTCTTAAGATGAATAAATATATATAAGAAGAAAAGATTGATAGAGAATGAGACTTATGATGTGTGTAGTGATAGTAGAATGCTATTATCAAATTTTATGAAATATAATGATTGAATACTTTTAGTAAGTTTAATTCACTGAGCTTTTGAAGCTCATCCCTCATTGTACAATGATTTCAGGTAGCGGACATGACAGATAGAGTTGTGAACGAAGATTCAAACTAAACCATTTTCTGTAAGCCATGTGGTCCATATCCTCAGACAGACTTGGAAAAAAAATATTTGTAAATATTAATGTATAATATGTTGTACATACTATTCAATTGAGATCTAAATGATGTATCTCCCCTGTTAAGGGTTGAGGATTTGATGTAAATAATTTCAATTGGTAAATTTTTACTGTTGCATATATGTGTCGTGTTGGGATTCTCAAAATGTGATGACACCGTCTCGGGGGTGGCCAACCCGAGATGGGTTGTTATACTAACTAAATTTTATAGAATTTATTTATTCCAAACTTACTATTAGGTTGTGTTTGGTAAACATGATAAGGGGATGATAGGATTAGTAGAATGAAATCTCTCATCTTACCCTTAAATCGGATGATTTTATCTTGTCATCTGAGAATCCTTCCCTCATCCCATTCTCTCTCTCATCATGCCCACCAAATACACTCTTAAACTTATGTAATTTCATCCCTATGTGCTTCTTGTAATCCATTAAATCAAAATAATCTTTTTTATCTATTAATCATGTCATCATTATCAACCTACGGTTGAGTAGCGAAATCGGTCGAACTATCAAACCAATGTAATGGATTAGATTAGGTTGAGTTTTTGGACAAAGAGTTGAGTTTGAGTTGAAAAAATACAGAACCAGGCGGTTTGGGTTGATCATAGGTTCAAATTTTGTAATGTCACCCAACCCGATAACCCAATGAAGTTAAAATTATTTGGTGTTTCAAACTTCAATTAATATTTCATATGGTCAAAATTGTAAAATAATGTTTATTGAAGACTTTTTTATCCCATAAGAAGATTTTTTTTCCCAAGAAATTTAATTTTGCACAAATGGTTTTTCATATATGTTAACTCAATATATGGATGAAGTTTTATATAGGGATGATACAATTAATTAAGTTTATGTTAAATGTTGTTTTAATGATATCTTAAATGGGTGGTTCAGTAGTAGAGTTTGAGATCTTTACCAAATGTGATTGAGATCCGGAAAAAAAAAATTAAATCTAAAATTTAAATCTATTCAAACCGATTTGATTGGTCGGTCGGGTTATGTATTGGTCGAGTGAGTTGTAGTTTTTACAATCAAATATTTATCGGGTTGGGTTTAGTGCTCAGCCGAAACAATGATGTATTTATGTGCCAACTTTCTTTCTTGTGTGAAGCATATATAGAGTAAACTTCTTTCTTGAGACGTGCGTTGCACATGATAAATATACGCGTAATTAATTTTTAAAAATTTTTTATGTATAATAAATAATATGTTTTGATTTCAATAAGAACAAAACAAGATGCAACATGTGATAAATATTACATGTGATTAACTTTTTATATATATAATTAAAAAATAATAATAAGTAATATGCTTTGATTTCAGTAAAAACGAAATAAGATGCAATTATCAAAATTTATAATATTAAAAATATTAAATTTGTTTTGATGTAAATAGTTTTTTTCTTAAAATAAAAGTGTAAACAAAATTTAATAAATTGATGAATTTATTAATGTGAAAAAAAATCCAAATAGAATATATAAGTACATAACAAATATTTTAAGTATAATCCATATTAATATAATTTTTTTGTTACTTAAAACGTATCTAATTACTTATTAATAATTTAATTTTGAAAACTTGATTATAAAGTAACTTTTTTTTTCTCAAATAGCGTGTTTATATTGAGCCTCCAAACATTTTTTTTTACAAAAATCTCCAAACTCTATATAATAGTTAGAAACATAGATTTTATTGAAATTTATATAAAAATCCAATGTATTAACGAATTTATTTACATGGTAAAAATATTACAGAAAAACTTGTTCGAGAATCAATAATTTTTCTTTTGTAAATGACTTGGTTATATTAAAATATATATATTATTTTATAATATTTTTTATGTAGTAAAGAATTATAAAATCAATAAAATATTAATTTATATTATTTTTAATCAATTTAATGCATTTACTTCCATATTAATTTATTGTTTTTGAAAAAATTTGATTATATATAGCAAATGCCAGATGATGCGGCAAGGATATACAAGAGGATGATTCAGAATGGAGAGCCAACAATTCATACGTATAACATGATTATGAAATCCTACTTTCTGATAAGAAACTATCAAATGGGACAAGCAGTTTGGGATGAGATGATCCGGAAGGGGTGTTGCCCTGATGATAATTCCTATACTATATTGATCAGAGGGCTTATTAGTCAAAGAAGATCTGGAGAGGCTTGTAAATATTTAGAGGAAATGTTGGAGAAAGGTATGAAAGCTCCTCAGCTTGACTACAACAAGTTTGCAGCTGATTTTTCCAGAACTGGGAAATCTGGCATACTTGACGAATTGGCTCAAAAGATGAAGTTCACTGGTAAGTTTGAAGTCTCCAATGTCTTTGAGAGGTGGGCTGAGATGATGAAGAAAAGGGTTAATAGAAGAGATCCAATTAAACCTGATGGATGTTGTGCCTGATTAAATTGCTGAGGACCAATGGTAGTAGGATTGTAGTTCATCAATGAATGATTCTGGCATTTGTATGACTTAGCTGCTTGTGTTGTATATTATTCTAGTTATTTCAATCTTGTACTGAAAACCTTTTGTAACTTCTTTTCTACTTTGCCCAATTTATTTATTCTTGTAATGGATCCTATTCGGTATTTACGCAGTCAAGTTTAAAATTATACTCACTCTTCTTTTTGCCTGTCTAGTTTGTTTGGTTCAAAGAGAAATTCTTCTTTTCTTTCTTCATTTCTTTCTCTTTTCTCGTCTTCCAGTTCTCTCATCAGCGTCACTCCATTCGGCATCTCTCTCATTGTTGCCACTCTCTTATCATTGTCTCTCTCTTCCCCTTCCTTGCTTACCAATTTTCAGAAGAAATTGTAATTCTCAAAAATCATGCTTCTCTCTCTTTCGAGTTTTCTCATCTCGGGCTCTCCCTTTTCAATCTGCGTCTACCTTCTCGAGCTCTGTCTCGACAGCCAACCATCTCTCCGCCACCACCTGCGAGGTGCAACGGGAAACCCACACCCATCAGAAACCCACACTTCCAGAGGTTCAACCATTTATAATCACATCACTATTACAGGTTTGTCCACTTATTCTCGCTCTATCTCTCTCTCCATTGTCTTTTTATTATAAGTTGTGCACATTTCTTGAGCGGTATTTTTCTTTGGTGCAGCATTTCTGGGTTTGGATTTGGCTGGTTTAGTTTTGGGTGAATGTTGGTTGTACATTCTGTTTGCAGAGTTTTGATGTTTCAGTTTTTTTTGGGGAGGGGGGGGAGGGGGTGCATTTCTGGGTCTGGTTTTGATGTTTTAGCTTGGGGGTTTTTCTTTCTATATCTGTTGACTACGTTAAATATGTTACAAATTTGTTCATTTGTGACTAGATTTTATTTTCAGCCCTAAACAGTATAAAATGGAGGAAAAGGATTCATGTAACCAACCCCAACTGATTGGGATTAAGCCTGATTTGATTAGGTGTTTGAATAGAGGTTTTTTCCTTCTTTTTTCCTTTAGGGAAATGCTGTTATGCCTTCATTTGCTAATTTAATTTGATACTGTTTCATCATTGTTAGTCACTGGGAGGGTTCATTCTAGGATGTAGTGCAACTTTTTGAAAAGCTTTAGAGTTTGATTGTTGAGCAATTGTGTAGCATTGGCAATACTTCAGGTGCTACATAATTAGTATGCGCAGGTGCCTGGGCAGGAACCTACTTGTCTGTTATAGAATGGGTGGGAAGTTCGTCAGGAAACTTACTTCCAGGATGCAGTTGCTTCCAAGTATGATGCTGGAATGGATGCTAAGTTTTGAGTACACTGAGACAGGAGATGCTGTCGTTTCAGGTAAAGTTGGTGGAATTAGGTCAAAATTGAATCTGTGATGCATGTCTATTTTGCAGAAACTAAAAATTGAAGAAGCATTCACTTGTTTGTTACTGATTGAACTTGTAACTCCTTATTCTTATGCAGAAATGAAAAGGATCAGCTGACCTCTATGGTTTAGAGTGAAATCACTAATGTATATTTAAAGGAGAAAATCAAACAGTAACAGGATGTCTATATCTCCAAATTTCCAGCTTATTATTCTTATTCTCTCTAATGCATCGGTGTTTATTTTTGACATAAATAGATGATATAGCCTTTTTTACCTGGCAGATTATTTGACTCCTTGCAAACCATCCATGCTTTGGCCTTACTCTGATGACTGCTGATAAGAAAGCTGGTCAATTAATGGGATCAGTGTTTCCTCATTTGATAGCACATGTATCACTCTTAGTACATTCTTTATAAAACTCTGTTTAAGGACCTCAGAATGGATTTCTTTATGCGATAATAGCAGTAGCCCACTTTATTTAGTTGTACCTATTATATGATGGTGGTCAAGTAAGTTAACTATAGAGTTTTGGTCATTTGATGGTTGATTTGAAACAGCATCTTATTGCTGAACCGGGGATGATGCTTAGGTCGCTTTGTGCTTTAAGGATCTGCCAACAATGATCTCAATCAAGGATGCAGATTTTTCCAGTGCGGATGCTGTGTTTAGTTGTTTCCATAAAAAATTTTAACCTGTTGAAGTAGAACTTTCCGGGCATCAAATTCACCATTCTTAACCTGTAAGGCATCAACTAAGTTGATTTATCACAGCTAATTAACTATATATTTGTTATCTTTCACGAAGTCATCAAAGTCGTTCCCAAGGATTTAAAGGTTGTTGATCTTTCTGCAGTATGTTTCGAATAAATGCTAATTACTGTAGATTCTTTTTACGGTTTTGCTTATTGTGCATCCTGCAATGAAATCAAAATTTTTAGATGTGTTTATATTAAGTAAATTTCAGGTGCGAGGTATTTCTGATTATGAAGAATGGTATGGTCAGACACATAGGTCATCAGATTTGCAGGTAGTTTCCCTTCATATTACGGGGGCCCTGGATTACCAAAACGAACTCGCATTAATGTTCAGCTTGACATAGCCTGGCCTTGGTAACCTCCAACCAACGAGCACCTCCCTTTTTGGATCCATAAGAGCAGGCTTAAGAGCATTGAAAGACAACTCTGCCATCTCAAAAATGAATTTGCAAGGATTAAGAGGCCATGCAAAGCTAGTATAGCATCAAAAATACATTTATTTCTCCAGCACCAAAGTACCATAAGCCATGGATGAAAATTACACTCAATGGAGCTGAATATTATTGTCCTTGCAATTCTTTGTGACCCAAAGCTATAAAAAAAATTCTCTTTTGAGTTCTCTCAGCTAACAAAGGTACACATACATTATTTGAATGGTGACAAGCTCGAAGAACATGGATTCTTCCAGTACCGCCCCACATCTAGAACAAAAAGCATTAGCTCCTAACCTCTTTGAGACCTCAACAGATCGGTCATCAAGCCATTATTAAGAACCTTTCAACTTAAGTATTTCCAATGCGAAGGACATAAGATTTTCTCTCTCTAAAAAAATTCTCTACGGATTTCTCTTCCTAAGAAGAGAGGGAGAGATGGAGATTGATCTTTCACTAAAGTTAGCTAAGCAGGTTTAAGGAGGCAATGGTGGCTCCTACTCTTTATGGTCATCATCAGAGCTTCCCATGCAATGTGAAGGGAATTTTGGTGCGGCCAAGCTTCTTCTCGAGAAGAATGGTTTTGCCCTTCCTCGGTATTCTGATTCTGCTAAGGTGGCTTATGTTCTTCAAGGTAAGTTTTCTAGTACCCTTCTCTCAATTTTACTTCTTTCCAAGTTGATTTGTATGTATCTTTTGATATACTTTTTTTTTATGAAGTTAGCTATTTGATTTCTGTTAATGTTTCTTAATTGTAATTTTATTGTATTTTGTTTCTTAATTTTATTTGTTTCTGGTATAAAATTTTCAATATTTATTACTACATATTATGTTCATTGAAGAGCCCTCTAGATATCTGGTAAGAGTTCTATCGTTTGTTCTTAGGTTATGATCTGAATTCATGTTGCTATTGGTTGTGTTGTTTAAATATTTTTCTTTTTTCCTTTCTATTAAAGATTAGATTGATCTGCTATATTGATGTAAATTACTGTTAAATTTTCAATCCATGAAGACTAGTGATCAGATGGGTTTCAATTCTTGTTGAAGTTTCTTTGATTACAACTGCCGAATTCCCCCCCCCCCCCCCCCCCTTTCTTTTCTATCAGAAACAAAAAATCAAATTCCTGGGATTGCATAGAACTATATATTTTCTGGGTTTTTTTTACACGTTCAAAATGTTGTGATCCTCGTGATTTGATTGTTTTCCAATAGGTAGCGGTGTTGCTGGAATTGTCCTTCCAGAAACAGAGGAGAAGGTGATTTCAATCATGAAAGCCGATGCACTTGCCCTCCCATTTTGTGTTGTTACATGGTGGTATAACAAAGAGGATACTGAGCTAGTAGTCCTCTTCTTAGGTGACACATCAAAAGCCCACAAAGGTGGTGAATCCACTGATTTCTTCCTCACTGGCTCTAATGACATCTTCACCAGCTTCTCAACTGAGTTTGTGAGCCGTGAATGGGACCTGGAAGAGAAAACTGTGAAAAATCTTGTCCAAAATCAGACAGGAAATGACATTGTCAAGCTTGAAGACAATTTCAAGATGCCTGAGCCCAAGAGTGAAGACAGAGAAGGCATGGCATTGAAGTGTGAGGAAGCTCCTCTAGATGTTTACATTAAGAATGGTGGCTGGGTTGTTGTGTTAAGCACTAAAAACCTCCCTTTGGTTGGTGAGGTTGGGCTTGGTGCTGATCTTTTTAGACTAGATGGAAGTGCAATGTGCTCCTCCTGGATTCTCTTGTGACTCTGCCTTGCAAGTGACCGGTTGCTTTCAGGTTGTTGGTGTTGATGGTCCTAGAGTCCTGGAAACTACTCTGAAGCCTGGATGTTTATTCATTGTACCGAGATTCTTCATGGTCTCAAAAATCGCAGATCCTGATGGCATGGAATGGTTTTCTATCATCACTACTCCAATTTTCTCCCAATCTTGTTAATCTGCTTCTTCACTATATCAATCTTGTTAATTTGTTGCCTAATTAAGTGTTTGCGATTCTAATACTATCTGCTGCTTTATATATTTGTAGTCCTATATTTACTCATCCGGCTGGAAGGACTTCAGTGTGGAAGGCCCTGTCTACCCAAGTGTTTGAGGCTCCCTTCAAGGTGGTTCCTGATGTGGAGAAGCTTTTCAGGTCAAAGAGGACTGCTGGTGCCATTTTCCGTCCATCAAGTCAAGAATTTTTTTTTTTTATATGTTCTTTTATAGTCATTTCAAGATTAGAGGCCTATATCTTATTATTATATATTTGATTTTAAAAAAAAAAATTTAAAATCAAGTTAAACTCATATTAACTTTTTAATTGATTTTTTATGGACAAGATTTTGCGAATAAATAAAAATTATACCATGTCAACAATCATTTTATTGGATTCTTAATAGATGATGTGTCATTGTTTTTATTTGATTGTTTTTATTTGATGGCAAAATCTTGTCCATCCAAAAACAATTTAAAGGTTAAGATGAGCTTAACTTAATTTTAAAGTTTTCTCTCAAAATTAAGAGAACCAAAACCCTTGGTAAACATGATAAAGTGGAGGATATGATTAGGATGATGAAATGTCTCATCTTACTCTCCAATCGGATTATTTTATCTTGTCATCACCGAATGCAAATTTTTCCTTAATCCGACCCTATCTCGTCGTACCCACCAAACACACTTTTAATAATTTCATCCCTATGTGCTACTTGTAATCCATTAAATCAAAATAATCTTTTTTATCAATTAATCATGTCATTATTATCAACCTACAATTAAGCAAAGAATTCGGTCAAACCGTCAAATCGATCCAAAACCCGTTGAACTTAAAAATATATGGTGTTTCAACTTCAATTAATATTTCATAAGGTCAAAATTAGAAAATAATGTTTATTGATGACTTTTTGTCTTAGAAAAAGAATTTTTTCCTGAGAAATTTTATTTTGCACAAATGGTTTTTCATAAATGTTAACTCGATATATGGATGAAGATTTATATAGGGCTAATAAAATTGATTAAGTTCATGCTAATTGTTGCTTTAATGATCTCCTAATGGAAATATACATGTCTTAGACTAGTACTTTTGATTAGGAGTGTATTCGAGTTGAATCGAGTCCGAATACTAAAGTATTTGAGCTCAAATTCGAACTCAATCAATTTTCTGATGGCTCGAGTTCGGTTCGGTTCAATTCGAGCTTGATAACAAACGAGTTTACGAGTTCGAGCTCTATTCGAGTTTGACCTTAAGCTTGGATTTTAATTTCAATAAATAAAAATATTAATATTAATATAAATATTAGTTTGAGCTCGAGCTCGATAATACCTTAATGAACTGTTCGAGAGTCTTTCAAAACAAACTTTAAGGTATTCAAGCTCGACTTGTTAAGCTAATCGAGTCTAATTTACAAGCTCGAACTCGATCAAAGCTCGACTCGAATCCACTCCTACTTTTGATTGTCACTTTTTTTATTTAAAAATATGGGTTTACATTTTCCACCTTCCACCATGAGCAATTAAACAAAATATGATATTTGGGCAGAAAATTACACAGATTGAATGATTCTGATCATTCATAGATTTGTTGGTACGTAGGCGTAATGGTTGATCACCTACCAAGATCAATTTCATATCAGTGAATATTTCAATTATGAGATGTCTAGAAATTAATTTTAATGAGAATTGTAAAAAAAAAAAAACATATTAAACCGTAATTTAAATCTATCCTAACTGATTTGATAGGGTTGGCCGGATGATGAATTGATCAGGTCGGGTTGATTTGAAGCTTGTACAATATGATGCTATAAGATTGGGTTGGGTTGGGTTGAGTTTTTGATTTTGA
This sequence comes from Bretschneidera sinensis, assembly GCA_023935145.1. Classification (NCBI taxonomy): domain Eukaryota; kingdom Viridiplantae; phylum Streptophyta; class Magnoliopsida; order Brassicales; family Akaniaceae; genus Bretschneidera; species Bretschneidera sinensis. The sequence continues at coordinate 38,611,526 of CM043697.1, read as the reverse complement.
CTAAGTCAACCCATGCTAATTGATGAGTGTGGTAATTATGTGCCAACTTTCCTTCTTGTGTGAAGTATAGAGTAAACTATACTTATTTTAGGGCAACTATCTCATTGCACATGATAAATATATTACATGTGATTAATATTTTTTTATATAATTTTTATGTGTAATTAAAAAATAATAATAAGTAACATGTTTTGATTTTAATAAGAACAAAACAAGATGCAACATGTGATAAATATTACGTGTAATTAATTTTTATTATTATTTTTATATATAATTAAAAAATAATAATAAGTAATATGCTTTGATTTCGGTAAGAACAAAATAAGATGTAGTCATCAAGAGTTATAGTATTAAAAATATTAATTTTTTTTGATGTAAACAGTTTTTTTCTTAAAATAAAAGTGTAAACAAAATTTAATAAATTGATGAATTTATTAATGTGAAAAAATCCAATTAGAATATGAGTACACAACAAATATTCTAAGTATATTTTTTTTGTTAATTTAATGTATCTAATTACTTATTAATAATTTATTTTCAAAAACTTGTTTATAAAGTAGCATTTTTTTTTTCAAATAACGTGTTTATATTAGGCTTCCTAACATTTTTTTTTTTGACAAAAAGACTCCAAACTTTATATAATAATCAGAAACATAGATTTTATTGAAATTTACATAAAAATCCAATGTGTTGATGAATTTATTTACATAGTAAAAAAATTACGGAAAAACTTGTTCATATGAATTTATTTATATAGAGTAGTGAACCTTTTGTAAATGGCTTGGTTATAAAGGAAAACTAAAACATATATATAATTAGAAAAATTAAATTACAATTTAATGATTTTAATTACATAATAATTTATTATTTGTGGAGACTTGTTTATATGGAGTAACAATAGTTTCTAAAGACTTGTTTACATATACTAAAATTAAATTATGATTTTATGTGAGAAAAAAATAAATCTAATAAATAATTCTTAAGAGGTACAATGAGTGCTTTAAACTACTTGTTGTACCTTTATATGAAGTACAGATACGGATTATCTATTTTTATTTTAAATTTAATAATTTAAAAAAATATAAAAGTACTGTATGGTTTGATTTTTTAAATTTCAGTACTGAAGGTTTCAAAAATTAAGTTTAAATACTTTGTGATTCATCCATTAACCATTTGAGACTAACAACGTTAAGTATAAACCAAAGTTATAAATTCCACACTGAACAACGTTTCAATTTAGCTATTTAAATGAAACGTTTCAGTTTCGGCTCGTTTCAGTGCATCATTTCGAATTTGACAGTATTTTAAAAAACATACATGTCAAATTATATATATTTATAAATATATATAATTATAAATATAAATCATAAGAAAACAATCACCATTCAAATATACAAATTAATTCTATACAAATTTTTACCTTAAACTCAATTATAAATAATATTTTTTGTATAAATCTAAATTAAGACTTTGTCATACTATCAAATTGCATACCTTACATATAAAAACATGTTATGACAAAAAAAAAATCAAATGATAAATATAATATATCACCCACATCAATCAATTGAAAAGAAATAGTGAAAATTCTAAAATTACCTCATTAAAATTTTCAAAAATATAAAAAAATTTCCTCGAAATGAGCCTAAACAGAAATAGAAACGAAGTATAGGAGTGTTTTGTTTCAATTTAATACTGAAACCGAAACATTTTAACCATTTAAGTCGAAACGAAACTTACAACTATAGTTTATGCCCACACACTTGACACAATCATTAAATGATGGATACGTGTCCATCATTCATTTGATGAAAGAAATATTTTTTAAAAAATATTTAATAACAAAAACTAATTAAATATATATAAATTAATTTTAATTCAAAAATATTTTTCTCTAAACTCTCCCATGTTTCTCTCTCCTTTGTTTCTCTTTCTCTTTCCTCCCTTGGAAAATTTCAACCCAATTTTTTTTTTAGCCAAACATATCTTATTTTTTCACATTAAATTTTCAACTCTAGATATGAAATCTAACATTTAATGCAATAGCTTTTAGCCTTTAACAAGTCAAACAAAACTTTTAACATGCAAATTTCGTTCGCAAAACAGATCTTGACACCCAAAGAAGCTTAGGAGAGGAGAGAAATTATTTTTTAAAATTAAAATTAACTTTAAAATAGTTTAGAATTATATTTTTAATTATTTTTGGCTATTAAATATGTTTTATTTGTAATTATTTTATTTTTTTATCGAATGAGTGATGAACACTTGTCCATTATTTACCGATATGTCAAGTTTGTGAGTACTGTCCATACTTAACGTCGTTAGTCTTGATTGGTTAACGAAGGGACCACAAGTTAATTAAACTTAACTTTTAAAACTGAAATTTGGTTAAAACACGTGGTACTTTTGTGTATTTTTTTATAATTTAATTGTATATGAAATATTAATAAATTATTTAATTCGTAGAAAACCTTTTTTTTATAGAGTATCTTTTTAACATTTTGTTCACTAATACTACTTTATAATCCTCTCTAACGGCTTAACAACACATCTTTTCATACTTAAAATTGTCTAATAAGTTGTTCTACTTATTTAATGATCCTTCCAAACATATTTGTGGACATAGTGATAATCTAAAAATATTTGTAGACATGTTGATGATTTATTTTTATTTTAATTTAACTTAGACGAATGAAGTTCATTTTAAAAATCATTACCAAATGAGAGATATAAAATATTCGCACTCTTATATATATATATACACACACTAAAAAATTACAACATTAAAGAAATAAAAAAAAAGTTTTCTTTTAAACATTTTGTAGAATACGGTTCATAGATAATCTTATAATTTAATTTTGTTGTAAATCTAATTTAAGACTTGATTAGATTTTTTACATTGAGTTTTTAAGTCTTTGTGGCAATGTTGTAAATTTTGGGCCGTTTCAATTTAACCATTTAAATAGAACGTTTCAGTTTCAGTGCACCGTTTCGGATTTGACAGTATTTTCAAATACGTATATGTCAAATTATATGTATTTCAAAAATATATAATTATAAATATAAATCATAAGAAAACAATCACCATTCAAATATACAAATTAACTCTATACAAATTTTTGCCTTAAAATCAATTATAAATCATTTTTTTATAAATCTAAATTGGGACTTTGTCCTACTATCAAATTGCATACCTTTTATATATATATATAAACATGTCATAACAAAAAATACCATCATTCAGTGCGCAATTTCGGATTTAACAGTATTTTCAAATACATATATGTCAAATTATATATATTTCAAAAAATATATAATTATAAATATAAATCGTAAAAAAAAAAATCATCATTCAAATATACAAATTAATTCTATACAATTTTTTTTTATTAAAATCAATTATAAATTATTTTTTTATAAATCTAAATTGTGTCTTTCTCCTACTATCAAATTGCATGCCTTATATATATAATTGTAAAAACATGTCATAACAAAAATATCATCATTCAAACATCAAACGATAAAGATAATATATGACCCACATCACTTAACTGAAAGGAAAGAGTGAAAATTCTCAAATTATGTTATTAAAATTTTTAAAAAAATGTATTGTAATATTTCAGCTGAAATATAATGTTTCGACTAAAATGGGCCAAGACTAAAAGTGAGACGAAATATGTAAGTGTTTCGTTTCGGTTTGATGCTTAAATCAAAATGATGCGAAACGAAACTTACAACTATATTATATAAGTTTAATAGTTTGGGCTTTGTATAATCCAAAAAACTATAAAATCAAAACTACATCATTTAAATGAGGTATTTTTATCTATAAAAAAATTTAATACCCTATTCAAACTTTTATATATATTTATTATAGATTCAAACACATTGTTTATACATGGAAAATTCCCTTAAAATGTCTACAAGTTTGGGAATGTAATTGTTGACAGAGGATCACGACCTAAAACTAGTAAAAAGCATTTAATTAACCTATCTTTTTTCATTTAACGGAATATATTCTCAGAATTACATAGGATTAATTACCGTATCACCTTTCATTAAATTCAAAAAATTTTTGCTTCCCTTCCTTCACAAAATTAGAATCTTGCTCTTTCATAATTTATTTTTCTTCCTTTTTTTTTTGTTTGGATGAAGCTCTTTAATAAATTTAAATACATGAACTATTGGATCGAGTCGTGGAACAGTATCAATAATTAGTTACAAATATTTTGTTTTTCATGGAAAATTTCTATTGTTTTGAATATCCGAAAATCTGAGTGATAAAAAAATATTAAATTGACATATACGACAAACATGAGTGACGGCAGATCGAAATCGAAATCATTGGAACAAAAAGTTGGGTTAGCCCTTATCATTGGAATCATTAGAGTCGCGAATGCTTACGAAAATCTATACTGTTTTGAATATCCAACAAACGTAATGATGAAAATTATTATAAATATATACGACAAAGGTGAGCGGCGACCGATAAACACCGAGATCATTAGAACCAAAATTTGGATAAGTCCTAATTATTGGAGTCATTAGACTCGTGGAACAGTATCAATAATTACAAATAAACATTTTGTGTTTCCTAAAAAATCTTTATTGTTTTGAATATCCGATAAATCGAATGAAATTTATTAAATCAACATACACGACAAACATAAGTGGTGGCGAATGGAATGAAAAATTGGATTAGCTCTGATTATTGGAGCCATTAGACTCGTGGATAGATCATTATCAATAATTACACAATATTTTGCGTTTTATGGTTAAATAATATGACAAGAGAAAAAAAATATATATTTTATTTTTAAAAGTATAATAAACCTTTATATCATGTATTTTTCATAACACTGTACTAACCAATAATTTTTTTTAAAAAGAGAAATTGAGAATCTACATGCCGAGAGATTATTGCTGCATGGGGCCAACGTGGTGTCCCCTTCTATAAACTGCCAAAACCAAATTGAAGACATTTGCTATATTCTTCTTCTTCTTCTTCTTTAATCTCCGCCCTATTTTCCCCCCTTTAATCAATGCTTTAAGAGTATATAATTAGCTAAAACATTCGAAAAGACCTAATAGCTGAAAGATATTAAAGAAAAAGAGCTAATAAAGGGTAAAGTCAATTACTTTTACATGACTTTTAAAAGGGTAAACTTGAGACTTGAAGATTGCAAGAGGCCTTATTTAAAGATTTCCTTCAACAGAACATGTTCATGCCTTGTAGAGCAGAAAAACAGTGATAGAGACAAGTCTTAGGTTTCTTCCTGTCTCCATCATTCTTTTTGCGGCAGTACTGTCTTGCAGGTCATCTCTCTAAATTCTCTCTTTCTCCTTAGAATTGCCTCTTTTTTTTATAAAAAAAAAAAAAAATTACACTTTGAGTTCTTTATTTTTCTTTTCTTGTCTTCCCCTTCCCTTTCTTGGTTCTTGTATATATCGCTGTCTAGTGTTAAGCTCTCTCCATGTCCTGTAAATCGATTGAAGAAAGAAGATCCAAGATAACAACTACAAAAGATCTTTGAGATTATTTTCTATATAAAGTGGATCCTTTACTTATTTAGATTTATTTTTTCCATCATATCTTCTATATATATGATTCAGAAATATATTTAGATTCCATAATTAATTTTTAGGTTACATATATCTATGATGATCTATAAAATTGAATGGACCATAATTGGTCTGTGTATCTATATATTTTTTTTCTTTTTTTTCCCTTTCTTATCATACCATTTTCTTTTGTCTTCCATCATTTGGTTGATAAAATACCATGAAAGATTTTCTCCATAAATTCAAAAAAGGGAGAAGAGGAAGAAAGAACAAATGGAATCAAAAGAAATGCTGAGCTTGAATATCTACAGATGAAATCAAACACAGGCCAGTCCTCATCCTCATATGTAGATATCGTTATACTACAGGGAAGAAAACTGAGCTTTGTCTCTTTGCCTAAGTCGTTTATAGTTATACTACATGTTAATTGAAATCAACATGAGCTACAGGAAACATCACGAAATAATTTTTATCTCTCCTTTTATCGGAATTAATTCAAATACATAACAAAAATCTTTTTTTTTCTTTTGATCGTTTTTTTAAATTGACGTTTAAAAAAAAAAAAAAAACTGACACATAATGTAGATCATATGAAATTTCTTTCATAATTTCCAAGTAAAAGTCTATTGTGCTTACAGTTTGTTTAAGGAAGCGATTTGAAAGGAAATACATTAACATACTAATTAATTTCTACACAACTATTTTTTGTTACTCTTTTCCTTTTTCTAATGAAACAGGCGACAATTTGTTATTTTAAAGTTTCAATACGGAAAGTTTATTAAAGAAAAAGATATTGACATTTAAGATTATTAGATCAATTTCCAAAAATAAAAAGGAAAGAAAAAAAAACCCTAATGCCATGCTTGTCCGATAAGTAAAGCGGGAAAAATAAAACTTAATTGGTATAAGTACAAACAATCAATCAGGAAGAAATTTTCAAAACTTCTTGAGGGGATCAGCACTCCTCTGTATTGTAAAAAAAATTATAAAATAAAGTCTGCAGTACACTGTTGAGATCAATTCCTTTGCAGTAAAAATTGTAAAGTAAATCTTGCAGTAAAAAAATAGGATTTATCACAAAAGGTATATCTATCATATTTTTCAGAATCTAATTATTTTTATATCTTCCATGACACTGCAGAAGAGATATAAATCCTTTTTGCTTCATCAGAACTTGACGCAATGAAGCTTAGCTCAGTGATAGCGTCTCGACCGGTTGTCGTCTTCATACTCCTGGTGAGTACTTAAAAAGCTAAACACTCCTTGATTATGATATGTGTGTGTATATATATATCACAAAAGGTATATTTATATCATATTTCATACTAATATGTTGTTACTTTTATATATAGAGACTATATATAGGAAATATTATTTATGATGATATGTGAATGTGATCAATCCTTTAAAGAAAGGTAGTGCACAATTTATTTAATTTGTCACCATTGCAATGGTTAAAAAGGACGAAGAAGATACTGAATATAACTTTTTTTCTCTGTATCGTTTCAATTTTATCGTACTTCCCGAAGGGAAGTAAATATAACTTCTTTAGATTAGGGTTTTTGCATTCTGTCATGTACCGCTTCGTTCCCACCCCCACCCCCCAGCACAACCAATTCCTTGGATTAGGGTTACACAGTTTAGCTGAACCATGCTATAGTTCTCTCTTGAACTATGTTATAGTTCAAGAGAGGATTTAATTTTAAGCTCATGGCTGCTTGTTGAAATGATCACCAGTGTTTGTTGGATTGCCTTCTTTTGGTGTTGAAACCTAAGATTTGAATGCTGCAACCTCAAGGTAGTTGGAATTGCTTAATTCTTAATTAGCACTTAAACTAATTGTACTGGAATCTATGATGAGCCCTCTTTTCCCCTAAAAATGCTTAATTTCTCTATTGAAATTGGATTTGATAATGAAACCTTTTGAGAAAATCTTCATTCATTGCAGGCAGTTGTAGTGTTGCTACTTCCAAGTGCTGTGATTTCATTTTGGTACAAAATGACCAAACGCATTGAAGCCAATGTGACTTTGGATAAGCAAAACCTTCTCTTCGGAATGCAATCTGAGATCGAAATCACTTCAAAATTGCTACATCCAATAAATTCATCGGCTACAAATTTAGCAAGAGTTTTAACTTCATCTCTCCACAGAACAAATCAAACCTCTTTCACTGATATTAAGAAAAGGGTTAGTAAATATCCCCCTTACTCATATAATTACCAATCCATTACTGAATTGTTTCTAATAGAATAATTTCATTTCAGGTGGCTCCTGCATTGTTCCAAGCATTTTCAATAATTCCTCATATATCACAGATTTCGTATATTGGATTGGATGGTCTCTTTTTCTCATACTATATCGATAGCAGTCAAATTCTTGCCGTGTACTCAATCTCTTCGTTTCCTTCTAATTCAAGTACCCTGAAGGCCGGAGATAATAACTACACTTGGTATACACAACATGTTGATTTAGACACCGGAAAGTTATACGGGGAAGCTATTAAATCTCTTCCCTTGAGTACAGTTAATACAAGTTGGTTTCAAGAAGGATTGAATAGTAAAAATGGATATGCCTCACTAGGAAATGGATGGAAGAATGCTCATCAAGATCCTTTGTTTCTTAACACAGCTAGTGTTTATGGAATTGGAGTTGTCTCTTTAGGGTTTCCACTTAAGGCATTGACTGATTTCTACACCGGTATAGAACTCTACGGCGGGAGTTTGTACTTGTCTACAATGGATGGGGAAGTTCTGGTAGAAGGGCTGCCAAACACTTCTTTGGTTATTGGTAACAGTTCTGTGATTTCCTTCAATTTATCAAAACCAAATAGTAATCAGATTCATCAAGTGGGAAACATTTCATGCTTTCCTAGAAATGGCATACCATTAACAGGTCATGTTTTGAAGTTTGGGGATAAGAAGTATCAGGTTTATTGCTCGCAGCTTGAAATCGTCGGGGTGCAATCGGTATGCCCTAATTCTTTACTCACTTATAATTTTAGAAGTACAATTTCTGCTTCCTTTGATTTAAAACATGAGTTGGAGTTTTCATGAATCCATGCATTAGTATATCATCTAGAGTTTGAATTCATATAATTCTTGAAAGAGCTGAAATTAGAAAATTCTCAAGTTTTTCTGATTTTTTTTTTGTATTTGGGAAGCATTTATCGGAAAAAGCTCTCTAGAAAGTTGAAGAATTTTCTACAAGAAAATGCACCCTATATTTCATGTTTTAGTATGTTAATTAGAGTTTGAATTCATATAATTTTTGAAAGAGCCAAGAATATAAAAAATACATTCAGTTGTAGAAAATTCTCTAGTTTTTAAAAAAAAATATATGCATTTAGAAGGCACTGTTTAGAAGAAAAAAATCTAAAATTCAGTCGAGGAAAATTCTCTAATTTCTTTGGAAAAAGAAAAAATTTCATGAAAATTATTTACACATTTTAGATAATTTGGAAGTACTTTTTTTCTTCTGTTTTCTTTAATTTAAAACATGAGTTGAGATTTCACGAACCATGCATTAGTGTATTAACTAGTTTGAATTCACATAATTCTTGAAAGAGTTGAAAATGTTACGAGCATTCAGCTGTTAAAAATTCTCAAGCCTTCTTGAAAAATTTTGCATTTAGGAAACATGAGTTGGGTTTTCACGAATCCATGCATATTAGAAGAAAAAGAATTTCCGAAGAATTGAAGAATTTTCTACGACTAAACACATACTTATATTTCTTGTTTTTATATCTGAATCCAAATATAATGCATTAAAGGCTAATACATTGAAAGACTAAAAGAACTTCAAGAAAATGTATAAATGACTCACCCACCTAATTTGATTTCAGGTATATGCATTGATATTTCCTCATTTAGGATTAGTCAGCCTTGTTCACAAGAACCGCAAGGTATCACTCATTCTCCTTGGATTAATGATTGCCTCAGTGGTAATCTCTGTTTTCAGCTTTGTCGTCTTGATGGTAAGAGCTGCAAAGAGAGAGATGCACTTATGCGCTACTATTATAAAACAAATGGAAGCAACTCAACAAGCAGAGCGAAAGAGCATGAATAAGAGTCTCGCCTTTGCTAGCGCCAGTCATGACATTCGTGCCTCATTAGCCGGAATCACTGGTCTGATAGAGTTGTGCTGTGAAGAAGTTGCTCCTGGTTCCGAGCTAGAGACTAACTTAAGACAAATGGATGGCTGCACGAAAGACTTGGTTGGTAAGTTAAATTTTCATGGCTAGCTAAGTCTCGCATCATTTTGGATATCATATTTTTATTACTACTATTTTTTTGGTAAAGATTTAGAGTCCCATGTTGGCTATCATCATTCCCACTCAGTGTCAAATAGTGATTTTTAAAGGAAACGATAATTAATTAGTCTAGTTTCCACAAGTGTCACTCAGTTACTAATAGACTTGCAGAACGTTACAAATAAGTGGCTATCTGGGTGGTACCCACTGGCACTACATACTCTTTTTTTTTTACTTAATAAGTACTAAAGTTATTTACTTGATCAGGTTTACTTAATTCTATACTTGATACGAGCAAAATCGAAGCCGGAAAGATGCAGCTTCAAGAAGAAGAGTTTAACTTGGCCGAAATGCTTGAAGATGTGGTTGATCTTTATCATCCAGTCGGTATGAAGAAAGATGTAGATGTTGTGTTGGATCCTTACGACGGCTCAGTTCTCAAGTTCTCGAATGTTAAAGGAGACAGAGGGAAACTCAAACAGGTCTTGTGCAATCTACTGAGTAATGCTGTGAAATTTACTTCTGAGGGGCACATATCACTTAGGGCTTGGGTCAAGAAACCAAGTTTCGAGAATTCAATTCTTGCTCCTAACAGGAATGGTTTCTTGAAATATTTACCTTGTCTGTTTTACAAGAACAAGAATGCCTGCGAAGACTTGGAAGCTGTAAATGCAGCTAGACAAAATCCAAACACAATGGAATTCGTTTTCGAGGTGGATGACACTGGTAAAGGAATTCCAAAAGAGCAGGAGAAATCAGTTTTTGAGAATTATGTTCAGGTGAAAGAAACAGCTCTTGGACAAGGAGGGACCGGCTTAGGACTTGGTATCGTGCAGTCTCTGGTACGAAATTAACCAGCTTTTTGAGCAAATTAATTGATTTTACTTGAGTCTAATTACTCTGCCATGAATCTAGGCTCAATATCTGATTTCAATCTTTGATTTTGAATCTTGCACCAGGTACGTCTAATGGGTGGAGAGATAGGAATTGTGGATAAAGAGGTCGGCGAAAGGGGAACTTGCTTCAAGTTCAATGTTTTCCTCCAAACATGCGAGACTCCCTCTGCTGATTCAATAAAAGCAGACATTGAGGCAAAAGGCGATTCTGCATCTGATGGCCTCATGCCACAACACCATTTGGGGTTGACAATTCGGACAACAAATCCGAGCCTGAGCATTCGTACTCCTAGTCCGAGGCTAAACATTCTTAGCTCTAGCCCTAAGCTGGAGGGATCTCAAGTTGTTCTCTTGATGGGAAACGAAGGAAGACGAAAAGTTTCACAGAAGTATATGGAGAATCTGGGGATAAATGTCTCCGTTGTGGAGCGATGGGAGAATCTTCCTTCTGCTTTGAAGAAGATGAAATCCAAGCTGGAGAAATCAAATATGAGCTCAAGAAGTGACATCTCCAGCTCTAGCTCAAAGGATGTGCCTTTGAGCTCCATGGAAGGAGCTGATCACAAAGTACCCTGCTATAGAAGGAGAGGTGTCCCTGGGTTCATACTTATGGTGATAGATGCTAGTGCGGGGCCGTTTCCGGAACTGTATCGAGTGGTAACTGAATTCAGACATGGTCTTCATGGTACCTTCTGTAAGGTAGTTTGGTTAAATAAACCAACGACCTCCTATGCCAGCCATTTCAAAGGCAATGAAGATGAAAAGTTTGATACGAAAGATGACGTTCAGTTTTTGAAGCCTTTTCACGGTTCACGTCTGTTTCAAGTGATGAAACTTCTACCAGAGTTTGGCGGTACACTGCCGCAGGGATTTGCATCTGATCAGCTGAACAGAGAAACAATGATTCAGCGTGAATCATCCAGAAAGGGTAATAAAGCTCATATGAGGGCAAAATCCCATACTCCATCTGATGAACGAAGGCGTCAAGAAATTGAGATACAAGAAAATGACAGTAGTGCTTCAAGAAGTGAGAAGCTGAAGAAGAGACCCTCATCGGCAATTGAGGCTCATGTTAGGACTGGTTCAAGAAGTTCTCCAACTCAAGGGCAGCCATATAGACAGAAGACAGAAATAGAAGAGGAACATCTTGTCTTAGCTAGCAGTGAGCAACCTTTGAGCGAGAAAAGAATCTTGGTTGCCGATGACAATTCTGTGTTGAGGACATTGGCAAAGTCTACAGTTATGAAGCTTGGTGCAACCGTTGAGCTTTGTGTAAACGGTAAGGAAGCTGTAAGACTGGTCATTGATGGTCTGCGGGATCTAAGGAAAGTTGGATCTCCTTATACTCTTCCTTATGATTACGTATTAATGGACTGTGAGGTAAGGACAATGATTCCCTTTTCTACTGCTTAATCAATCACTAGCTCTCTTTAGATATATATTCTAAATCTACATAAGTTTTAATGGAACAGCTTCACTTTGAGGTTCAATTGTTTTCCATTTTCTTGACAGATGCCGACAATGGATGGGTATGAAGCAACAAGAGAGATAAGGAAGGAGGAGAAACATTATGGTGTGCACATCCCGATAATTGCTTTAACTGCTCATACATCAGGTGAAGAGACAAACAAGATGATCAAGGCTGGAATGGATGTTCATTTGAGCAAACCGCTGAGCAAAGATCATCTGATAGAAGCCATCAGATACATACACAACAAATGAAAACTTGTGTACCTTCATCTGTTGTTAAGAATTGTATGTTGTAGGAAAGATTTTACATGAAGCAGTATTATGAAACAAATATATTTTCCTATGGTATATACAGGATGAAACGCAAGTACATTGAAATGATAAACCATGTGTGATGCCTCACATCCCACCACATCAATAGTACAATGGGAAATTACTGGTAATTTGCAGCCCCCTGAACCAAAAAACAACTTGAGCTAGGAGTCTGCACTTTTGGGTGATGGATTTACAATGTTATTAATGGTATCATAGTCGAATCAAACTCACTACTACGTGAATGTGTGGTATTTGAATTGACCACAAACTTATCATGATATCTAAGACTCCTACGCACCTGAATCGTTGCCTTGATTCTTGATTTGTGATCAATGTACCCTCACACCAAACAGGTAAAATAGCCTTAGTTTTGGTGGCAAGTGAGAAACAATCAAGTGAAAATAAAAGACAAGTAAGATGATGGAAGGTCAGCCCCTGGATTAAACTGAGTCTCCTACAAGTGGGTAGAAGTCAAAAGGGATATGTCCATGTGGCAAGAAAATATAGCAAGAAAACTTACAAATAAATATTGAATATTATAGAATAGAGCATAACCATTAATAGAATTAGCGATATATATAATTTATAATGTTGATTTCAATTTAATGATATGTTGATATCTATAACATCTTATTCACTGAAAAAAAAATAGGGAAAGCTCCAAACATTCATCTTACTTTATCAAGAAACTCTAGAAAGTGAAGCTGAAAATTACTTTGAAACACATTTATCATCAGTTGATTCTCATTGTAGCATTTAACTAATAGGATTTATCAAATTATAGCTAGAGTAGTTAAACGGGAAGGAAATATAGCACTACAAGTTGCATGATTAGCTAATACTCAGCATTCAAGACTTAGTTCACAAATCCTTGATGTCAAAAGAACTTCCCGTACATGTTAAGTTTGAACCCAGAAAAAGAAATGTACTTATGTTACTTTAGTCTTCTTCGATTTTACATGAAGCTTCTCTTGGACTTCCTCATCATCTTCTGAAAAGCTTTCAACTAATTCATCAGGGACATCATTTGGGATATTATGCTTAGTGATAAAGTCCTTCAATATGTTCATGGTTTCCTCTTTCATTGAAACTAACTGCTCAGAAACAGTACTACCCTTGTTTGCATTGACAGAATACATTTCTGACCCAAGGCGAAGTGTGGCTCTAACTCGAGGCTTAGTAGGGATTACATCATTAGGTTGAGCCTCCATTATCACCTCACAAGCTCTGCATTTTAAATTACCTCAACAATTAGATTCCAATTGGGTAACACTATGAATGTACTAACCCAAAAGCTTCCTTTTTTCTGTTTCGTATCCTAATCTGATTTTCCGAGAATTCAAACATCTTTAAAGTGGCAGTAATGTCCAAATGAAGACAACAAAGGCATGGTAAACTCTTTGCCACATTAAGGGTATGTTTGGATCCTAGAAAGTTTGAAGGAAAGGAAAAGACAAATGAAACATGAAAGGGTCCATTTTTCTTTGTTTCGTTGGATGTCAAAAGAAACTTAGGAAAAATAACATAATTTAACAAAACCAAATGAAAAATATGGGTTTCAAATGAAATCTTTCTTTTCTTTTCTTTTTCTTTTTCCTCCCAATCTTCCTTTACTTCAAATTGTTCCAGGATCCAAACATACCATAAAAACGTACATCTACAATTACAAACCCCTGATATCCGATAACTAATATTTCAAAAAGCTGACAAAATGATACTTTTTTTAAAAAATCCCTAAGATATTGGGTAAGAACTGAAATAAATCACAACAACAATAGGAATGGTGTCAAGAAATTAACAGATGCAACAGTCTATAATTTTATAGCATGTCCAAAAATAAATATATAATGCTTCTAAAATAAGTTATTTGACGAGAAAAAAAAGCTACTACCAGCAACAATGAATTTGGATCAGATTTGAGCTGAAGCATAGGGATGATATTCGTATTCGACCCAATAGTAACTAAAAGAGTTTCTATGTACGATAAATTAACAGTTAATGTTTATACCCCAAATCATCAAGCACGATAAACAAAACAAAGATAATAGGAGTAATCAAATAAGAATTTTAACACCTAATAGGAGTAATCAAATAAAAATTTTGATACCCTTTTGAATTAGCATAGATATAGCTTCTAGGATTGGTTTTAGTTGTTGAATTCTAGGGAAGAGTGAGAGAGAGAGAGCAGCAGCAGAACATTCAACTCGAAATTTTAGTTTCTTTCGCTTCCACGATTTTCTGGGCAACCAAACGGAAACTAAAAAACGATAAGCAACGAAAAGAGGAAAGTGAAAAGTAGTAAAGGAAACTGACCTACTATTAGCGTGGAGTAGAGACAGAATCGGAGACAGTCCTCGATCGACTCTCTTAGTAGGTCGGCTGATTAGTTTGGGAAGTTTTCTTCTTAATTTCTCTTATAAATATCTGAGTAAAGTCGTAAACCTTCCATCGGGCTTTTATATTGACACCGGCAGCAGTGTATAGGCATCTGTTGATCTAGTTTTTTTCCCTTTTTTTTCTTTTTTAAATTCTCTTGATAAATATTAACACAAGAAAATGAATAAAAAAATTGAAATACTTGCTTTATTTTATCATTAAATAAATCTAAAAAATAAAATTATTTTAATTAAAAAAAATCAGAGTTTTAAAGAGGAGAGAAAAAAAAGTTCGTAATTGAGACAACAATGTATTCTTAGAGCATCATAAAATTATTTTATTTTCAAAGATTGAGAAATTTGCCTTCCTTTTTATAAGAAATCCAAATAAGTAAAATGTGGCGACATTTTTTGTTTTTCTATGCGTATCAGTAGGTTAACATAATTTAAATTTTAAAATTGAAATGGATAAGAACATAAAGAGATTAAAATATGATAAGAGTTCCATAAATTTTGTAACTAAGGATAGTTTGTTTTTTGGTTTCGTGGCATATAATGCGGAATGAGTTTAGATGGATGAGGTGTCCCCTACTTTTGTGATTTTTTTAATTTTGTGTTGTGATTAGACTTAAATGCCCTTGAAATAATAAGGATCTATGTCAATAATTAAGTTTTTTTTTTGTTTTTTATTATTGAGTTAGTCTCTATCAATTAATTTTTGTTTTCTACCATTCATAGAAGTTATAAGTTTTATATATGTTCTAATTAATCATCACATAATGTGGATTTTTATTATATATTCTACTAGTAATTAATTATCATATTATAGTTGCATGTGTCATTTTTATTATAAATAAATTATTGGGTGCATCGGATGCATTTACACTGAGTGCATGCGAACTCTTGATGGACGATTGGCATGCACCCGTGTAACTTACATCTAGTGCATTCAAGAATTTCACCTTATTAGATCTAATAATGATATTTTTGTAGTTTGCTCATATTAATAACAACTGTATGCAACCGCAAGATAAAGAGAGATAGATAGAGTATTTTGGTCAACACTATTTTTAGCATCTCAATTTGTGGAATTTATTTTGAAAATTTATTAATTTTGATAGAATTTATAATAAATTAAAGTCAAAATCATTTACAAAAGAATTACATTATTTATCGTGTTCCAAACATTTTAAAAAGTTTTTACAATTTCATATACCCACGTAAAACTACAAATTTCACCAAAAACATGAGATCCAATTTGCAACATAGAGAAGGATTAAGACACTGAAATTATTAAAAAAAAATTCCGTTTTTATCAAACCTTGATTTAAATTTATTTTTCAAATTCTTGTAACCTAAAACTTATTTTCTTAACCCTTATAACAAGAATACTTGTACTCGCGCAATAACAAGTCTATTCCAAAGGACTTTTCCATTTATTCAGAACCAAAAGATTGAGAAGCTTCATGTTTGCCATTGCCAAATTTGTTGGCAAAGATAGGGGAAAGGTGCATCCACCATGGAATACAAGGACCATTCACCATTTTCTTAGGATGTGCAGGTGCAGTTGGTTAACACACCTACCGAGGCCAGCAAGGGAGCTAGCATGCCCATATCCTTTGTGAATTATTGCAATATTTTTCTGGACAAATTCACATTTCATACAAGAATAAAGATCTGTGGCCATCCAACCTTGCCATTCAAATTAACTATTTGTGGTTTCGGTGAATAAGAATACGCCACATCACATCACGCAAACCTTTCGAATTTTCTGTTTCGGCCCTTGCCTCAATCTATCCGTTAACGGTGATAGCAAAAATGATGCCCCACTGTCCTTCTTTCTTCTTTTCTTGGAAGGGAGAGTGATGTGGATGGGCGCAGAAAGTATAAAAGAACTAAATTCTGTTTGTCCATAAAGTATAATAAACATTATTAACTTGAGCATAAAAGATAGGAGAGTAGGAGGTTGTTGAGCTTCATGTTTGTCCATTGTTGGCATCTCTAGCTGTAACGTAAGGCAACGAAGCACAAGGCCATACATACATGGGTAGTGCGACAGCAACAAAACAGTAGAGTTAAAAAATATTTGAGTTCGAACTTGGTGTGGGAGAAAATTGCATAATTGACATTATCACTTAAACTAAAAGATCATCCTCCAATGAAAATAAAGCTAGGCAAACAAAATTGGGCTCTGATTTTTATGAAAATAAATTAAGAGAAATGAATGCCAGCCTTATTGAACAAAGACAGTAGATATAGAAACTCCTGTTGCGTGAGCTTGGAAGACCTCTTCTTCTCTTCAAAATCTCCTTCCTTCAACACACCTAAGACCTTCTCCTTGAATTCAGCGGGCTCCCCTTCTACCTCGCCATCCTCCATCTCCATTTCATCATCTGTTTGTTCGTCCATCGCCATGCTTTGATCCACATTAGAATCTCCCAATCTCGAAATATCCAAAGCATTGGTGTCCTCAAAGGAACCGCCATCTTGTGAAGGTTGTAGTGCCTGTAAGGTCTTGTAGTTCTTTTCGAGCAATGAAATGACATTTTTCTGCCTGAAAATTGAACCTAGGGTTTTGTTCTTTCGAATGAAACAAATTCGTATAAATCCATCCCACTCTTTAGAATTCACTTGGGGACGTGGTTTCCTAGGCTCAATCCGAACGACAGAGGAATCAACCTTTGGTGGAGGTCGGAAATTGTTCTTCCCAACTTTGAGGAGGTGTGAAACTCGAGCATAGAGTTGGGTATTTACAGAAAGACGACAGTAGAGATTGTCTCCAGGTTGAGCAACCAGCCTCATAGCAAATTCCCTTTGGAACATTATGACGGCACACCTAAAGCCGGGTTGGTGAAACAGTAACTTAAATGTGAGGGGAGAAGATATTTGGTAAGGGATGTTTGCCACACATATGTCAAAAAGGGGAAGATCACTCTTGAGCACATCACCGTGGATGACCTGAAAAATTCACAGAAAAAGAATGATCTTTGACTAAAAATTTGTTTTGCATTCCTCTCACTAATAGATACATAGATTGCAGTATTCTAATTTGTTTCTCTTGAACATAAGAAAACAGAAATTTGAAGAAACTACCTTATTACCTAAAAATGACATTTGTTGTATGAATAATACATATCAGACCCGGGACATAATAACGAATAATTTGAATACAGTCACTCTGGAAAACACAAAGAATGCATTCCATTGACCCTTATTAACCCAAAAACTTCAATAGCACTATACTAATCCTACATGTTCGCTAAATCAAAGGTCCGATTGAACATAAGCTTTGTTTGATATCAGAATATTAAAAACAGTACATTCCCACCAAATACCGGCAGATCCAATATTTTTGCTACTTGTACAACATATAAATCTTAATGGACATGCTTGACCATCTACGCATTCTGTGAGTCATAATAGGTGAATCATGACATCCACATAGCATATTTAGTCACTACATTTATCTCAACTTCTCTTTGGCATATATTGTAAGCCGAAATGAACTGTTTTGTGATATCAAAACCAGTATAATTGTACTTCTGATGCTAATGCCAGTCTAAGACTTCCTCAAAACTTTAAAAATCTTATGCAATTGCTTTTTGAAGATATTATTCAATATTTACATTCATGGACTTATATCACCAACTTAACCTGAGTTCTTTCTTTCTCCCCTCATGAATTAGAATCTAAGGACTGCGTGGATTTTTCAAGGGATCATATTAAGACTGAATTTGCTCGTAGTGAAAAATCAACTAATGGGTTAATATTGGTAATATGAGTTCTTGCAACAAATGCATCCATTAGGAAATATTTATCTTCTTGTATGATTAATACTCTACCGAAATCCATTAGAAAGACAACCAATACCTATCCAAATTTCTCTTCACAAATTTAGAAAGAATTAGGAAAACTGATCTAATTGATGAAACAACCATGGGCATAAACCTTATTAGTCAGAACAATGTATATCAGGTGCAGTTTTCTAATATGGTTGCTAGATACTTCTCAGGCCATAAAACGATCTGATAGTAGACATAATAAATTCAAGAAAAAAATAAAACCTACGCAAAAGCCGAGAATTCAGAATTAGCAGTGCAAAGTTCTTTTACCCTAAAAGCAAATCACCGGATTTGATTGCTCGAGAATCTATTGCAAGAACCAAAAGGGCAAAAAAAAAAAATTAAGGACCTCAACTTAACATAAAAAGGTCTCCAATTCTAAAATAATCACAATTTTCGGTTCCTTTTTCTATGATTTCTCATAAATGAAACAGAAATTTTCCCCTTCAAGTGGAAGTACTTATAAATAAAATACCTTCAGGCGATTTGAGAAGGGGCTCCCCTGAAACCGGCGCTGCAGCTCGAGAACCATGCGAGGATCGAGCTCGATGGCGATGACTTCCTTGCCAGCTTCTAGAAGCTTCTTGGTGAGGTTTCCGGTACCGGGACCAATCTCGAGGATGACATCGGTGGTCTTGATTCCAGCTTTTTGGACTATGGAGTCGACTAACAAGGGGTTTTTGAGTATGTGCTGGCCTTTGGATTTGTGAAACGATATGCCCCCTTGGTAGTGGTTTGCTGGTGCACGATTAGCCTTTGGTTTCTCTTTCTTGATCTTGCCTCCTGCCATTGCCTGAGAGTAAGTTTACGCAGAGAGATAAGAGACACGAGGGGTTAGGGTTTTAAACCTGACGGCTGGAAATTTGTCAGTAGCCTACAAGCTGAGTAGGCTTGAATTAATTTGCAAGCATGTGACCGACCGAGGAGTCCGTTAGGTTTCAAAATTTTATTGATAATATTAAATTTTAAGTTATATATTTATATTAATATTATATATAAAAATTTTAAATTTATTGTTTTAGATTCGATTTAATCAAAAATTTTAATTTAAAACAAGATTTAAAAATTTTGCATATAAAAATTTCAAAATTTGCAATTTTTGAAATTCAAGATTTCAAAATCTTGATGAATGAAAACAACATTAAACCGAACAATGCAGGTTGGTTCAACGGTAAAGAACTCATCAGCTCTCTTTGTAATTGAGAGTTTAAGTCCACTTATCGTATCTTGGAGTTGGTTGGGCATCCACATGTGTACTTTACTCTGAAAGCTGGCAGAACCTAACTACCTCCATTTTTACAATTCAAAAAAAGAATACAATATTAAACTTTATGGATGTAATTTAAATCCAATAATCTCTAAAGTTTTAATTTTGAATTATTAATGTGAAAATAAAATTCTGATATTGCATGGATTTTACTTCTATTCTTATGCATTCTTATGAGGACATATTGTTACATCTATCTCATTATGATTGTTGGTGCAACGTAAAACATGCATGATTTCTCATATGTTTTTTATTTATAATCTTGATGAAATTGTGATTACTATGATTATCCCTAGTATAAAATCTCATTTGATTTGTTGGTAAAATATGTTATTTATATAAAATAATAAAATAAAATTATTAAAATAATAATCCTATTCCATTCTTTTAGACCTTTGTCACAAACAAAATATCCTCAAACTTAAGCATTAATCTTATTTTATTCCGTATGCAAATTAAACGACGGCTAAATAACTGTTTCTTTAGTTGGTTTTTTGTTTTTAATTTTATTATTATAAGGTGGAGTTGGAAACTATGGAAATGATTTGATAGGAGTAGCATATTTTATGTTATTTATTCTCTTCAAGAGGATATTAGTAAATGTGCGTTTAGTATTAGAAAAATATTTTTTTTATTTTTTATTTTTATTTTTTAACTTTTTCTTCAACAATTTGAAAATTTTTAACATAATCTAAAAAATAATTATTCTATTTTTAAACAAAAAATATTGTTTCTTAACTTTTTCAATATTATGTTGGAAAAAAATATTATTTTTTAAATTATATTAAAAATGTTTAAATTGTTGAAAAATATGTTAAAGAATAGAGATGACAAAAGAAAAAATATTTGTCAATACTAAGATTTACTTTATCGCCTTTGATGAAAAGATGTAACACTTACAATCATACTCAATTGTAAATCAACTAAGTTTATTTACAGCGTGATGTTTACCGTTAGCTATATATTTCAATTGAATTAACCAATAAATCCGTATTTTTGGCACATAAGTGTATTAAGGTATGGTATTAAGAAACATTAAGGATGCTTTTGGTTGTGAAAATTATTTTTATTTTTCATTTTCTTAAAATGTTTTTCACCCACTTGTATATTCTTGACATAATTTAAAAAATAACACTCTAGCAAAAAGTTTTTGCACCGTAATAGTACCAGCAGATTGTAGCTGGAGTTGGAACAAATTACTTAAGCTGAGATCTCTAGCAAAGCCTCTTCTTAAGCATCATCTGGGCAAAGGTTAGCAAACTTTTTTGTGGCGTGATAATTGGCACCCAAATGGTCCTCTCCTACATACCTTTGACATTAGAATTGTGTATTATATAGCCACTGAATTGCAAGCAAAGGTTGTAGCAGTGATCAAGGACCCTGAACGGGCTTCGCCTGTTGCTAGATCAGAGGTGCTTGTCCAAATTCAAGTAGCAGACAGCAATGTTAACTTTAAATTCTGATATAGTTACTTGGATTCCATCACCAAGTGAGGAAGTTCAACTCTAAGCACACATGGCTTGCTCTAAGAAATAGGAAGCCTAAGGTGCAATGGTCTCATCTCCTTTGGTTTTCCTCCTCTACCCCTAAGCATGCTTTCATCTCCTGGTTTGCTATTCTTGACAAACTAGCAACCAAATCCAGAATAAGAGCTTGGTGGATTGTAGTTGATCCTTTATGTATTCTTTGCAACAACTCAGATGAATCTAGAGATCATATTTTCTCTAATTACCCCTTCTCTCAACAACTCTGGTCTAAAATTCTAAAATTGGCTAAGGTTAAAAGAAATAGTTTTGCTGATTGGAAGTTGGAGCTTGAATGGGTCATTCAGTATCTTAAAGGCAAAAGTGTAGATGTTATTCTTATCAAGTTTGCATGAAATGCATACATTTATCATTTGTGCAAGAAAGAAATACCAGGCTACATCTAAGAAATTTTGAAAATGCTGATCAAGTCTTGTTTCGTATTATAAAAGATGCGAGAGATAAAAATCTTAGTATTAGTTCTCATCAGTGTTGTAAAAAGCGGTCTTCGGACGCGCACAGAGACAAGGCGTTTCGAAAACGCCTCAAGAGGTGAAAGGTTGAGCGTTTCTGTCGTTGGGCACTCATCTCCTTTTGCCATGGGGCCCGTGAAACTTTCATTGGACGCTCCCTTTTTGCTTTGGGGTGTATGCGCCCCGTGATTTTTTTTAAAAAGCTTAAAATTTAATTTAAAAAATGCACATCAAAAGCTCAAATCCGTGACCTAACGAATGTCATAAATCTTAACCATTAAGCTAGTGTTCTTGTTGTAACATTATTACACTTCATAAATATATAATACATGTTATCTAGTTTAATAATAATTACAAACTATTTAATTAATCACTTACAAATTACAAACAATATTGAAATATAAGTTATATTTCATATAATTTATATATAAATATATATTAATATTTATAAAATTATAATTATCACACTATAAAGAGTTAGTAAAATATTAAACTTTGATAAAAATTAATTAATTAAAATTTATTTTATTTTATTATTCTAATTAATTAATTAATATTATTTTATTAACATTTCGAAATGCCCCAAATGATTCAAAAGACTTACACCCCTACATCTCGAGGCAAAACACCTTGTCCAACGGCTTTGCCTCTAAAAACATTGGTTCTCATATTACTAATTTTGAGTAATAAAATTTACTTTATTCAAAAATAATTTTTCCTTCAACATGATATTGTAAAAATTAAAAAGTGTATTAATTTTTTTAATATTAAGTTGAAATGAGATTTTTTTTTTCAAATTATGTTAATAATATACAAGTTATTATAAAAAATATTAGAGATAAAAAATATTCCACAACTAAACACACCTAAAAGTATTTAATTTTTAAAAATGGAAAACCATTTTCTTTCTCCATTTCACTTAATATTTTCTTTGATGCGTACATTTTTAACATAATTTGAAAAACAACAATTTTTTTAATATAATATTAAAAAATTGAAACAATTTTTTTAATCTTTTCTAATATTATATAGAAAAAAAATGATTGTATTTTAAATTATGTTAAAAATGTGAAAACATTTTTAACAAATTGTTGAAGAAAGAGTTTGCTTGGTTATGAAAAACATTTTCCTTTTTTTATCTTCATTTTCTTTAGTACTTTTTTCAAAATTATACACAACTTTACATGATTTAAAAAATGCTTATTTATTTTTTTATCTTTTTTATTATAATTGACAAAAAGAGTAATCGAACCAAATCTATTATATGAAAAATCCTAGAAATAATCACTAAACCAAAAAGTTCAATTATGTTTTTTTTATCTTTTCATTATAATTTAGTAAACAATATTTTTTTTATTTCTTATCTTTTTTAATATTATGTTAAAAAGATAAATTACAATAATATTTGTCAAGATGTACAAATTGTTTAGAAAAATAAAAAATATTTTCCCCAGCTAAACAGACCCGATAGTCAGTTCATTCTTCTGATTTGGGGAACAGGTAGCTCACTTACAACTGCTGTCAATTCCAGCATCTAAATCATCCAAAATGAACAGCAATACAGAAATCCCTTGTAGAGACATAATAAAACATCAAAGCAGCGAAGAGAACATAAAAACATGACCACTATCAAGATTAGAAAATGTAAAAAATAAAATAACTACTCCCTTTCACCTAGATACCCACTCACTTCGCACACGTGAAGAGAGGGTTCCTCTTCTTATCACTGTGATATTGTTATAACTCAGAGCAGTAAATCTGTAGTTCTGTACATTGATGTGTATCTGGTAACAACTCCATTCCGTCTTGGGGCATCTCTCTTCTCTTAATCGCTATGCCAAAAGGATTTGTTAACAAAATTGAATGGACAAGTTAAAGAATAC
The DNA here is from genome assembly GCA_023935145.1 of Bretschneidera sinensis. Taxonomy (NCBI): domain Eukaryota; kingdom Viridiplantae; phylum Streptophyta; class Magnoliopsida; order Brassicales; family Akaniaceae; genus Bretschneidera; species Bretschneidera sinensis. The sequence goes on along the minus strand of CM043697.1, from coordinate 38,587,670 downwards.
ATTATATCAACTTCTTAACATCTTTGAAAATGTCCTCGTAAACCAATCTGATAGGCGCCTCATCTTCGACAATACCTGAGCGTTTTTAGCAAAATAAGATTGGGCATTTGACAGCATCACATCTATATCATGCTTCACAGCTTCCAAGCTCCGATAATAGTCGTTCTCTAGCCTCAACCGGATCACTTCAGGATACAACGGAACTGGAAACCTGCACGAATTCCAAAGAGAATCCCATAATAATCACATTAGCAAACTGCGTGAGTTCTTGCATATCAATGAATTTAATTTTACATTGCAAAATCAGATGGATAAGACGCATATATATCACGCCTGTCCAATTATTCTTTAACAGATTGCATATCTTGTTCATAACTTGCACCTAGGCATGTAGTCTGATTATTCTTTAACAGATTGCATATCTTGTTCATAACTTGCACCTTGGAATGTATTATTATCATCAAATCCATACTTGTTTGTATTGGAAGGCAACTGGTTAGTTCCCGTCAATCAGCAGCTAAGACCAATTCAAAATACAGGAACATGATTAACCAATGCTTAGCAATTTTTAACCCTCTGGGTCAGTAAGAACCAGAAGCTAGATCTTTTACCCTGATCCTGCCACCAAAAGAAAAATGCACATAATGCTTTTCCTTTTTCCATTTTTCCCATTTTATTGACACCAGCTTCACCTGACTTTATGACCCACGTGGGACAATGTTTCAGAAACAGATAACCATAGAAACTGGGAGAGAGAGAGAGAGAGAGAGAGAGAGAGCATAGAAACCTGTTACAAAAATCCATCTTCTGAGCAACTTCATTCAACTTTTGAAATCCATAATTATCCTGCAGAATTTAAACCAACATATATCAGAACCTGGGGAAAGAGAAAGGGGGGGCGGAACTCTCAAGGCTACGTTGAGGAATTTGATTTTCTATCATTTGGCTGCAACAGAAAACATAATGAAGAAAAAAAATGAAGGAAAACTAGATTGAAAACTTGTTGTATTTACAGCTTTTCGTTTTCCTTTTGTAAAGGTGAGGAAAATGTGAAAAATTTGAAGGAAACTTCTATCCCACAAGACAAGTCTCACGATCTCAAAATGTGCATGGCCAAATTGTACGGTTTGGGGAGAAAGAAGAGGACGACCGTGGATTGTTTCACATTCATGAAACACCCACATTTCAGCAACTTGACAACTGAAATTTTATGCTTAGGTTTGGGCATGTGTAATTATCCCATGAAACTCAAAACACCCACAACACTTAGAACTACAGACCAATAATGTTAGCATGGCAGTCCTACGTAATGGCTCACTAATGACCATCCATCAAGTTTGTTAAAAAAATATCAGCCAAGAGAAATGCTTAATAAGTTATATAACTTAAATAATTAATGCTCAATAAGTTATATATTTCTAAATTATAAATTTTCAAGATTTTGAATACCGTAGCTGTAGTAGCCCTCTCGGAGAGTCTAAGCCAGTATAAACACTAGCAGTGTAACTACTACAATACTGGATACTTAATTTAAGTTAAAAGCATTTTAACCAAATATAATCTAAGAAAATTAAACTGCTATAATATATTAGTAAGATCTCAAGCAAGTAATTTTCCAAAACTAAAGATCATTTATAATTTCATAATTTCTTTTTTCCTCTTTAGTTTTCTTCTATAGTTTTTTCAAGAACCAAACATAATCTTAAGAAACCAAGTTTCCTTATCATTTTTCTTGTACATCCAAAAAAAAAAAATCATTTTCTTTTCCGGCTCTTTTTCTTTCATTTGTTTTTTCTCTCATTTTTTATTTCCTTCACTTTTTTTCTGGGATCCAAACATAGCCTAAGTGTCCCTGATTTAGATTTTAGAAAGTGAGAAACTAGATCTCCACATGCAAAATTCTTTAGCAATTTTAACAATGGAGATATGAGTTACAAAAGGAACCTGATTTCTGCTCACAGACTGCTCTAATTTAGCAAGTTCAAACAGCAGCTTATCTCTAATCTCGTCGTCAATATGGGGGTTCTCCCATGGAAGTTCCGGATCATACAGTTCCCAAGGACTATGGAGTTGACCGTCTGCAGATACATACCGAATAAAGTATCTTTCCCACGGACTATCAGGAAACTCATCAGATTTGGCCTGTGAAGAAAGAATTCTACCTTCCCACCAACTACCACCATCCCCATTTTCATTCCCCCACCATACCAGGCATTTATCCCTAATGGTCCAATTTCTCTTAATTGCATCATCATACCGTGTCTTCTCAACAATAAAATCAGGGAAATCAATTAGTTCAGGCAGGGTCAACTTGAATGCTTTACCAAACACACTGGAAGAAGGATCTATGAACTTGAGGATGATTTTACAGCAGCACTCCCCAGAACCGGGAAATGTGGCATAATCAAGTTTCTCAACTTTGCAAATTTCCACCGCATGCAAGTATCCAGTAAGTGACCTCCAAGGACCCGCTTCTGTTGAGCCTCTAGATTCAATGAACTCTTGATGTCCCTGAAAATAACAGATGTTGCATTACTAATCCCAAAAACAACAAAAGAAAATGCATTTCTTTTAATAGCTCAGAGCATACCTGTCTCAAGTATACAACTTCATCCCCTAGTTGAGGGATATAACGGTAAGCCTCCTCATGTTCTGACAGCATCAACCACGCCAATTTTCTGAAAGCATTATGTGACTTCTTTCCAGCTGAAAAACTTGGTTCATTATCATAATACCCACCCAGCTTGTTTCTACTAGACCTTGACCTGACTCCCACTCTTGAACTTGATGCCCATTCTTCAGATAGGAGCTGATCACATGCTTTCATGGAGGAACTTTCTGATTTATTTGATGTCCGCATCGATCTATGCCCCACCCTTACCTTAAAGTTATGGGTTGTAGCATTTGACTCCCGGGAAGTTGTCCTCATCTTCATGGATCTTGTTCTACGTATTGCATTGGTAGCAGCTTCAGAGAAATCAATTCCTGACGCATGAGAGTCAATGGGATTTGAAGGACTTCCAGGCCCCTTAATTTTAGTTCTTATTCTTAATTTTGTTATTTTGAGTGAAGAGTTCTCTTTCAATTCATCAGAGTGGTGTGTGACAACAAATCCATTTATATCTGACGAGTCATAATTTCTGCATTCATCAGGTTCAGACGAATCTTTGCCTCGAATGTCGAGACTTCCATCACAAGGTACGATAGAAGCACTACCTGCTGGTTGAGGTACAGACTCTCTATGTCTCTCACTACTCGAATCTTGCATCGCTCCATTTCTTAAATGATCCTCATCCCTGCAAGAAAACATGTACTCATAATTACAGGTTTCTGACTTTGAGAAAAATCTTTTCCTGTATTCATTCTCAGGTTTAACATACCCATTCACATTAGTTTGATTTCCCTCGAGGACCTCAAAATCCATATTAAATCCACTGGACACATCAGTTGCCATCACATCTCCTGATCTTGAATGCTTGGTCGTACGGATCTTGACCTCTCCCCATCTGATCATGTGCTCCTTGTCACCTGCAGATTCCTCCAAATGATCTTCATCCTTTTCAGCTTGCCTTCTATCTATATAATCAAGTCTGTCCTGGGACTCCGCACTGATTGCATCCACAGAAGTCAACCCTGGATCCTTGGAGCTAATATAAATCATGTTCTCTTCAAAATTTTCTTGAGGTGGTCCAGAATATGAATGTACTAAATCAGCCATTTTATCATCCTCCTGTCTGGTGTCTACTGGGGGTACCGGCTTCTTAGAATCACGCAATGAAAACTTCAAGACCAATCTCTTCCTGTTTCCATTATTCAATTGAGATTCAGGAAATTCACAATGCTTTTTTCCATTCTCTGACTCAAATAACGATGGTTGTTCTTCGTTTATGCATTTTTGTTGCACAGTGAGCATGTTTTTATCAGATTCAGAGCTTTGAATGATTGAATTTTGTAGCACTGTCTCGCTGTTTGATGAATCATCTGAGTCATCTTCATCTGTAGATGTTCCACTAAATTTGGTGAACAAGTTTAAAGCATTGCGTGCAGCAACTCTCTGAGGTCTCAATATCTTTGCTTCAGAAGATTTCCTATTTGAAGCTTTCCGTGCACTTTTTGATTTCTTGGTTCTATTAATCCCAGATATAAAGCCGTCACGTTCATCCAAGTTTCTCTTTTTGACACGCCTTCCAGAGGAAGTCAATAACCCAACCTGAGACACAAACAAATCAATCCCATGTAAACGTAAATAACAGTAGAACTGATATGAGTCAATCAAGACTTACTCCAGTTAAGCATTTTCTTCTTCTGGATCTGCGAAGACCATCCTTGTGACTATGTTCAACTTCACTGTCTTCTGCACTACACTCTGGATCACTAGAGGAGTCAAAACACAGACTTCCCCGCTCACCTTCACTGGAACATTCTTCAGTGACATTGTACTCTGAACCAGCATCGTCACTTACAACTTCATTTTCTGGTTCCAAGAACAAGGCATCTATAAACTCAGGTAATGGCTCGATCATTCTTTCCAAATCTGCCAAAGGAGGCATTTCATAATCCTGGCCTAAGCTGATATCAGGGCCAACAGAAAATTTTATGGAAGAAGGTCGCCACTCAACACCCAGTGCACCAAGTCTATGCTGCTGGTACATACTCTGATAAGGTTCTGGATATGGGACCATACCTGGAATTTCCCACCAAAAAATGACATGAAGAAATGTTTTATCTCAGAATAACATCTCAAATAATCCACATAACAGGAGTTATAAACATACTTGAATCACAAAGAGGATCTTGAAGGTTTCTTCGATGTGGAACAAGCTGTGTCTCCTGCATCAGAAGTAATATGCATTCAACACAGTAGAAATTAAAAAAAGTCACCAGTAATCAGACATCCGCTTATGCACACGCAGAGCCAGAGCCAGAGATAAGCTTAGTGCTTTAAACTCCCAGCCCTACGAAACTGAGTTTCAGTGCAATCAATCGATACAAACATTTGAAAGAAAAATCTTTTTTTTTTATAGCAAAAGAATGTATAAATATAAAGGCACCAAGGGGGTGCCACCCAAGTACAAAAATTCTATCTACAAGATAGAATCTTAAAAAGATCTACAATATCTTCATCTTTTACAAAGAAATTCCCATTAAACCAAAGCCCAAAAGTATACAACCACCAATCCTTAATAACGACTAGTGGTTTTTCCTTGCCATCAAAAACTCTCCTATTCCGTTCAAGCCAAATAACCCAAAAAATGGAAAGGGGAATCAAGGAGTAATCTCTTTTCCTAAGCTTGGAGCCTCGCACCCCACACCAAGCCCACACCTCATCTTGAACCGAGCCAGCAGTCACCCACTGAATTCCCACCAAGCTATACGCCAACTCCCAAAGGTTCCTAGCGTAGAAGCATCCCAAGAGAACATGAAAGATAGGCTCCTCCCCCTCCTTACAAAGGTAACACCTATTGACCAACACCTTCCTTCTTTTTCTAAGGTTATCAATGGTAAGAATGCCACCCCAACTAGCTTCCCAAGCAAAAAAAAGCCACCTTTGTTGGAGAATGTTAAAAGCCACCCCAACTAGCTAGGTTTTTCCAAATAGCTTTCCAAAGAAAAATCTTGATAAGTAAATTGCTTGAAATCAAAAAAGAGATTTTAAATTTCGAGAATGTTAAAAATACCTAAGCATAAAAAGATTCATGAAGCCGAGCACCATAAGTGGAAGACACTTAGTTTGGTTTGGTTTGATTGTTAGAACTACTTAGAACATTGCAGCTTGTGATGGTCTAAATATAACACACAAAATTCTCCATTCGCTTTGTTGCACTCTATGCATGTTCAATTTACGATACACACCAGTGTTTTGAAAGGCGTTCATTTTGTGTGTGGGTGTGTGTAGGAGTGGGGGCTCGAGTGCAGAGCAGACTGAAAATGCCTTGAGGTGTTGTAATTTATGTGTGATTCTTCAAATGCATACACCTATTCCATGCGGCGTAAGCCTTCAAACAACGCGTACGATTAGAATGTTGCTTTAGTTTTGCCAGTTTGATTGTAATTTCTTATGCTTTGAAGGCTTTATGCTTTATCTCATATTCAGAGGTGGACTAGTAGCCATATTTAATCATTAGTTTGATTGTATTTGTATGGCTAAATTCATTTAATAATCTTACATTGCGTGTCCTACACCATACACAAATGGGACATTATTTCTATGCCATATATTTTCTTAGATTTTTTTTTCTTGTAGAACATTTTACGCATATTAATTAAAAGAGCTATAAGTTGGATTACATTTAAAAAAAAAAAAGCAAAGTGAAAGAAATCCCGACAATATTCTAAAAATTTATCAAGAACTTAGAAAAATAAACAAACCCATATCAGATTTATTCCACCATATTATTTTTTGAACCATCATTATCTTTTCTTTTGTGGTATAATGATCATTTTCTTAGTACATTTTTTTATAAAAATTATTGAAAATTCATTTTTCTTATTTTCAGAATTTTTTAATTATTATATATTAATTTATTAACATTTTAAATTATTATTAATTAATTAACATAATTTTTTAAAATAAAAATAAAAAAAATACCCGGAAGGCTTAAGCCTCACCTCACAAGAAGTAAAATACCTCACCTTACCCTTACACCTTTGGAAACACTATACAAACATAAAATCCAACCACACGCAACTGTAATAGAATGTTACAACTAACCTGATCAAGAACATTTCCAACAGCATCTCGGATAAGAGGACGATAATCCCCAAGGAAGAACTGCCAGAGAAATTAAACAAACACTTCATAAAACAATCGTGCATGCCATATTAAAACAATAAAAGAAGAACAAAAGATGGCAACGCAAAACTTATAATCAATTTTTTTTGGTACCTGATCATATTTAGCATCCTTTTGAGACTCACCCTGGCCTGTGTTTAACAGATATATCTGGCCAACCTCATCTGAAAGTACAATTGATGTCCCATCTCTATGTAATAACAAGGAAAAGTATAATTTAAATACGTCAAGATTGAGAAATGTTTTAACTTGAAATGCATAAAACAAGAACTTGTATGAATTCAATCTTCATGAAAGAGATAACTATGAACAGGTAAGTACTGAAAGCTATCAAACCAGCAAACAGAGACAACTCAATATAATTTTGCAGAAAGAAAGATAACTACATGGACGAATGAAGCAATGAATCTAGAAATCTTATGATTAAGGCCGATGACATGATCATACTATATAATCTTACTGATAACAATAAATATGACAAAAAAGAATAGAAGAGACCACCTATGGACATAACATGCAATGGCCACCTTTGCAAGGGTGATCACCGAGATAAATGATCATCAACAAAGTTTAGTCCAAAGTCCTAGCCAAACTTCTGCTAATCAGAAACAAATCATTTATTTTAATATTATTTCAAATATACTAAGCTATGTTTGTAAAAAGAGGTCCAAGATCCGCACTCAAACCTTATTTCTCCTCGTCAAACATTTTCAAAATATCAAAAGTTTATTTTGTATATATACTCAAAGTCGAACTTAGAACAGTTCCTCAGCTCATTACAGGTGAAAACAGGATTATATTTGCTAAACATCTTAGTTCTTTTTAATGAAAGATTGTTGTTTTTTGTCAGTTAATAAAGGGTGACTTATCAATCACCGATTTGTTCCAGATGTAATCTTGATTCTTTAGTTACAGCAAGAGGCACACTAATCTCACTTTGTTCCAGACACAAAGCTTGCACTTCACTATTGCGACTGTTAGTGTATATGAACTTGGTATACATTGTTGACCCATTTTTCATCAGCTTAAGCTTTTGAGAAAATTGGTAACTGACATATTATCAAGGCCAAAGATCTTGTGTTCAAATCATGATAACCCCAGCTTGTTTCTGTTTATGACTTGGTTTGGTCTCTGTCTATGGTTTGAGTTTGTCTTGTTTCTGTTCGGGCTTCACGTGTAACGCAGCAAGAAGCAAGAACAAAGTCTAGTACACGATTAAGCCTGAGAAAGTAGGGTTCTGGAATCCACCAGAGATAAGAAATTCTCAAGAGGAATTTTTATTAAAGGATAGAATAATAATTGATTAAATAAGTTTTTCCTCACACATGCCTAGTTATACACTACATAAAACTTGCTCTACAAGGAGTACCTATTCTAGAAAAATCCTAGCATATATAATTACCTAATATGACCTTATCTTGACTATCAAAACCCTAAAAAAGTAAATAAAATAAAATAAGGAAATAAAATCCTAATAAAATAAAGTTAGAAAAATTAAAAAATAAATAATAAAATACATCCATAGGTTGTGATAGAAGACCATAAGATGTCCTACGTCAGACCCATCCACTTGAAAGAAACTCGTCCCCTAGTTAAATGGTTGAAATTACAATCATCCACTCCTAAAAAAAAGAATACATAGAATAAAACAATTGCTCCAATTTTGTTTCAAAAGAAATCTCCACAAGTCTCTCAATTTGAAATTCTTTTGACCCAAACTTCAAAAGATTTACAAAGTTCATATTAGAATGCCAATTAAAATCTTCAACTCCAACAAAATCAACATGTTGCAATGCATCATCATTTGGAAGATCCAAGAAATCCTGAGACCTGCGTTATGGGCTCACTTTGAAAAGTATCTCCTAATAAAACTTGAGTAGAATACTCCAAGATTACAATGGTGCACTCTTTTACATTTTCTTGAACCGTTTTTTCCTTGAATTTAAATTATTCAATTGTTTCAAGCTCTTCAAATTCTCTTTGCATTGCTTGTTCTTTAAGGCTGGGCTTCTCAGTTACATTATCTACACATTCACACTTTTTCAGCGCATTTTTCAAGAACACAACCCTCAAAATTCAAATATTTATCATCATCAATTTGTTCCAAAATTTGATCATACCCCATCTCCTTAACTTGTAAACTAATACAGTTGGCTTCACAATTGCCTAACTTGAAGACGTGCTAACTTTTAGGGTTTGATTATAGCAATCGACAATATAGTTTCCAAAGCAAGAATTTATTTTCCAATCAACCTTAGATGAAATTCTTTCATAATCATAAGGAAAGTATTCTATAGCCAACAACCTTTTCATTTTTGACCAAGAAAGAATTTTAAATTTACCTTATTGAGCCCTATAATGTTGTAATTGATCCCACCAAATTTCAACTTCATCTTCAAGCTTGTATGATGCAAGTTGAACTCTATTTTCTTTAGGAATTTCTTTAAATTCAAATAAGTAAACGAGATTCACTAATGAATTTGTTAGGAGTGTTAGGGTTAGAAAGGTATGTATGTATTTTCTCCATATCATGTTATCTATCTATGAGTACTAACCTTAGGTTTAGTAAGCTAATTGCCTCCAACAACACAACTACTCTCTCTCTACCTTCTATCTCTCATCTCCCTCTCTTTGTCTTGAACTCTAACCTAATCTCAACACAATTTATAATTTTTTAAAAAAAAAATTGTCATCAAAATAAGGAATTTTTTCAAAATTAAGGATGTATCTACGAATAGGCCGACTCTCCAATGCTAGACATATAGTATCCACGATCCCAAAAGTTCACTCTTGAAAGTTCCCTCCACAAACATGGTCATCGAAGAAGTTGCTTCTAAACCCATTGTTAATCCTTGCTCTAATACCAGCATAAAGCAGGAACAAAAGCTAGCACACAACTAAGCCCGAGAAATTAGGGTTCTGGAATTCACCAGGGATAAAAAAGTTCTGAAAATCCACCAAAGATAGAGAAAATTCTCAAGAGGAATTTTTATTAAAGGATTGATTAAATTCGTTTTTCCTCATACAATGCCTATTTATACAATACATTAAACTTTCTTTGCAAGAAGTAACTATTTTAGAAAAATCCTAATATATAAGATGTTCTACATCAACGTGCTAGGCCCATATCGTTTCTAGGGCTATGCACGTGAGAGGGAGTGTTAAAGAGTATATGAGCTTGATATACATTGTTGGCCCATTTCCCATCAGCTTAAGCTTTTGAAATAATTGGTAACTAACAACCACACAATATTTTGACTGAAAGTTATCATTATGTAATGTGTATCTCAAGGTGTTCAATGCATTAGGATTGCAAACTTTTATAAAGAAACGAAAACATGAAATATTTTACAAAGACAAGAAATTGCATAGCTACAAGATAGCGGTGAGGCTAATAAACCCTGTTTTAATATATAAATTTCCACCAAAATAATATAATGTGTAAAAATCATATTTTTAAAGAAAGAAAGAGAAAAATAAAATTTACTTATCAAAAAATGAAAGAGAAAAATAAATTCACTTCTAAATAATATGCATTGTTTTTTTATAGGAAGAATAATCTACATTCACTTACTGAGAAAACTTCCCATCAACCAACTGGAAACGTCCAATTTCATATATCCGAATGGGTGTGCCCTCCCATATCTAGACACAAAAGAGTTCAACAAACCATGTACACAGGAAGAAAAATATTTAAAGTTGCAGGACAAAAAATGTTAAGAACCATAAACTTACATCCCAGATTATTGTTCTTCCATCATACCCAGCACTCATAGCTATTCGTGGGTTGAAAGGATGAACATCCAAGACATAAGACTGCCAAAATACGAAGGAAAATAAATTTGGATTATGATAAAAAACATTTAGTGGAGCAGATGGTCTGCCAGATGAGACAACTAACACTTCAAGCACCAGTCTGGCCAACTTTAAACATTTAAACCTTAAAAATATGGTGATGTAAAAGGGAAAAGAAGCATCCAAGAAGCCATGGCCCCTCCCTGGCTCTGTTTCTTTCAAGCATAAATGCAACATATTCATGTCATTAGAAGATTTTAAAAATAAAAAGATGTCAGGTCAGATGAAAAGAATGACTTGAGTTGCCATCTATATGTTATAAAAATGACAACATAACTGACAAATTAAAAAAAAGAAATAGTAAACTTTGATAAGAATGATTCCAACATACTCTACAAGAAAGAATCCCCTCCCTGTTACAGGCTGATCTTGCCAAAGATTAAAACAAGAAGGATCTAAACAGGAATAATAGATCAATGCCTGAATATCAAAACCTACTAAAGAAAGGTATCAAAAGTGAGACCACTTACCGATGCAGTGTGACCGGTCAACGAATGTACCAGGCTACCATCAACGGCGTTCCAGACACATATCCTGCAATCTGCATAAATAAGGAACAATGTAGGGCCACCAGTGCTTGAAAGGGGCAGAACATAAAACTCTGTCGCTTGCTATACTTGATAGATTATCCATAAGCATGGTTTAAAAACCAAGAAGCATATATCTTATCCAAAAAAAAAAAAACAAGAAGTATATATGAAATAAATCATTTTACCTACTGCAAGGCATGGCATAAGCCTTTCTAGTGAATTTATTCTATGTTTAAAAACAAAAGTATGTAAGTCTTAATTTTATTGAAATATTGAAAAAAACAGGAGATCTGAGGTCACAGAAACTGGAGGTCAGTAACAATCTAAAGAGTTCAATGGAAAGACCAAGCCGATCTTCCGAAAGATCTGGCAGCAACTATAAATAACACCCCAGTGTTTGCGTCTCATGCATCTAAAAAATCCGTAACTTCTTGAACAACAAAAAACTGAGTTTTAAATTTGGGTCTACTAAAATTCAAATGTGCATATAAAACTTTTAGTATAAATAAAAAAGGCTCTGCTGCCCTGGGTGTACTCCTTGCCAGCATTATATTGATTGAACAAAAATTTTAGCATATCTTTATCAACCTTTTGGCTAAGATCAAGTGAAAAAATTTCAGCACATCTTACCAGCATTAGCCAGGGATATTAATAAAATATGAGCATGGGTTTTCGGGTAAAATGCTTATGGGAGAAGGAAATGTTATTTGGCCTGCTAACAAGGTTTACTGTGGGGGCAGCTTCAAAATTATGCAATAGAGTTTAGAAACTTGAAAGAATAAAATATTTTATCCCAAACCTTAGAGCCCTCTAGAACTACCAACACCCTATGAGAACCCAACCAGCCACATTTCTAAGAGATAACAATTGAAACTTCATGGAAATGGTCAACCATATAGAGGTTCATAGACTTGGATCATCAATTTTCTCTAACTGGATTCATGGATCCAATTTTGAGGGAAAAAGATTATAAATAAATTTTAAAAAAACGGTTGCTTCCAGTATACACATTCCATCTTTTTGTTTGGTTTATCACTTTTGAAGCCTTCCAACATTCATCCTAAAATCTGGACACATAAGTCATTGAGGCACATCACTAAAATGTGTCAAAGCAACTTGCAGTTCAAGGTGTGCTCCTCTCAGGATGCCTCAAGGCATTTGAGGGCCTTGTCATACCTTTAGTAATTTTAACTATAAAGAAGATGAATGTGAAGAGAAAGTTCCTCTAAATTCAAGTAAGATAGGTGTGGCGGGTTAGTGCTTCTAGAATTTTCTGGCATCATCAAGTACTAATAAGGTAAGAGAAAATTAAACAAGCTGACCAAAAATTCAACTTCAATTAATGTTACAGAGATTATGACAAGGTTGTTATGATCTTTAAAATAATGAACACAAATACTGCTGCAAAGAAAAAAAATAAAATTAAAACTAAAATGAATTGAAGATAGATAAGAAATAACTGTGTTAAGATATGCAAGAGGTGCACCTGCCAAAGACAAGCTAACTAAAATTGATTAAGTTCACCAACTGCAAAGACAAGCTAAAGTTGAAACAAGAAGTGACATGATGGTATAAGATTTTTCAGAAAAAAGTCACCCTAGATAAATCTTAACGTGAAAAAGACTGCTAAACCATCTTTAGGTATTGGGACTTGCATTTGTTAGAAAGAGGGGAAGGCTTGCCAGAAAACATTTTTTTCTTAATGCTATAACTTCTCAGTAAAAAGATTTTCATAAGTCACTACTTTACCCATGATAGCTGCAAGCACGAAGCGATTGTCCAGGCTCCACACAATCATATTGACCCCACGAGGAGTTGGTAGAAATCTCTGGCGTGGGCCTCCTCGAGGAGGTTGAGGAGGCAGTGGGGGAGGTGGAACCTTCAGATGATATGCCCGTGTCCAACGTCCAAATTTTCCCTTAAGCAATATCAGGAGAGTAAGTGAATCCATTATCAACGCACTACATGCATTTAAATTCAAATACAGCACAGCAAACTTGATGTATTGAGCGTGCAAAAAAAATATAAAAAGGAATCGTGTCGCTTAAAAGGAAATATCCACCAAAGGCATTGGTTGAGAAAACTCACATGAGATCTACGAGATCTCGGAATCCATATAATTGCACTACCATCCCGAGAACAGGTAACTATGTTGTCATGACAAAACCTGAGAACATTAAATTTCAAGGAAACAGTTCATACAACTGCAAGGTAGGTTGTGTTGAATAAAAACAAAAACAAGAAAGAGTGGGAAATTTTGAAGATAGTGTCACTTAAAAACAAATCACGTCATGTGAATTGAAAAAGAAGATGTTGACAAACCAGGAATTCTTAAATTTTGGAACATTATCCTCCTTCAAAGAGTCAGACATAGATGACCTCGGAGCAACAGCACAGCCACTGCAGATGAAAGCATGAGATTTTGTATATTTCAAAAAAAACACACACACATGCTCAAATTCCTACACGCATGCACATACGTACAAACATAAAAAGAACACTTAGGTGGACCGACATGTTAAATTGAACATAATTGACATCATTCTCTTGGGCACCTACCTAAATTGGACATAATTGACATCATTTTCATGGCCACGTAAAACATCCAGCTCATGAATTGGTTGTTCTGAGTCATCTATGCTAGATTTAAAGGCACTCCAAACCTGCAAACATCTGATCTTTGTAAAACTGTCCAGCTAAACTTCTAACAGTATTAGCAAACAAAAGTGGAGTAAAATCAAATATCATCACAGCATCACATATGAACCACAAGAAGTCATTTGAAAAGTTCAGATGTTTAAACACACCCTTGCATAAGTGTCAGAGCTACCAGTAACAAAAACAGTTCCATTAGCATTGTATGCACAGCAAAGTATCTGATGGCTCTGGAGACCATTGCTTGCAGGGGGTCCATTACTAGATGGAGCATTGGTTTTACCTGCAGACAAGTTCTTAATTCCTATGTGAGTTCTTATTACCCAAATACAAGTTAACAATCAACAAAACAATACAGAAGTAATCATCTAACCAGTGACAGCATCTGAAGGGCTTGGCACGTAAATTCGTGGACTACATTGGGAATACCTAGCATCCCAGATTCGACAAGTTCCATCGTCCGATGACCTACACATGTTAGTAGAGTAAGTAGCAATGCAAACAGATCAACCCAACCAGGTGTTAATGGAATAAACTGCCCATACCCAAGATGTCAGATTGCAAAACTCTTAGAGAAGGCTTCTTAAGAATCAATAGAAGTATTTACAAGAAATTGAAATATGTATTCAGGTTTGAAGTGAACTTAAATCAGGTATGTATATCACAGCAGCACAAGTAGCTGACAAGGAGCTAGCTACAACAGAGAACAATAAATCTAAAAGTGGAGCTCACGATAAAAGCTGGTAAACAGTGCTAGGCCTGGGACTAAACGCAATGGCAGTAACAGCTCCAGTATGCCCCCGCAAAACCGAGATTGGCATTCCATCTGGCAAGCGCCACTGTCATAAACCAACAAGAATTATCTTGTTGTCGATGAACACAAAAAAAAAGCACATCTAAAAGTTAGGTATCCTTACAACTCGAATGACGAAATCATTTGAAGCAGATGCCACCAAAGCATTGTTTGAACTTACAGCCAAGTCGGTTATGTCACCCTTCAGTCCATATAACAAGTTACAGGAAAACAAACTTTAGAGGCTACATTGAGAATCAAATATTCTAAACATGATATAGGCAATGAAAACTCACTTCATGTCCACGGCAGCTAACCAAGCAAAATGCAGTTTCCATCGACCAAATTTTGACAAGACGATCATCCGAACCAGTAATAACATATCTCCCAGAGCGGTCGAATATGGCTGCAAGATACAAGCAATGAAATTAGGAAGTCCATTATCATCCTCTCCGTTCTCAGATATAGCAATATGGAAAAACGGAACCGGAGAAGTAGCAACAAAAGGAACATTGTAAAGTGAAGAAAAAAAAATGAGCAAAACTCCTGGAACACAATCTTCATTAGTCATAATTTAGACACCCAAGTCATCAATTAACAGACACCCTCTTCCCATAAAATCACTTAAGTTTAATAAGGTTCAAAGACGTAAAACCATTCACTAATATTTGAAGCTTGGCTGTTTTTCACCCAATTGGTGAGTGGTGACACCAACCAAACTACTTTCATAACAAACTCCCTCTCAAACTAATGTGGTCCTCTCATCACCAGTAATTGCGTAATTTGAAGGCTAAATGCTACAGAATAATAGGTGGAAACACTCAAACTGGACATATCATGTTTGGTTCAGATTGGACAACTTCTGGAAACCATTTGCATAAAAGAAAAGATGAAGACAATGAAGGACACTTAAACCAGCTTGCTTCCTGACCCATTAACTCATTTTTGAATGTTTGTAGCCTACAAATCAAATCAACAAAAAAATTCAATTAAATATTTCAACGAATGGCCAAACAAGCTTTTAACCAATTCATGATGGAGCATGCATAGGAAAATTGTATTAGATTTAGGGTCCTTATTTTATATACTTGGGTTATTTAAAGATGTAAGAATATTTGTGATTTAATTATAGAATTTAGGTATAGCTTAGGGATTTTATTAGGATTTATCAAGATTTGATATTATTAGGGTTTACATTCCCTGTTATGTTTGGGATTGGTTCCTGTATAAGCACCTTATTATGTTTGGTTTAATTTGAACAAAGTTATATCTTTGTCTCATTATTTCTCCTCCCCAAATTCTTTACCTTTCCCTCCTATTTCCTCACCTTTGCCCCCTATTACCACTGATCTCTCCTCCTCTCTGTCATTTTTCTCACCTGTCTCTATAATTCTTCTCCTCGACACCCTTAGTTCTCTTCTCTTGATTACTTGTTCTGCATCAATTGGTATCAAGCTGAAAGGTCCTTTATCCCTAACCATCATTCACATCAGTCTTCAAACTTCCGCAAAACCCAACTGATCTATAAAAAAATAAAATAAAATAAAATAAAAGCTACAGTACCATATAAAATGATGTGAACAGTATCATGCTACAGTGCCCAGGAAGAAAAACAGGTTTTTCTTCTGATATTTTAGTTTCTGATTTCTGGAAAAAGAAAAAAGGAAAAAAAACTAATAAAAAATCATACAAAGGATAGGAAAAAAATTGTTGCCACTTATGAGAAATGGGTTCAATTGAGTCCACTCGGGTTTTATTGGTGAGAATCCATCATGTGTTATATCCGATCACACGGGATGTGTTGCATAAGGTTTTCAATCAATATGGGTATGTGGAGCAATCAGGATATTGCAAACTCAACATGTTTCCAAGCTCTTGTGCAATTTCGGTTTCATCAAGATGTTTTCTTGGCTCGATCATCTCTTCATGGTTGTCATATTTATGATCGATGAAATATGATGGATGTTGCCAATTGGATATCTAGTGTTACTCCACTATTACCAACAAAATTGTACCCTCTACATGTGATGCCTCTTCTCAAACTGGTGTACGTATTTTGAATCTGATAAAAAGGTCGTCAAAAGTATCACTAGACTTGAAACTTTATGCCTAACAATGTGTTTGGGAAGGAGAATATTGGAGGGGAGGGGAGGGGATTGGGCTATGGGTATCATGCCCTTGTTTGGAGTTCTTTTAATAGGGAGGGGAAGAGAATTATGGGGGATTTAATCCCCTCCAATGCCCCATTTTTAACATTCCCCAATTTGGGGTATAAGAGTGGAGGGGATTGGGGGTTATTATTATACGTTGTATAATTCCAACTTTACTCTTTCTCTAGTGGTTTAAATTTTATAAGGAAGGGTATACTTGTAATATGATAATAATAACTTATTCATTCCCTTACCCTAGCCCTCCTAACCAAACAAGGGGAATGTATTTCACCCTCCCATTTTTTTTCACATCCAAACATGGTTAGGTTTCCTTCCCCTCCACTCCCCTCCCTTTAAATACCCCTCCTACCCTTCCCTAAAGATGTTGGAAGAGGCAAAAGACATTAGACTTGAACTTCAAGCACAAAAGGATGAGCTTCAAATCCAGAAAGCCGAGCTTCAAATGCAAAAATCTGAGCTTCAATGCACGAAGGTTGCTTTACATCCTGCATCTCCTTTACAAAAAGAACCAAGACACGCCGATGCAGAACAATGGACCTATTGAGCATGTCCCATCAAAGATGTGAGCATCGTCGTTACGCGTGCTATTCCTTCTATTTATTTTTTTTATAAGTAAAAGAATATATTAGAAGAGCAACAAGGGGTGCAACCCATTTACAAAATCATCTACAAGAAAGGAACTCAACAAATTCTAAGAGGTATTCCTTCTATTCATTTTGTTATGCCTCCAAATTTTCAAGATGAGAAGAACGACTTTGCGACATCCTTTGTGTTTCTTAATGATGATATCAAGTTCAACACACTTCTGGTCTTTACTGTGCTTTCTCTTGACTAAAAACTTTATCATTCCACACTTTAAAAAGTGGTTGATTCTTCTCCAACTGGGAGAGAATGATGGAGCATGGGAAATTTGTATTAGATTTAGGGTCCTTATTTTATATGCTTGGGTTATTTTGAGATTTAAGAATATTTATAATTTAATTATAGAATTTAGGTATGTCTTCAAGGATTTTATTAGGATTTATTGAGATTTGATATTGTTAGGGTTTTAGCTTTCCTATTAGATATTATTAAGTTTTAGGTTTCCTATTATGTTTGGGATTGGTGCCTATATAAGCACCTTATTATGTTTGGTCTTGATTAGACATTGATTATTGAATAAACTTTGATATCTATCTATTAAAAAAAAAAAAACTTTGATATCTGTTTCATTATTTTTCCTCTCCCTAATTCTTCACTTTTGCCTTCTATTTCCTCACCCTTGCCCCTTATTTCCTCTTAGCTCTCTTTCTCTTTCTTATTTTTCTCCCCTATCTCTATTATCCTTCTCTTCAATCTCGTCATTTCTTCTCTCTTGGTTAATTGTTCTACATCAATTCAATTATTTTAATTTCAAACCCCTTCCACCCTAAAAATATTTTGAAAAAAGGTTGTCATTTGCACGACAACTGAAGTTACAAAACACCACGAGAATGAGTACATCAACATAGTCATTAATGGAATCATATCTAAAAGAATTTCCTTAAACTGCTGATACTATATGAGCACGAGTTGGACTTCAGGGAGCCAAGATGTTAATTCCAAGTTCAAGGATGGGAAGACCATACCACAGTAGACAGCATTACGGTGCCCCCTCGACTTCTTTATATTTTGCATCTTTTGCACCATGGTTGATGGTTTAGCAATGGCATAACATGCAGAGCGAATGGATGGAGCACGGTGGTGCTTTGTGAAACCTCCTCCAATTTCTCTCAAACTTAGCCCACGCACTTGATCAGCCTGCATGTGAGGCCAGCGCAGGTAAGCAGGAAGAGGCTTAACTTGCTGATACTCCATACTTCTATCACCTGCAAAAATAGAAAGCAAAAGTTTGAGAATAAATAAACAGATCATGCAAAGACCTATAAAAAGAATAACAGGCTAGATCCCATAAGGCAGGGATATCTACACATAATCAAAATGTATAGAGATAGCCAAAGCCTTAAAATTGAAAGCACCTGACGAAGTTGGGGGCCTAATAAGAGGACCTAAAGAACCGCATATACATATGTAAATGTCTGTGTGGGGTTCAAAATGATCCCTTCATAGCAGCCACATCCATTGACTGAGAAAGAAAAAGAAATCTAAAAGAGCCAGGGGCTGAAGGTGGGCTTTGCAGCCAAAGTGGGATTTATCTTTTCATTCCCAAGAACAGATAATATAAATTAAAAGAATTACCGCTTTGGGAACATTTTTATTATGTCAACTATAAGCCATAGTTAATCAAGGACGAGGAATTGCAGAGAAGATTTGTCAGCCTCTATATACTCATCAAGTAAATTCGTAATTCACGGTTACCATAATTATTTACTAAAAATGTTCAGGTAGAAAGAAGGAAAGAGAATCAAACACACAAATATTTTTTTTTTTAAAAATAACTTAATAAAAACAGGATGAAATGCAGACCAAGATTTCAAGCAAGAAGCAAATTTTCAAAAGGATTAAATACTTTGAAGAGAAAGGTGAATTTTCTTTGAAATCAATCACATTAAAGTAAATTACTGGGAACCATTACATACAATCCATAAGTGAAAAAGAACCAGATCCCAACAATGTAGGAACATCAGCAGCATTTGGAGCATTTCCTCCATCCTTGCCATACAAAGGAGAGGCTGTATTCAGAATCAGTTGCTTTAGAAGCTTTACCAAGTGATCCTTCTCAATGTGAGAGTACCTGATGGTAACAGAAGTGGCATTCTGGTAAGTCAGATATTGCATCATGAGCTAATAATATGAAATGATGAGGACTAAAGAATAAAATAAGCAAAACAAATTGTTTTAGTGCAAACTAATCTTCCCTAGTATATTTGAAATAAGGTGGACCTAAATCCAAGATTTGAGTTAGAATATGGTGCGAAAATGGACTTGGTAAATATTGTTGGTCCATATCCTATTAGATTAAAAAATTTGGAATAACTTGGGTAAAAATTATTATAGAAAAGTACCAAGGGGGCGCAACCCGATTATAAATATTATCTACAAGAAAGTGATTCTATGAACTCTATAAGATGAAGATCATTTACAAGAAAATTCCCCTCAACCAGAAAAGAAAAATAGATTAGGTCAACCCTTCTTCTGAGTTGATATCCCTCTCAACATTCTCAAAAGCTCGCTTGTTTCTTTCCATCCACATCATGAAAAGAGGAACCAAGGCACTTTCCTCTTCTCCATAGGAACCTGAAAACCACTCCAAGCAAACTCCTCGAGAACGAAGCCGGCAAAAACCCAAGCAAGCCCCAAAATATGAAGATTGTCAATGGCCAAAATTCTTCCCCAAGTAGCCTCCCGAGCAAAGAAAACCACTTTAGAAGGGGCACAAGTCTTCCAAAAGCTTTGAAAAAAAAATGAATTTTATCTAAAGGCAAAACAATGTCCTTATAGAAGGAACTAACTTCAAACTTCCCACCTGAAGTAGGCACCAATTTACCATATTCTCACTGTCGATATCAATCTTTTCTTTTTGAATAACTAGTTAACAACCAAGGTATTAGAGCCAAAGATCCTGTCTTCAAATTCTAGGAACCCCTACTTCTTATTGCTTCTTATTTGTCTAGGGTTTATGCACGTGAGAGGGTGTGTTAGAATATGGGTAATATAAGTTTGATGTACATTGTTGGTACCTTTCTTATCAGCTTAAGCTTTTGGGTTAACTAGTTAAGTATTATTTGGCCTAACCTATAAATTCTGAAGATCAACTTACTTGATCAGTCAAAAAAAATTATACCACCAATCGATG
Organism: Bretschneidera sinensis; assembly: GCA_023935145.1. Classification (NCBI taxonomy): domain Eukaryota; kingdom Viridiplantae; phylum Streptophyta; class Magnoliopsida; order Brassicales; family Akaniaceae; genus Bretschneidera; species Bretschneidera sinensis. The sequence continues at coordinate 38,567,098 of CM043697.1, read as the reverse complement.
ATATCTTTATGAATAGAACTTTATTGTTTGAGGACTTTTTGATTCCTTTAGGAAATGCTACTTAAAAATTGTCCAAAAAAGTAGTGCAACCGAAAATATGGAACAAAACATCACCATAAAGTTCAACAACCTTCTTAGATGACTCAATATGGAGACTAAAAAGGACAGGAAAAAATCAAGAAGAATATATACCTCTCCACCAACTTATCATAACTTAGTGGGAAGGAGGTGCCATCATCATTATCATCCCCACTATGTGCACCACTTCTCGAAAACCAAGCATGATATCTTCTAGGTAGAAGCTGACGTTCCAAGAGCTCATTCCACATCTGTGCAAAAGTCCTCTGGCAAGGTCCAGCAGACAGAAAATGCATTATCAGAAAGTAAACTTCTCTGAGGTCTATATCTACATCACTCCCAACAGCACGACCAATAGCTGTCTCTTGTTGCTCACACTGAGCCTTCTCCTGCACCGCATTTGAGAACTTCAAAGGTGCCTTACAGAGAGAAGATTTACCACCAGAAGATCTACACTTCCAATCCATATTCTTCCAACCTGAGACTGCAGAAGAAGCACTTATCCATTGCATGCCATAATGGATATGATCAAATAGTAAATGCAGACAAAACAACAGTCTAAAAACTTGGTACCATTACCAATAAAATAGTGTACGCTTTATATATAAAGCGTACTCCCTCCATCCCATCTATTTTGGTATGTATAGAAAACCCAATTTTTTAAGGCAACGTAATAATTACTGTTACAACCCATCAAATTATTATTTACTATTCAAAAATACCGTTATTTAATACCTAAACTTAAATGGTAGAGCCTTTTCTCTTTCTTGAATTTACTTTTTACCTACTTCAACAATGTAAGTCTTATTTAGGAAACCTAACAAAAATTGAGCATTGACTTTTCAAAGTGGACAAACAAAATGGGACATTCCAAAATGAAATACTTGCCAAAATAAATGGGATGGAGAGAGTAATAAAAAAATCTTAATATGTATTTATACAAAAGCACGGCAAACAAGGAAGCATATCTAAGGTAAACACCCCAAATAAATCATTCCTTTAACCAACAAACAGATAGGTAAATGAAATGGAAATGGTTGGAATGCAAAATTCATAGACAAGACACTTCGGTTGCAACCATAAAAGATACACAGTCCTGTACATAGTAACTCCGCAAAGTTTACACAGAAGACTTATTATTCAAGGGATCGCATGACAAAATCTCTATATACACATGCTTTCAACATAGTGGTCTATATATCATAGCCAGAATAATTTACATTAAATTATAGACCATACAAAAAGAAAAGAAAAAACACAAATATAAGGAGAAAGACCAACACCATTATGACAGTGTCTCAAATGTTCCATGCCTAGCGGTCCCCGCAGGGGTTTGGAACTAATGCTGCTAACTTATAAGGTACTAAATATTTTAAGGTTAGAGAGAGAGAATGATTTTAGAATGTGAGGCTTTGGGGGCAGTTATCATTTATCTCCAAAAAATTCTTCACCTTAGCAAACTTTCTCGATTGTTTAAAAATGAGTACTGAGCTATTATCAACATGCAATAGGATCCTTTTGTGTTGTTACTCATTGTTAGTTGTTCATCTTCATTCTTTTGTCTCCTTGACTCAAACCCAAATCTAGGATTTGTTGCAGCACTTATCAGCTTGTAAAACCAAAACTAAACGTGTAATGTTTTAGTGGATTCCCATCATCTAGAAAATGAAGTAGGTAAAACTTATATGAAGTTCTTTACATTAAGTTCATGAAGTTCTATATAAAATTTTCACTTTTACAACAATAAAATGAATTATCATGGCCTATTATCTAACATATATTTATGAGAAACTCCACAAAATCTACTAAATCTAAGCCATTTACAAAAGAATGCCCCTTGGCCCAAAAATTAGCCTTGTACATAGGTTGCACCCCTTTGGTGCACGTTCTTTTTAATACAATTTATTTACTTATAAAAAAATACATTTATGAGAATTTTAAAATTACAAAAAGTAACATGTTTTGATAAATTTTCACTTACAATCTAAGCTCTAGTTTTTAAAAAAATAATAGCAATAAGTTTTAAGCCCTTGATGAAATATGGGTTAAATCATACAATAAAATGATCTTTAGTTGAAATTTTGTATATTTGATCAATTATATGTGTTTTATTTAATAGTAAAGTTCGATCTTGAATTTTATTTTTGAAAGTATTATTTTTTAAATAGAACTTCGTCTAAGTCTTACCCAATGTAGTTTGTTACTCCGTGTCTAATAATGAAGTCTCTTGGAATATCCTTTTTACCCGTAATGCTCATGATTGGGAAATTGAGGAGATGACGATGTTTTTAGAATCCTTATATAATTCTAGAGTTGAGAGGGGTAGAGAGGATGTGATGAAATGGAGGTCTTGTCCAAAAAAAATGGTTTAAGGTGAAAGATTTCTACAAAATTCTACTTGATAAAGATTTTTTGAATGGTATCCCTAATTATCCCTCGAGAGCAATTTGGTGCTTCAAATCTCCGAAGAAAGTTAATTTTTTTTGTAGGAAGCTTCGTGGGAAAAAATTCTTACCCTTGATAATTTACAAAGGATGGGAAAAGTGATTGTAAATAGGTGCTTCATATGCAAGCAGTGTGCCGAGTCCGTTATCATCTTTTGGTGGAGTGCTCGTTAGCTAGAAGTTTATGGAAGATGAGTTATAGGATTGTGGGAATCTCTTGGGTGATCGTGGGTTCAGTGTTGGATGAGATTTGAGCTTGGAGCGACTTAAGAGCTTCTAAGGAGGTCAAGAAAGCTTTGCATCTAATTCCACATTCTATTTTTTGGACTGTGTGGAGAGAAGAACCAGAGGGCTTTTGATGGTGTGGAGAAACCTATTGAGATCATTAGAAATAGTTGGTTTAACATCCTCAATTTTTTGTTTAGGCGGAATTTCTTTGTAAATAATGAGGATCTTCTTGATTTTGTAGATTTTCTTCATTATAATTAGCTGTTGGCTTCGCTTTGCACCTTCTTGGTGCTTTTCTAATAAAAAAAAAGTCTTACCCAATGTAGTATACCAAACCTCAAGTATTGGTTTAAAGATAAGAGGGAGGCAGTTAGAGGGGAGGACAATGCTGGTGTCATAGTTGTGTTCGATGTGTCAAGCACTCTATTCTTAACTACTTAAGTAATATTTGGATATCAGACGGTAAAGAATTAGCAAATTTTCAGTACATTTGGAATTTCTCATAAAAGAAAAAAATTATCTAATTTGACAAAATCATAAATATAACTTAACTTGTTTCTTACTTCCACTCATCTGCCCCATTACCATATTAGATCACTTCCACGGACTAAAGGTTGTACAATCAGTAAAAATGCAAAAAAAAAAGGGCATGTATCTATACAAACCAAACTAAGCTCGAGCACCAATAGCCCCGCCTGATCAAGTACATTAACAAATACTACTAATTTTCCATATATTAAAAGGCAGTTTGTTAATTAACTAACCATATCTAAATATCCTACGACTAGATTACTCCAATATCGCATGCATCAAGGAAAATGATACTTTGAGTGGAACCCAAGTGGTTCCTTTGAATTAGAAATGTCCCAGATAAACTGAAAAACAACTGAGCAACTAGTTATTTATTTGTTGAAGCAGGTTATATGGCATCTTTTCTACTTTCTCATTGAATTCTACGTGAATTTATTAAAATGAATCTCCTTATAAGCTCTGAGAAAATATCCTGTACAACACAAGGCACTAATCTAAAAAAAAAGATAACAAATCAATCATCTTTAGTAAACCATATCCAATTCAAACTAAAATTAAATCTCCGAACTCAAAAATTTTAGCATAAACACACCACCAGATTAAAAAGAGTCAAATACAGAAAATATAACTCAAAAACATTATAAAAAAAAAACACACAATATCCTCCTTCAAATCTTAAACTCCTCTTTTGACGCTTCAAAATCGAATTAAAGGTAGCTCTCGATTAAATAACGCATAAATATCATAATTAAAGGAGTCGAGATCTAATCAAAGACACATGCAATAGCACCGAATGAAATCTAAACAAACTTTCATTCACAGCCTAAAAGTAAAGCGAATATAGAATTCTTATTTACCTTAAATAGAGTCGGTTTAGATAATAAAAACCTCAAGCTTTTAGCACAAAGTAGCTTTACAGCACTGATTAAGAGCTTTAAGTTTCGGAAAATCAGAGAAACATCGAAAAGCAAAGAAAGGGATACACCAGCGAATTTGAGGAGTTTTAGGTTGAGGGAAAAAAATTAAAATAAGTTACACATTTTGTATTTTGACTTTGTTCGGTTTTTTTGGGGGATTTCTGGCACTATGTTTTTCTTTTCGTTATCTGTCTCTGAGGAGAGAGCAGAGACGAAATAAAATGAACGAAATGGAGAGAAGTAAATAATCGGAAGAAAATATTTTTGGAGGAACCTGTAAAATAAAAGTAAATATATTTATATTTATATTTATATATATATATATATATATATATAGAGAGAGAGAGAGAGAGAGGTGGGGCGCTCGAAAATTTGATGCAAGGGGACTCCCAAATCTATAAAAAGACAAATAAGCTCTTACCTTGAATGGCAACTTCTTTCTTTTAAAGGAAATTATAAGAATCTAGACAGGGTTATAATCGTCTTTTTCTTATTCCGATGGCGGCCCTGTGTCATTCATATTTTGCATTAAAGATTCTATGCTGTCATATTACTGTTGTTACCTTTTCTTGCAACGGTCTCATAACTGACGAAAAGAAAATTGGAAAAAAAATTTAACAGGTTACTAACGAATGATGAGCGATTCTTGGTTAGATCATATATTGTTTTATATTTGTTTATAATTTTATTAAATTATATTTATTTGTTTAGATTTGAAATTTGAAATTAGAATTGAAATGGAATCATAATGTTTTTCAATATAAAATGATTGAAAAATCATGATTCCATCTCAATTCCAAACTTTAGTTCCAAACAATAAAACATAACGTCAATAATTTTGGAAAACTTAGTGTGTAGATTTTTTTTTATTTCACATGACGTTACTAATAAAATTTATCAAAATTACAATGGTTTTAAATTAGATTTAATAAAAAAATTTATCGAAATCAAAAAAAAAAAGAAATTTAGCTCACACGAAGTTCTCCCAAGCTCATTTCAAATAATAAGACTTCTTTTTTAAGAGGAAAAAAAAAAGCCAACAAACATTAGGTTTAGTAGTAAGAGTTCGTCCATCTTACTAAAAATGATTGGATTCGAGTTCTTCCTAAACGTTTGTTTAGGTTAAACTTAAGCTTTCATTGCATATGGAGATTAGTCTGTCTCTTAACCTATTTTATCTATTAAAATATATATATATAATATTTATTTAAATTACAAATTTAATCCCAAATATTTGGGTGTTTTTTATTTCGTCTCCAACATTTAAAATTATAAAGTTAGCATTCATAATTTTTTTTTTATTTATCCTTCAATTCATGAAGGATTAAGATTATGGATGGAGCTTAGTAAATTTTGATGCGGATATTCCACTAATTAAACCAAAAAAAGGTACTCTTAACTCAATTAAAATGATAAATAATTAAAAATCATCACATCAAATTATTAAACCTTATAAAAATAGAGAAAAATTACAAACCTTACAAAAGCTTTTAATTAAACCAAAAAAAACTACTCTTAACTCAATTAAAACAGTAGTAATTAAGACTAAATAAAAGTTAAAATCAATACATCATAATGTTGAATATTTTCTCACAACCAATCAAATAAGTAACACGTGGGGTCTTAGAGGGCAAAAGAGTAAGTTTATAGACCAAAATGTACAACCAATCAGATAGTTATATTTGACAAAAAGTAACACAATAATTTCACTATTAAACCTTAATGAACATATATCTTAATTGAACACTCTCAAACCTTCTTGTTTTATGACTTTCTTTTTAAATTATTAACTTAGGCATTGAAGTATTGGCAGATTCATCATTACATTCGTAATACATTTTGCTAAAATTTCTAATTAAAAAATAATATGTTTAACTCAGTTAAAACAATAAATAATTAAAAAGTAACACAAAAAAACAAAATCACTTTAAGATATAAGAATTGAAATCCCTTAAAATTACCATTCAATCAATGATAAAGAGATAAGAAAAACCAAAAAGTAGACACAAGCAATGATTTCAAAAACGTTTTATGGGTTTGTGTGCTCACAGAGACAGAGCGTAGGTAAAACGTCTTGAGACATAAAATTTTATGTGTTTTTTTCGTTAGGCTATGTTTTTTACTCTAGGACAATGACTTTTACGCCCCACTGATCGGGTCGATTTTTTTTTAAAACCTTGAAAATCATAAAAAATAAAAATAAAAATCTAAGATTCAAATTTATGCTCAATACAAACTTTAATTATTAAGTTGTTCATGTTATGATATCATTGCACTTTATAAATATTTATTACATGTTATCTGTTTTAATAATAACTACAAATTATTTAATGAATAACGTACAAGTTACAATAATATAAAAATAAAAAATATATAATATATAAATTTATTAATATTTATAAAAATATAATTATAATTTATATACTCTAAATAATTAAAAAAACATTGAAATTTATTAAAAATTAATTAATTAATTTAAATTTAAATTATTTTTATATTATTTTAATTATTTATTTATTTAAATTTTAAAACACTTTAAAACTTGAAAACTTACTACTCGTCTCATTTAAACAAATGCCATTACATTTAAAAACACTGTAGACAAGTGAAAGAACAAGGTGATCAAATAGCTACACAAGTGGTGCGGCATGTCATTTGCGTTTGTTGTCATCCAAATGTCACGCGGCATGCAATCATTGCAAGAGTAGCAGTGAGCATATGCAATCATTGCCAGAGTTGTTAGTAATGGTTATTTCTTATTTATTGTATCATATAACTATTTATTTTAACAAATGAATCATCCAAATCTTGTCGACATTCTTGTTACAAAATTTCCTTTTCCTGTTCTCTCAAAAAAAAAAAAAATCCTTTTCCTGCGCTTTATCTAGGAGCAGTAGTCTCATAATCAATTTAGGAGTAAATTTAACGTAGCTTTTATGTCTAATTTGCTTAGTTGCTAATACTTTAAATTAAGATTTGGAATCTAAAATACTCGGTATTCTCACAATTGCCTAAATAATTCTTTGGATGCATAGTCAACATTCAACTATCATTTCGCATCAACCAAGAACGATTTTTTCTTGGTTAGTAACAGCATGACCGTTGACTCGCGATCATACGATCGGAGATCTAATAATTAATGTAATTTACAGAGTAAAAATCAAAATCTGAAAATAAGAAAAACAAAAAAAAACTTTAAAACACATTATGAGCTGTTTTTCTTGAGTTTCTATTAGTTTCCACTCCGTCGAGAGTTTGTTAATGGGTCATGTTGATGCCAAAAGGATGACGAAGGGTTGTTCTGTCTTTTGTGACTTTCAACGGGATGGAGGGATTGTCCGATGATTATGAGCTTGCCAGAAATAGGAGATTTTGAGGTGGTTTTGTTCCTATTGTTGTGACCATTCAGTGAGTCAGACACCTACAAAAGAAATCACTCGGAGCGTGGTGCTCGAAAAAAGACCTCTCGATGATTAAATCAATGAATGAAGTTTTAAAAAAGTAAGAAAATGATTTAGAATGATATCGATGCGAGAGAGTAACCAAAGGGGGAAAGCCGAAATGGTTATTTTAATCCCTCGTGTGTTTGCTCTTTGTATATAGTTTTCTCTTTGATCTCTTATTTCTATTGTATGCCTATGCATGTGTCTCCATCCCACTCTTTATGAAAGCATGAATTTCTTTTTATAGGTGTTGATGATCCTTATCTTCGGAGTTCTGAAGTGAGGTACAATTTGGATGTGACTTTCTGAACCTCGAGATTTGTGAGAAGCGACCTCTGTTTGTAAGAGATGATTTCTGCATGTGAGTTTTTTCATTAAAGACGGAATCTTCAGACTATAAGGTGACTAATCCATTATTATAGTAAGAGTAGGTTTGGTCCCCATACTATCTATGGGTAGCAAGCCACATGTTCGGTGCTTACTGAACCAAGTGATTTTGGTCACATCAGGTTATGGATAAATATCCTCTAATATACAACAAAATCTTTAGGATACGCAAATAACAAGTCTGAAAAATTTCTTAAAAATTATATTTGATAATAATAATAACAATGCATGTAACTTTCTCTGAGTAAAAGCAAAAAAGAAAAAAAGAGGAGAGATTGAATTCAAATCAAATGGAAGTTAATTCTGATTTTTATAAACGTTTTGTAATTTTCAATTATCACAAAATTAAAAAATACAAATGATAAAACTTTACTTTTAAAAAAATTATTATTGAAAAATAAAAAACTTTAAAATTTACAAACCTATAATCGATTACCAAATGACTATGTTTGAATTATAAAGTAAAAAAATAGCATGTAGTCAACTATTAATAGTTACTTGCACTTATCGACCAAACTATTAGATGCATTAGTCAACTATCACTTAATATAGTCGACAAATGGTTTTCAAACAAAAACTATTAACAAAATTGTGATCATGATTCATGACTATAGATCCAACAAGATCACAATGCACGAGTCGCATATCCAACAGCCACATATAGTCTCAGTTCACGGCCAATTATCAAGGAGAGAGGAAAAGGTAAAGAGAACAGAAACGGAGCTGGGTTCTCTTTTTTGTATATGGCAACCACGTGGATATTTGGTGGAGTCTATTGTGCGGGTAAAGAAAAAAGGAATTTTGCTCATTGTTTTTTTTATTTTATAATTACACATATTTTTTTGATAAATTTATAATTTTGAAAATGAAAACAAAATATTAATGCAAAAACAAAAAAAAATTAACACCAAACATGTGTTTTATCACAGAAAAAAAAATGTGTTTAGCAAAAGAAAAAAAATTAGAGTAAAGAAAAGTAAAATGTAAGAGAAAATAAAACTAAAATGATTGATATTTTTTTTTATATATAAAAATCATAATATTTTAAAATTAAAAAAATTGAAGAGAAAAAAGATGAAATTATCAATTAATTATCATCTAATCGCTCACTTTAATATCTACTAACATAATGAATGATATAATAGTAAAATTAATTGTATTACATTTTCTTTTCTCTTATTTTTTTTACTTTATTAAGCAATAGCAATAAAGAATTAGTTTCTTTTCTTTTAGCTTTTCATTTTATTTCTTAAACACATGAAGAAAAAAAAATTAACATTCTTGTTTTTCTATCACCTTAGTTTTCTACCTTCATTTTTTTTTAACTAAACATAAATGTCTCTCAATTTTGAATGAGTTAAGGTTGGGAGACGAAATCGAAGACGATCGAAACAGCAGGTATCAAAATTATATGATAAACCAAAATCTTCATACAACCAATCACATGAAAACAAAAGAAGAGGCATAATTTTGTCAAAATTATACCCATACCTGTATATTTGTTCACATGAATGTTCATTTAAATAGCATTAACCAAAAATAGTTATAAGATTCAAAACTCAATACAATGGCATCTTATTTCTGCTACATCTAATCAATGTCTTCAACGTAGTAATAATCAAAGTCTTTGATGAACAAAATAATTATGTAATGAGTAATATTAAATATACGGATATTTGTGCAAATATTACTTTTTTTTTCTTCACAAAAATTAAACATACATACTCACATCCAATTATGTGCAAAAGAAGATAGGAATCCATATAGTAAGATTGTTTTTTTTTTTTCCTTTTGAAGTTTCCTCATAAATGTTTAGCCACTAGCATCGACATTTGCTATCATGTTGCATTATTTTGTAGTGAAAAAGCCATTAGCAGTAATCTTTATTTTAAATGTCTCAAATCTAGTTTTGTATACCAAAATATTCATGCAAGCTACTGGTTTCCTTTTCCTGCATTTTATCTACTGGAAAACTATCCAAAAAAAGGGGTAGGGGTTGGAAATAACATAGACGGTTATACGCAACGGATCTTTTGGGTGATGCATCACCCCCGGTGTTTTGCTCAAAAAAAACATAAAAAATAAGTTCCACTTTCAAGGGAAGGAATTTAACAGTCAGAAAACGGATAAGCATAGCTAAGGATTCAGTGAAGATGAACTAAATTATGTGAAAAGGAGGCAGCAATTCAAAATCTCAGCATGAACTATGTGATTGCATCTGCTTTTCTCTGTCTGGAGCAGCAGTGACATTCATGGGAAAGAAAGGAGGAACATTCAAGAAGAAAATAAAGCTTCAATGTTTTCATGGAGTTAACAAAGACAAATTCTACAAAACCATACATCTTTTACTTTTGACGTTCCAACTACAAGTTACAATACAGGACAAACAACTCTAGTAGATTCTACTCAAGTCTGCAATACTGACTAGCTATAACAACTTAGGGTACATTCTGAAGCTAGATATAAGTTTCCCATCTTTCTAAATGCCGATGAGTCCAGACTGGCCCTATGTGTTCAGAAAGGGTGGGTGCTTCCCCTCAATAAATTAGAACAAGGCAAGTCAGGAATCAAATAAAACGGATATCAAAGGTGTGAGGGTCTATCTGCCACACATTTAAGGCTGCATATTCCTCTAAACACTCTTTCAATTGAGCTTCACTATATCCCTGTTCATAAGCAAACATCTCAAGCAATCAGAAATTTTATGTCATTTTGACAAAAGGAAAATTCATGTTTTTCTCAGAAATCAAAAAAGTTAAGAAGTCAACCCAAAAGACCAATAAAAGAAACAATCTCGAGTTTGAGTACCAGGACCTCCAAATACCTTATATTGGTCACAAATAGCTTGAGTGTAAAAGTTCGGTCTCAAGTAAGATGGATTTGCTTAGCAAAAAATGAAAAACAGTTCATCTAGTATCATTTGATTTTACCCTGTATGTTTATAGATAATATTCTTGAACTGCCAGAGTTTCTTAGATCAATTATTCATATCAGTTATCTCTTGTTGGGGCCAGGACAAATGTGCTGCAGAAGGATGGTGGTTTAACTTTTCTTCTCTTTTTCTTTTCAAGAAAAGGTCACATTTTGAGACTTGCATGCAAAATATTCCTCAATCCATTCATGGACTAACATTTTCTAATATAGACACTGGCTTAAGATGAAACTAGTCACCTGGCAAAGTACACTTCATAAACTCCGAGGCTATACATATGAAGTATTTTGTTTTTTCCCTCCGGAATCTTTTTGGTGTTCTTTTAAACCCTCTCATTTATAGACTAGGCAATTCGGAGTGGAACTATTCTGTTATGGTTTTTGTTTTACTTTTTTCTGCGGTTCAAACTTAAGCTTTCTACCCCTACACCCACTCACCCTATCATCTGAGCTAACCCCAAGTGGCCTACCCTGTGATGGTTGAACAACCTTTTCAGTTTCTTAAGTGCAAGGTAACTTGCAAGCCGAACTCAAGTCTCAAACTTAGAGAACTAACCTTTCTAGAAATCCAATTCAATGCATTAGCATAGTTCACATCTGTCTTGTTAGTCCTAGCAGCTTCATCTCGCAAGATTGAATAAATATCAGAGATAGCATCCAGACCGGATCTCTGACGGTCATCAGCATACAAAGAGAATTTTGACATCTGCATTAACCTAAGTGCCTCATCCACATCACTCTGAGCCACAGTCTCCGAGAACCTTAGTCTTGCTAGTGCCTGTAAACAGAAGAAATCAGTCTCATGTGCATTTTTGTAACTTAAAAACCAAAGAAAATAACATGCAGATGTCAGCTGCTCCAGCTATGGTCAGAAACTTTTTCAACCAACGTGACTAACAGTGCAAAATCAACCACAAAAAACAGTTTAACAAAATTTTTACCAAAAACTTTGACTAGGAAACTCAGTCTAAACCTGGAATAAGTGGTTAGCCCACAATTCAGGTCTACATATCCCACAACAGTGGTACCCCTTCTCTTTGCCCACCCTGGACCAACTTGTTTGCCTTTGCATGCTATTTTCACAAAATTTGACAAAACAAAAACAGTAAAGTATCTAATTCAAGAAAAAAAATTATGAAACAAAAATCAGTACTTACAGCTGATATCCGTAGAATGCTAAGCAGTGTTCTCACAGTAGTATAGGAATGAGGGGTATTTGATTTAGCTTCTTCTTGTCGAATGCTGGAGTATGCAGTAGCAATATACTCTTCCAGGTCCCTTGGAATGCAAGGGGACAATCTCCGTGCAGCTGAAATATATGCACTACAAACAGAAAAATAAAATCAGTGAAAAAGCATTACAAGAGAAGAATTCCATTTTTCAAATGAGCAGAAAAGAAAAATAACCATTGTTATTATTTGGTGAAAAGGAACCAAAATAACCATTGTTATTATTTGGTGAATGGGAACCAGTTGATTTTAGAGTAGTGAGCTCTTTATTCTGAATTTCTTTCAATATATATAATATAAAGAAAAAGTAGTCTTTAAGTTATTGAATATAAAAGTGCCTTTCTTAAATATCATGAAGAACTTGGCAGCAGAATTCTAACAGAATGACAAAGCATTGGAAAGTAACGCAAAACACTATAAAAACGAAAGTAATCAGCTTCATCAAATCCATATAGAATAAAAGGATTAGTCACACCAAATACTGACTGCATTAAAAGTCAACCATTATGGCTCTCATATAAAAGCGACCCTCTTCTCATATTAAGCAATCTCTGTCCGCATTAACAATCAAACCAGGAGCTATATTATCAGGTGAAAATTTTACAAAGCAAATAATTCAGCAGGTTGGTACTCGGTAGTATCCATAAAAAATACTCACCGAAGAATAGAAGGTTCAAGTGGAGTGAACCCAAGAGCAGGGGATTCTCTATTCTGGTGCACATAAACAACATGCCTAGCCAATTCAAGATCGCTATCCATATCAGCTCGATCTAGGATCAACCACAGAAGGTCAAATCTTGATAGAAGGGCTGGAGGGAGATTTATATTTTCAGCTGGAGTTCTCCGTAGGTCATATCTTCCCCTTCAACACAAGTTAAATAATCCAGTAATTAATAATTTAGATCTCACTACAAGTATTTCCATAAAAGTAAGATGGCCGCTTTTTAACATCAGGAAGGTAAATACCAGGCTGGATTAGCTGCAGCAAGAACAGCGGTTCTTGCATTAAGAGATGTGGTAATCCCAGCCTTGGCAATGCTGACAGTCTGCTGTTCCATAACTTCATGAATTGCAGTACGATCTGACTCATCCATCTTGTCAAACTCATCAATTGCGCAAATACCCATATCTGCCAGCACCTGAAACAGATAAAATATTTCACCACTGAACCACAGAGACCCTTGAAAAAAAAAACTAGATGAAAGGGCTAAAATTTGTGACAGCACATGATAAGTGGGAATATAGTTACCAGAAACTTGGTACGTGTTGGTTAGTGATAGGGGTACAGGAACAGGAACGTAGTACATTACCCACCCGTTACGCAGGGTAGACTTAAATGGCTTATTATGTATAACCATATGTATAAAACTAAATATATATACATATTTTATAAGTAAAAAATTTATTAATTGATAGGTATGATGACCCAATTTTGGGAGAAACTTAGACTTGGAGAGTTTGCCAAGCAAAGGCTCAATATATGATATAGGAGACCATATAAACCCAAAAGCTTAAGCTAATGGGTTCTGGTTCAACCACCATATACATGTCATTCACTTATCTAGTTTTTTCTCCATGTGGGATTGATTTTCCATATCTCTTTACTCACACATGAATATTCCCAACATTATTAAAGCACCAAGACAGTGCAACTCAAAGCCAGAGGCTAATTACAATATATAAAATTAAATATTAGATGTATCTATGAGTAATTTAAATAAAAGAGTTGTCCACAATAATAGTTAAGAAGATAACATGAGTTTTTACAACTACTAAAGTCAATAAACATAACTTTTAGAAAACATAAGTTTAGAATAAATTATGGGAATTCTCTTCTTCGTTTTTGTGTCTAAAAACCCTTTTTTCAATTTTCTGGTTAAAAGTATTAAGAAAATATTGGATCTCCAATTTCAGGATCCGATGCACAAAAGTACCACGAATCGGAACATAAGATCTAGATCATGGTTCCAAATGAGGTACAAGGATCCTAGTAATTGTGGGTGGAATATAAAAAAAAAGAAAAAAGAAACTATTGGACATTGGCAAAGAATCACCATGATTAATAGGAAAAGGCGTCCTTTTGGGACATGGACAATGTGACACAGCTTTGCTGTCCATATTTCATGCACATAGGACACATTCAGTATCTGCATTTCCTCATGCCACCTCATACTGGTATAACTATAATACCAGTGTCAATTTAGAATAAATTCTTACACACAAAAAAGAATGTCTCACCAGTGCTCCCCCTTCCAGGACAAATTCATTTGTCACAGGATCTTTCTGAACAGCAGCAGTTAGACCAACTCCGCTGCTTCCTTTGCCAGTGGTATACACTCCCCTGGGTGCCACATTTATTATGTGCTTGAGAAGCTGACTTTTAGCAACTCCAGGATCACCCATCAAACATATATGCAAATCTCCTCGAATCTGCAGTTCCATTGAACGATATTGTACATTTTATTACCCTATCATAAAATGTGATACAGCAGAGAAACAAATAGTTTATCACAATTATGAAATGTGCCTGGGAATCAAAATTCATAAATAAATAACGTGAATCAAACAAGAATAAAAGTACTGCATGTCGGGAACCAACTGCCAGGAAACTGGGGGAGGAGACAAGATTATACCCTGCCCTTAATAACTATGCACTCTTTTCAGGAATAAAAGATGTAACATTCCATACAACCTTTTCAGTTGGATTTAATGTTTATCACTTGTGATGATTACGAGCAGAAAGAAAAATCCAACAAAATTCATAATAGTATCATATAGCTAGATGAAAGATTCACCTTCATCCCATCATTCAACTTCCGATGAGGAGCGCCCACAAGAAGAAGAAGCAGAGCTTTTTTAATATCTTCATGCCCATAAATTTCAGGTGCTAATGATCGTGCCAACTTATTGTAAATGTCACCATCCTCAGCTAAGCGTGCAATCTGTTCTTCCTCATCTACATTAAATTCATACCTGCAGTAGAACAGAACTTTAAATAAGTGAACAGTCCTTAGCTTTGCGCATGGCTCAATAAACAACCTGTCATTTAGGTTTATTGTGACATTCCCACCAAAAAAAAGGTGATTTCTCTCAATGTCATTACGTATAAGCTATCATGCATACTCTAAATATTGAATATTACGGTAAATAGATTTGCGCATCATATCATTAGACCATAGCATATTCCTTTTCCGGTAAATTAAGCTGAAGTGCTTCTGATTTGGACACCACAACTTCTTCACAAGGTTTTTTTGAAATTAGAAAGCATAAAGAATATGTAGATAATTTGGATGATTCCTTTAACATAAGTGCGTTATGGAGATTGAGAACTAGAAAGTGGCTCACTCCTCATATTTTTTCTTGAAATGGGTGACAGACATAGCCTCCAAATATGTATCTGCGACTAAACCAGCACGCAATGCCTTAAAACCAAAGTAAGGAATGGGAAGAAAGATCCCTGATAATTCAACAACATCGCCTGGAGCTACCTGACAAGATTTAAAGTTCATATATGAGATTTGAGCACATTAGTAGGATAAGAAAAAATTAGAATCTCAATAGGAACATAACTATAAATATGCAGCGATGCAATTTCAAAAGGGAACAAATGAATAACTTCACACTAAGCAGATAAATAAAATTGCATTCCACACCAAGATCGGCTCATTGGGATGGCCAAACTGATTTTTCCATGCCATTGTTCTACTAGACAAGAAGTTAAGGTTTTATCAAGATTTTTCAGTATCCCTTGTACAACCATTTTGTAAATAATAACCTATGTTGCTCTTAATGGGTGGATGACTAAGGAAATGAGGGGGGCCTATGGCGTAGGGGTTTGGAAATGGATTCGGAAAGGATGGAAAGTTAAGGGTCCTTGTCTTTCCGTGATGGTGGGTAATGGGGAGAGAACTCGTCTTTGGCATGACACGTGGTTTGGAAACACCCCTTTAAAAGACAAAATTTCGGATATCTATGCTATTGTGAAAGATAAAGAAGCTCTTGTTTGTTCTTGCATTTCCTTGACTAATGGTATAATCTCTTGGGATGTGCCATTGATCCGAAATGTCCATGATTGGGAGGTTGATAGATTCAAAGTTTTTTGGAAGCTTTATATAGTTATAAGATGGATTTGTCTAGAGAGGATATGATTAGATGGAGGGATAGCCCGCATAAAAGGTTTGATGTGAAATCTTTTTATAATATTCTTCTTGATGGGGCTCCTTCGGAAGGTTCCTCCAATTTCCTGCGGAAAGAAATATGGTGCTCTTGTGCTCCCAAAAAAATGAAGCTTTTTTTTTGTGTAGAAAACCTCTTGGGAGAATATTCTTACTATTGACAATTTACAAAGGAGAAAAGTGATTGTTAATAGGTGTCGCACTTGCAAACTTTGCGGTGAATCCGTGTTTCATCTTTTGATTGAGTGTTTTTTAGCTAGAATCTTGTGAGAGATGGCTTATAGAGTTGTGGGTGTTCCTTGGTTTTTTGCCAACTCCGTGAAAAATGAAGTTTGAACTTGTTATGGGCTCCTAAGGAGCTTAAGAAAGTTTACTCGTTGATTCCCCTTTCTATTTTTTGGATTGTGTGAAATGAGAGGAATAGTAGAGCTTTTGATAGCATTGGGAGACCTATTGATGTAATTAGAGATAGATGGTTCAATACCCTTAATATTTGGGTAAAAGAGAAATTTTTTGTAAATGAGGTAGATCTTGTAGATTTTGTGGAGTTTCTATCATTTAGATAATCGTTGTATATGGGTTGCATCCCTTTGATTCGTTTCTTTTTATATACTTTTTACTTATAAAAAAAAAAAAAAAAAAAACCTATGTTGCATTAATATCGGATACCGAGAATTAGAGGACAAAATGTAGGCTTTGAAACGTTCACGAAAATTGAGATTGAACTAGCCAACCTTTCTTGTAAGTTCTCCTCTAAAATGAACAGTCATAGTTCGTGGGATATGGCCTTTTGGAACATGTTCAGCCAACTCTTGAATCTTGGCCTGCAAAAAATACATATTATGCTACAAAATAATGCACAATTATTCAGATTTGCAATATACATATAACCATATCAAAGTGAAAACCTCTTGAAACTTCAAAAACTTCGATGCTCTGAGTTGAAGGATAAGGTTCCCATCAGTGTGGTTTGTTATGCAGCGCTTGGATGGGCACTTAAACAAGGGCATGAAGACTCGAGCAGTTACTTCCTGTTTGGCACGTGAGAAGATAAGGAAAAATCAACAAGAGTAGCGTAAAGGAAAAAGAAGCGAACACCTTTGTCATCCCATATTACACGATTCATTTGACCAAAAAAAGTTGAAAAATCATAGCAACATTATATACGATATGGATAAGACTTTAGATTTTCACAAAAAGTTGTGCTGGTCGAAAAAAGAATACCTAAACAGCAGCAAGACTTTTAGTTACATCATCCAAAATTAGTAAGGTAAAACTCATAAGACTGTTTTAAGTAGTGTTCTGATGGGCCAGTACTCATTCACCTGGTAAATTTCAAAACCACATTCTTCACATGTATACACAGCGACTTGCATCAGTGGCTTAACATCTGAACAACGAGTCACAATACCAGATATCCTTACTAGCTGGCCAATGTAAGAAGCCTTGACCTCCCTAATGGTAAATGGCCGCCCCTTCGAAGGTGCTCTAATATAAACCTCACTGAATCAAAGATGGGTGAGCATTAGGCAATTACATATATCCACAATATCAAGTATAGCTTCTACTGCCTCTCAATAAAAAGCATAGAATACATTCTTTATAGACCATTCAGCAACAAATTATGTTCAGATTAAGTACATAAACAAAAACCCACTAGCAAAGTATGTACTGCATAGTTAATTTCAGAAGTGGTCTCTACTGAGACCACGTTATACCAAAATTACAAAAAGTCTCCATCATTATTCCATAGTCATAGTTCCCATAAACAAATTACTAATATATTTCCTCAATAATAGCTTCTACTACCTTCAATAATAAGCAGAGAAACATTCTTTATAGTCCATTCTAGAAACAAATTACGTTCAGAACAAGTATATAAACAAAGGATCACGATTCTCTCCATTTGAAAATTGAAATGGAGTCAAGTTTATGGTGAGATTGAATGACACATCACCGAGTAGAGAATATTCAAATTCAAATTTATCAATGTGTTATTTAATCTCATCATGAAACTGACATCCATTTCAATTCTTAAATGGAGAAAATCGTAGTCCATAAACAAAAACCCACTAGCATAGTACGGATGGCGCAGTTATTTTCAGCAGTGGTCTCTAATGAGACCACATTTCACAAAAATTACGACCAAGTCTCCATCATCATTTCTTAGGATAGTTCATATAAATAAATTGATATAACTAAAATATGCCCTATCATGAGAAATCCAACATTCCACTACTGGTAATGAGTTGGAATCATGTACCCAAACGAGTAAATAATGTCTTTCAGCTTGGAATTAGATGGTGTCTAATATTACCAGTGTTTGAACATATCAGCAGTAGCATTATCTTCCTTGAAAAAATACAAACAATTAAAAACCCCACTTATTTCTTCAAACAACTCAGAATCCCATATCTTCCCTTACAAAGGGGAGAGAGACACCAGTTGGCTACAAAAGAATTTCAATTACCATGTCATAATGAAGAAAGATTAACACTAGAACACTCGATTAGGCCCAATTGGAACATGTTAAGCAATCAGTTGAATATAATCAATCATGATCCACATCCTCCAAAGAAATCATCATTAAGAGAAAAAAAAAACTTTAATGAGCATGTTCAATATCAAGCAAGGGTTTCTCTTCAAGCTCACTAATAACGTTTAATCTCTGGAGGCATCTTCTGAAGCGGATCAGAAGCATCAGTGTTATCCATCCTATCCTCTGATCTCTGTGTCATCAGTATGTCATGATCATCATCAGGAAATGCCTCCGTGGGCTCTGGCATCAACTCGTCAATTGCAGCAGAGAAAATTGCTATGTATCGGCGGGTATTTTCAGTAACCCGTCTGAAAAATTCTTCATCCAAGTCCTTGTACTGCAGAGCATATAATTACAGTGAAAAAAAAAAAAACTCAGGGCTCTAAAAAGGAGCTTTAAGAAATTAAAAGGCTAGTAACATAAAGGTACCAAAGACAAAAAGACCAGAATAAGAACTTACATTAAATAGGTCCTCAAGATCAATCTGGATAGCTCGAACTTTATGGTTCGCAACTTCTTGCTGAAAACAAAGGGGAAAATGGGATTACTATTTGCAAATAAAATAACTGATTACCCAATTTTTATAGTTGAATTGAGATTTTATGATGCTTGAAGGGAAATGAAGAACAAGCCACGACTCGGCCAAATGATTATATATAGCAGACGCGATAATGGGCAGAAAAATATGAGATAAAAGGAATTAATTTCATTTCTATCCCACAACATTTTCTTGGCAGCCAAACGGAGATCTAGGGTTTTTAAAAAGGGGGCTAATGAAAGCAAATGAATGTGGACACTCACAATAATTTCTATGTACTTAGCTCTTCCATTTGCATCGGCGAAGTTGGAAATGAACTCCTTGGCAATGACTGAAAAGAGAGAGAATCAACAAACACATTAAAGAACGAGGGATAGATCAATTAATCGCACTCATAGTAAGAGAGTAAGAGAATACCTTTGTCTGCGTTGAAGTCGAGGTCTTTCATGGTTTACCTTCGCTAGTGATATGAGAGAGGTGTTAAAATGAGAATGAGAACGAGAGGGTTGAGATTGGCGGCAAAAGAGAGGGAAGGGGGAATTTGGCGGGAAAATGAAGGGTTGGTATAGAGTATAACTTGGTATGGTTGGAATGACGTACGATCCTGATGGCGGTCAGAGAAAAAGCTATTTTTTATTAATAAAAAAAAAGGATGTGGCTGCTGGGATTCGAGCCCAGGTCTCTACGGCCACAACGTAGAATTCTTACCACTAAACTACAGCCACGTTTATTGATGATTGCAGATTGTACATTTTATTTAATCAATATAATTGTTCGTGTTCTGTAGGTAATCAAGATATTTTTCATATATGTTTATTTTTTATTTTAAATAATACACAGAATTTTCTCTTTACCTAGGTCTAATACTATATAAAAGCACCACTTTTATTTTTAAATCCGGTGCCGTTTTGCTATATATAAAAAAAAATTTGACGGTTGTGACGTTGTTGGTTCATTCATGGCTTGCAATAATTAAACACCTGTGATGGAAATGTCAACAGTGTACAAATGCTTTTAATTTAGAACAAATTTTATTTATAATGGATGTAAAATTTATTTTTGTATTGAGATGAAAATTTGATTGATAATTTTAAAAAATTTTATTAATAAAGTTAATTAAAAATATACATACATTATTAATTAAATTTACATAAAAATGAATTTTACACTATGAAAGTAAGAATCTCTAAATCTGAATGGTCTTAAAGAAAATACAAGCGTCTCATCAACTGAGCTATTTATGGGACCCACATAAGGCAACAATTCTTCACGAAGCTCTTGAGCTCAACAATTACCATCTACTCTATAATAATGGTAAAACAAGCAAATAAGGCAAATACCTTTTTGAGCGGCGTTGCTGGCGTTCTAAAAATTATTATTGAAATTTTTTCCTCATATTTATTAAGAGTTCAATTAAGAGTATTATTATAAATTTAAATACTAAAAGTAGTACAAAATGAATGTTAATGATAATTTTTGAAGTGTCACCACCACGATTTATGTCAAAACTTTCATTGGTTTCTCGCAAATGCACACAAGCTTGTTTCATTTTGCCCACCACTCAAAAGGGCAAAATTAACCCTAATTTTATCAAAGACCACCAGTGATGTACTCATTGCTCAATAAAACTATGATCAATATAAAGGAATAGCAGAAGAAGGAAAAAGTGAGGAAAAAAAATGAATTAATAGCAATAAAGGTGAGATGAAAGAAAAATTAAGAACGATAAATGTTTTGTTTTCACATATATAAATCAAAATTCTCTAAAAAAGTAAATGATTAAAATACACCTGGTAACTGGACCTCAACCAACCATTTGTACCAAAAAGTCGAGCCAAATTGAAAGCAACTCATTTGCACATAATCCAACCGGTTAGATTAGTCTCTCACAATCTTTTCCAGTACTGACGGTAACAAGTTCTCCAGATATTCCTCTATTCACACGTAGGAAAATAAAAAACAATAAAAGTGCAAGCCACTTCCTTGTAGTCCCCATGTTTTTGACTTGGTTACATTCCAATTTCAGATAAGAGCATTGAATGCCTGCATTCATTTACAAAATCAAATCACCAGCTTGGGATATAATTTTATACAACCGAATATCTGTTTGAGTACATAAACAAAAAAGTATATATTGCATAATCTTAAAAGTTTGATATTAGCCAAAATGCAAAGCTAAACCAAATTATTAATAAAAAAATCATATTCGTAGAACAACTAGTACTCCAAAAAATTTGCATGGTATGGTGTAGAGCCATTGATGAGTTGCATTTTCTAGTTTCTTGCTTGAACATATTTTCTTTCTCTATTAACTATAGCATCTTTTAAAAAAACAAGTGTATCTATAGCAGCAACAGTTCAATATGGCTTATAGAAACACATACTTTTCCTTATGAAAAAAAAAACCCAATTACAGTGCCATAAATATTATATCTTTGTCCAACAAACCAAATACTAATACAGCTATATACAACTCAGAATTACGCCCAAGAGCATGAATAATAGTGTTTTCAATTGATTTCTTTTACACCTTAATGGTAAATCCAAGTAGAAAAAATTAAAAAAAAAGAACAAAAAAATCTAGCACGAAATACCTCAGATTGCCTCTCCACGAGGCTGGCTCACAGACCACTAATCATAAGATCGCATCGAAGCCAACAATTATAAATTTATAATTACATAAACGAAAGCTTACCTGAAGATTTATACCAAAAACTGCGTCCGAATGACTCTTTGAATTTCTAATTGAATTTAGGAATCTTAAGATTTGAGAAAGAAATAATGGCACTTGTTTTTGTTATTGTTTTTTTTTTGGTGCAACAAATGAGATCTACTCCTTCACAAACACATTTTGTGAATTTGGAAACTTTTGGCGCTAATTTGGGTGCAAATTTGGGCGCTAATAAAAAGATTGCTTTCCATTTATCACTGTAAGTCCCATCAGTTAACTTACAGATTGTTAACAATATTGGTGGGTTAATGAGTTAAAGAGACCTATTAGATCTCAACCATTCAAACCTCAGTTGCCACGTGTCATTAATCTAGCTGTGTACTGGGATTACTGGGGGAATTGAAAATGAAGGGGAGCTGGACCCTAAGGTGGCACAAAGCCACAAAATGGAAGAGCACTGAAAATAATGATCTACACTCTGAAAATCAACTATTTTAGAGAATCATACTAAAACTAGTTCATTACCCAAAAATAAGACAAAAAAGTAAAACTTAATCAGTTCGGATGACTTCTTAATTTTAATGACAAAAAAGGAAATAGACCTTGACCCTTTTTCTCATGCACTATTTTTTTGAAAAATACTAGGGGTAGTTCTTATGCACTATTATATCCGACCAAAATTTAAAAAAAATGCACTAATTATATCCAATAAACTATTAGAAAGAGAAAACAAAAAAAGAAGGAAAGGAAAAAAGGTAGCTTCGGCTTTGTAAAATAAAATTAAATACCTTTCCCCCTCCCCCTCCCCCTCCCCCACCAGTCCACCACACTGATATCATTCAGATGAGTTCAAAGAAAGCTTTACCTTTGCTTTCTCTCATGCTCTTACATGAATGGCATGCTTTAACGAGTACTCTTGTCGTCCTTACTGCTCCTGTCATCCTTAATACTTGTTTGAGGAGTGTACTGACTTGTAGATGATGGCGAATAACCTGGGGCACTTGGTGAATACCCTGCTGCATTTGGGCTGCTTCGGATACAGAATACAGCAAAAATATTGTAAGAACCACAATGATGCAATCTCAAATTCTCAAGAGCAGGAAGTCTCTCTGTTTACCTGTATGGTGGGGAACTTGGACTGTAGTCCGGGCTTGCTCCAGAATTATAAGGGCTGAGGGAAGAACACACAACGACATGAAAGTGTGATTACAATGCATTCTTAATTTTTTATTTTAAAAAAAAGAAACCAATATTTACACTTCCATAACTATACCACATGGTATTTGGCAAAAAATGAGACAGAGTCATGTCCAGCTGACATAATAAAGGTTTACAGAATATAATAAAAGCTGCCATAATATAGCAACAAAATAAGAAGTTACCTGTTAGGACTGTATGTGGGGCTTGAAGGGGAATAAGACGGAGATGTAGGTGAGTACGATGGTGATGTTGGGCTGCAGTGCAAAGTAAAAAATAGTTTAAAGACAAATATATATATATATATATATATATATATATATATAAAATTCACGCAACAAGGAATAAAGTAACAGCTAGAGTAATTTCAACACGTCTGACATAAACATATGTCACATTCAGTGCATCTTGGCTTACCTGTAGTTTGGTGATGTAGGACTATAAGGGCTAGAGGGTGACAATCTTGGGCTACTAGGTGAGTATGCCAGTGATGGGCTGTACTTGGCTGACTGGGGATTGTAACTTGGAGAAGTAGGACCATAGCTTGGGGATGTTGGACTGTAACTTGGCGAGGTGGGGCTGTAGCCAGGAGATGTGGGGCTGTAGGCTGGTGAGGTAGGGCTGTAAGATGGAGATGTGGGGCTGTAGGATGGTGAGGTGGGGCTGTAAGAAGGGGATGTTGGGCTGTAAGACGGTGAGGTGGGGCTGTATGCAGGTGAAGTGGGGCTGTATGCAGGTGAAGTGGGGCTGTATACTGGTGAAGTGGGGCTATAGCTTGGTGAAGTTGGACTGTAGCTGGGGGAGGTGGGGCTGTAACTTGGAGAGGTAGGGCTGTAGCTTGGAGATGTAGGGCTATAACTAGGAGAAGTGGGGCTGTAGCTAGGTGAGGTGGGCGAATACGATGGACTGGTAGGAGAATAGGCAGGACTTGTTGGACTGTAGCCAGGAGAACTAGGACTATAGGTTGGTGAAGTAGGGCTGTATCCAGGAGATGTGGGACTGTATCCAGGCGAGGTGGGACTATAACCAGGGGAAGTAGGACTATATCCAGGGGATGATGGACTATAGCCCGGAGATGATGGGCTGTAGCCTGGAGATGAAGTCGGAGAAAAGGCCATCCCGCCGACGTAAGGAGAAAACTGAGCATCTGAAATAGGTGACAGACGGAGACTTGGGCTCAGTAAGTAACTAGGAGACATCATGCCGTCATGATAAGGAGTTCCTGAGACTGGAGACCGGGCGGGAGTCATGCCAAATTCGAGACCATCCATATAACTAGGGAGCTGGAGTTCGATCGCATTCTTCAGCATCTCATCATTGAGTAACAATGCACAATCACCTGTCCCAATTGGTGCAAGCTGACCCAACATTATATTTTCAGTGACACCCCTCAGATAATCCGTCTCCGCATACACTGCAGCATCAAGAAGAATATCCACTGTTTCTTCGAAGGAGCATCTCATCATTGGCCCAGTGTCATTCCGATTGATGCCATGACGAGTGATGGCCATCAAGTGGCCACGATAGGTCATGGTATCACATAAGATAGCCAGATGACGGTAATTCACATAAGATCCATCAAAGGATATGACAACACGCAATTCATCCAGCAAAGAACGGCGAACTGCCTCAATCCCAAGAACTTCAATAACTTCAATCAAGTGATTGCTTGTTGTCCTCCTTTCATCAACATCTTCATGACACATAACGGCTAAAAGATTGACTCCTTCTGTATCCAGCATCCACTCCTCTGTTGTCTTAAATCCTTCATTCTCGTCAAACTTGCTTGTTTTACCATGTTTAATAAACACCTTATTGATATCTGGGATACCTCGAAGAGCCATTTCTGTCAACATGTTACTCTCAATCTTCTTCAGGAAAACATCGTCTTCGGCTGATTCATCTTGCAGTTCCCCCTTCGGGGCCTCGTCATTCATGATACGGATACGAAGGATCAGCTTCTCCGCATTGTCATCATTAAAAATGCAAGTCAAATCATCATCAAATTCGAGATTGATCTTTTCAGCGATATCAGCCATGTTCAACTTCTTATCAACCATCATTTCACGATTCAATTCTATGCGAAGCAACCATGGAGAAATTTTTTCTGCTGCAACCTCTTCGTCTGGCATTTCATAATAGGACTTGACAAAATCAACATCCTCTTCAATTATTGTGCTCATGGGATCTGGATCATACCATACTTCAGTAGCTTCAGTAACACTCCTGAGGGTAGTGTATTCCAGAGCACATTGAACACTCTTAGCCCTCTCCTTTGTCTTACAAGCTTCAGGCGACAGGTAGACGGAAAGAGAAGGTGTTTTGATCTTTTTAGCTACATTAATAATTTCCCTTAACCTGGGAACACCAAGAGTGACATTCTTTGCACTCACACCAGCATAGTGGAAGGTATTGAGAGTCATCTGAGTAGCAGGCTCACCAATTGACTGTGCAGCAACACAACCAATCATTTCCCCAGGTGCTACTAGTGACTGTAAGAACCTCGACTCTATTTCACCAATAACCCAATCAAACGCTTCACGAGTTAGCTTGTATTCCTCCAACACCCTTTTACTGGCAAGAGTGCTACGAAGCAAAATATTGAAGAAGAGTGTAGCATTCTTCTGGGCTTCCACACTCAATGGATCTTTACCAGGAACAACAAGCAACCTCTCCTGGAGCTTATCAACAGCATCCACAACTTCCACTGGGTGCATATCTGAAGGCCTTCGTAGGTCAATCCTAAAAGTCTTCTGCGCATTTGAGATAAGCCTCTTGAGGTTAACAGGCAATGGCCAAGTATTATCACCATTAGTTGCAATTTCAGTTCCTAGTTGGAACCTATCAGCTTCAAGTTTCTGATATTCAGCATCAAACACATCCCGTAATTCTTGGATTGTTCTTAAATCTTCAATATGTTCTGCCAACATGTACGTTGGGTTCCAGTTTTCCTCATCAAGCTCATATCTGAAAACCCTATTAAACTCTAATTTCTTCATCTTCAAAGAATCCAACTTCTGTGATTCTATCCAGACAGAATCCATACCATCTTCCCCATAGAGAAATTGAATGACATCACCCAGGGAGTTTCTAACTGTCCCATCATACTTGACCATAATATCCTCCATTGCCTTCACTAATCGCCTCTGGATGTACCCAGTTTCAGAAGTCTTGACTGCCGTATCTATAAGACCTTCCCTACCACCCATAGCGTGAAAAAAGAACTCTTGCGGGGTCAATCCACGCAGGTATGAATTCTCCACAAACCCACGACTTTCTGGACCATAGTCGTCTTTAGTGAAGTGTGGCAATGTCCGATCTATGAACCCAAAGGGTATTCGCTTTCCCTCAACATTCTGCTGGCCCACACAAGCCGTCATCTGGGATATGTTGATGAAACTTCCTTTAGACCCAGCAGTAACCATTGCCTTAAGATTGTTACTTTCCGCTAAACTCTTCTGTGCACTGCTTCCGGCATCATCACGAGCTCTGTTCAACACCTAAAAGACAAAAGTCGTGCTATTGTGCATCAACAAGCAACCAAAACAGAAAATAATAAGAAAGAACCACTCAGTTATGTACCTGATTCACTTTATTCTCAAAAGAATCCATCATAGTTCGTCCAGGTTCAGGCTCTAACTTTTTTTCCTGAGCTTTCCTGATGAGGTCCTTCACCTCATTTTTTGCTTTAGAAATAGTCTCATTAATTTTTTCCATAGTTGCTGAATCTGCAATCGTATCACCAATTCCAATACTAAAAGCATTCTGCAAAAGCCAATAATTAACAAGCCACTGTGTATGACCCAAGAATTTGCGGGCAGCATCAGGACCAACTTCTTCCCTGTAGACACAAACACAGAGGAAAATGAACAAATTTCTTTAGCCATGATCTGTATTAAGGTCCAAATTAAGTCTTGAACAGGGTGCAATCTTTATAGATTAGACTATTAGAGAGGCAAAAGTTTGTTCAGAAATACTACTTTATGATGTCCGAACTAAAAATTAAGCAATACTATATCAAGTTCTGTATTCCAGTAAAAGTGAAGAAAAATAATAAAAAATTTTGAAATCTCAAACAATTTGTTACCCAACCTTAAATTCAGGCTATGAAACTTTGAATGTAACTTTATCAAATCCTAAAATATTGAGTTCTGACCAAAATTTCTCTGCCTAGTCTATAACTACATCTCCAAAATGCTTACCAAATGACATGTATAAGACTTCCAGTCGATGTCCCAAGTGCCTTCTTGCAAAGGGTTCCAGAGATTAGCTCTCCTTTTTCAATTCGGACTTGGGTATCCCCTGGAGTTAAGAATCCTGTCTCCTGATCTGAGTGCCAAGCAGAATATCTCAATAGATTGATCTGCTTTGGTATGATGAGATTAAAAACCTGCTTCCCAGTCCAAAGGGGGCGCGGCTTCCAAATTGCAGGAGCGGGAACTTTCCCATCAAAATCTTCCCACCACATCAAGATGTTCATGAAAACATCCTGCACAACCCCCATTAAGAGATATGATTTAACTAATCCAAAAAAGAAAATTAGAAAGGGGAAAACCAATGACATAATAGTAGCTAGAGTAAATGAAATAATACTATCACCATCACCTTTTCTATGAAGGTATCCCTCTTTGTGATTTTACGGCATCCTAAAAGGGTATCTTGGACAATTCCCATCACAGGCCGATTTGACTGAGGGGAGACAATGCATTTAGGCACCAACATTAGTTCCAATACTTCTGCTCTAGTTTCAAATGACTGAGGTACGTGCATGTTCATTTCATCACCATCAAAGTCAGCATTGTATGGTGAGGTAACAGATAAATTCAACCGGAAGGTTGAGTATGGCATAATCTTAATTCTATGCCCCATAATAGACATTTTATGGAGACTTGGTTGACGATTAAATAGAACAAAGTCACCATCATTCAAGTGCCGCTCCACCTGCAACCACAAAACTGAGAGATAAGCATCCACCCACTCACACACATACTACACACAACACAAACAAACAAAAAAACCCACCTATACACATCAATGATAATAGAACATACCTTGTAACCAAGCTCCAAATGGTGATCACTACTTTTCTTCAAGAAACGAAGATCAAGCCTCTGTCCATCATCTCTTATGATATATTTGGCACCAGTTTTTCCAGGTGGAGGGTGTGGCCCATATTCAACAAGCTCCTTCAACCTAATTGAATAAAGAGTTGATTAAAAAAAGATAACGAAATCATAGATATTTTGAAGAAAAAAAATGATTTCAAAGGATGTGGACCTTTCAATGTTATATGGGGTCACTGTTTCTGGATATGTGAGATTCAATGCAATACTCCACGGAACTCCAAGTTGATCAATATTGATGTTTGGATCTGGTGTGATAACTGTCCGTGCAGAAAAATCCACACGTTTCCCCATCAAGTTACCCCTGATCCTACCTTCCTTTGCCTTAAGCCTACTACAAATCGATTTAATAGGTCTCCCTGATCTCTGTGTAGCCTGAAAAAGAAAGAAACTTTAGAAACTGAATGCATGCTTTTGAGCATGTGTATCAACAGATAACGAGCATGTATAAGGCACACATACCCTTGGCTGTCCAGGCAACTCATTGTCAAAATATGTGGCTATGTGAAACTGCAACAGTTGTGCAAACTCTGATATGATGTGTGCAGGTGCACCATTCCTTTCCTGCCTCCTCAAATTCTCGTTGTGTCGAATAATCATCGCCAACTGATGAGTCAAGTCATCCTGGATTCAGCAAACACATGAAATCAGACTTGATTGAAAAAAAAAAAGAGCAGAACTTGGACTTCATTTGAAAGAAATTAGAACATCAATTACCAGAATTTCGTAAAACAAAAAAAAACCATCTACCACATTATTCAAATCACAAGTTGCTAGAATCTAATATCAACAATCAATGCAAGATTCCTGCACATATGAGAACATAACAGCTGAAAAGCCTTGCCTCACTCCTGGAGGAGGTGTCCATCATCACTGAGGGTCTCACAGGAGGTGGAGGAATCGGAAGAACTTGTAGAATCATCCAGTCTGGACGGGCATACTTGGGGTTTAAGCCTAACAGTTGGCAATCCTCATCACTTATCCTCTTCAAAACACTAAGAACCTACGATAAGCTCAAGAAAATGTTAGCATCATGCAACAAGTAGGGGGAAAAGCACATGAAATCATTACACGGAGCAATAAATTACCCTTTCCGCAGTAAGTGTCTGTTTCCTTTCTACAGGTTCAGGGAGCTGCTCCTGATCATCATTCTTCTTTCTTTGAGCCTTGTACTCAGCAATCATCTTCATACCCTCAATAGTTAGCTTCGGCTGCTGAGCACCACAGCCACCACGACTCTTTTTAACTGTCTCCTCAGGATCTTGACCTTTGACATCAATTTCATCACCACCTTCACACTTAGTTTTGTTTTTGCTGGCATCCAAAATCTTCTTAAGTCTGTTTTTGGGATTTTTTATTTTCAAAGCCTGCTTAAATTTGTGGTCCTCCTGCATGAATGATATCAAATTAGACCAAAAATAATAGAAACAATCTACTCATTTTTAAGATTGCAAACCACAAATTTATCTATTCCGTTTGCCTTCCAGGAACCAAACAAGAGATACGGCAGGGGCATATAATCAATGAAAATCCTCAATATTAAGATTGCAAACCGCAAATTTCTCTATTTCATAACAAAAGGGAAGCATATAACCAAATCAACGAAGAAAGCCAATTCTAAACTATATCAAACCCTTTCTTTTTGATAAAATATATCAAACTCACAAAGTTGAAAGGCCGCTTAGGTACATCTTAAGGCAGAACTGATATCCTAATCTTTGGTAAATGCTATAAAAGAACCCGTTCAGATAAATGAAAGCTCCTACACGGGAACACTTAACTGCTAGTCAGGTATTTATGCCCATCCTGTGACGGTTGAATTCATGGTTACACCACTATAAGCTATCTGAAGTAGTATCGAAATCGACATTTAAGATATCCTTTCACCGTTACTCTACATGTTAACTCTCATATACTTCCAGAATCCTTATCAAACAATACAGAAGCTAGTTGCCGCAGAAATAGCTGAACCCATTCAAGAGCCAACTAAATTCAAATAATCTACATACTATCTTCAATAAAAAATTTTTGATAAATTATGTATCTTCAATGAAATCAATCAAAAGGCAATGCAGTACCTCGTCGGCTAGAATTTTAGAGCAATTGAAGCATACACATCTCATGATACTGAGCACAGTCTTCAAAAACCCAATATGAAACATAGGCTTGGCGAGCTCTAGGTGCCCAAAGTGCCCAGAACACTCCGCCATGTTAGCCGTGCAAGTCTCGCACTTCATCTTCCTATCAATAGTTCCGAGCCGAGGATCGCTCAAACCTGCTGTCTTTGGTTTGCCCCTCTCAGTTGTCTCGCTGTGCTCAATATGCACCACCGACATTTGTCTCTGCGGATCAAACAACAGATTCAAAACCACAAATTCCACGAAAACAAAATCAAACGATCTTAATAATCCAATCAGTTGCTGAGAAACTAAGTCAAAATAGACATAAGAGACGGAATAAGACAACAGTCTGTTTAAACAGTAGTTCATACAATCCAAATTACAGGTCGCCTTCCATTTTTTTCCTTTTCCCATAATTTTCTAGCAACCAACCAGACAGTAAAGGAAATACAAGGAAATCGAAGGGGAAGAAAGATAGAGCTTTACAATCTCGTCGGGGCCGATAATGCCGAACTGGACCATGCGGACCTTGGCTACCTCCGCCGGAGAGAAAGGGAAACGTGTATCCATGGCGATCCAATTCTGAACAAAATCCTAACCCTAGGTTTAGGCTGAAGTAGAATTAAACTAAAATTTCAAAATAATTATTTCTCTTAATTTATTTTTTTTAAGTTTCATATTTTCAAAACTTTCGATCAGTTGGCTTGGTATCTGGATTTTGCCTCTCCCCCTACTGTTTCTCTGTGGAGAGAATCTCAAAACCAAGGCTGTCAAATCCGTTTCGTTTTGATTACCGGTACCAATAGCGTAACGTAACACAATAGGCGATTGTTCGGCTTCGCTCAATGCATCGGCCAGTTCCGTCTGTATCGGCTCGTTTCGGCCGAACTGATAAATTCCGGACGGTGTGGAGTCCAGGTGAAGAACTGAGGAAAAGATGAAGAGAGGAGAGAGGAATGAGGATTGGCGGCGGCCGAGGAGAAGAAGAAGAAAGTTAGGGTTTCCGTTGAGGAGAGGAAAGATCAGAATGAGATAAGGGGAGGGGTAGCGGCTCGTAGTCAGGTAGGAGAGATTTTCTTTGTTTTCGGGATTGTTTCTTTTGAGAGAAGAGGGAGTGGCGGCCGAGTTACTATATTTGTAATCATCGAGGGATGGAAAGGAAAGGTTTTCTAAGCAATGGAAAGAAAAGGAATGAAAGAGGGGGGGTGGTTAATAGCTTTTTTGTTGCATCACAAAACTTTTTTAGACCAAAGTATTTATCTGTCACGCATCAGTTGAACAATGACAGTCTGATTGAAGCCTCCACCAATGAAGGGTCAAAAATTTGGTTCAGAAATGAATTTTCATGGATTGAGTATTACATATGCACTTTTTTTTTTCCATTAATTGGTTTGATATTAAAAAAATTGTAAATTAAAAAGATTTAACTAATAAATTTATTAAATTATTTATTTTATTTATTTTTAAAAAGTTAAATTTTTAAGGTTATTTTACTCATCTAATTTTGATTTGGATCAAATGCAAATATAATCAAAAAAGTATCATGATAAGAGTAAAAGAGGATGAGTCATTTTTTTTACGGAAAAAAAAGGAAAAAAGGAAAAAAAAATTATAAATATAAAGTTAAGATTTATATCTTTAACCATTAAATACACAAATATTAATTAACACAAGAAAAAAAATAAAAGAATGTCTTTTTCTAAACAGAATTATACATATGCTCGTAAACTTAGATAAAAATTTTTAAAAAAAAAACACACTATAACAACCTGCTTAGTTATTAAAAGCATTTTCTAGTTTCTATTTCTATTTTTTTTTATACTTTATTCAACAATTTGCATATTTTTAACAAAATTGAGAAGCAAATATTTTTTTATATAGTATTGAAAAAATTGAGAAACAAAAACTATTGTTTTTCAAAAAAAAAAATAAGTGTGCAAATTGTTAAGGAAATTATTTAAAAAATAAATAAAAATTCTTCCATAACTAAACCTGTCATAAAATTTTGTATAATGAAATTGAGTCCCATGACAGAAAATCCAAATGGGATTATACGTTTACTCAAAAAAAATTATTATTTAATTTAAGTTTTTTCGTCTGAATGTTACTTTTGAAACCGTCACATATAAAAGATTTCAAATTCAAACTCACTTGTTGCCTATATGAAAAAACAAATTGGTCTATTTTTAAATTGTTTTATTCTTATTCCACTAGAGGAAATGATTATATTAGAAAAATTTGTCGGATAAGTCTGTGTTAATGAGGTAAAATTTTTTCAGCGTCTTAACTTTCGAAAAATTCTTGCATGGTATATTGTGAAGAAGAATTTATTGAATCAAACTAAAATATAAAAATGATACGTCTCAAATGATTAAAAACAGATATAAAATATATATGGAAGTTATCAATAACTTTTCAACAATTATTAATGAAACTCTTATTAATTCAAGAACTTTTTATTGTCAAAGCGATCAAGCAAAACATTTTCCTTAATGAAAATTTTAGCTTTTGTATAATAAAGTGGGGTTAAATAGGCTCTCCTAGCAAAACAGCATTGAAAGTTTTATAAACTTGTTTGACAGTTTTTATCATCGAAGATTGGAAGGAATGTAATCCCCTCCAAAACCTATTTTTATAAACTTTCCGATTAGAGGGTTTAGGGGAAGAGAGATGATTGAAACTCATTATTTCTTTCTTTAAGATTGAAATTTATCAATAAACCCACCCTCACTCTCTCATTATTTATTGAAAATCCAAACGAGGAAAAGGTAATCACTTTACCTTCCTATCTCCATCTCTTTCATCCCCTCTCTTTAATTACAACTCATTCCTTTCCCTTTCAAACTCTCAAACACAATTATGAATAGAAAATTTTTAACATAGTTTTTCAAAAACCCTCCTTTGCTTTTCCTTACTTAATCTTCAAAAATCCTCCTATCATATGTGGATACGGAACTTCATTCTAATAAAACTATTATTTCTAACTGCAGATTCTTTCTTCCGTCCTTCCAAAACTTGAAACTTAATCAGAGTTTCAAGGAAGCTAACAGGATTGCAATCGCCTTAGCAAGAAAATGAATTTTTATGACTTGTAATTTTTTTTTTTTTGGTATTATGATACCCTTCTTGAGGACATTATTAAATTTGATGCTTTTGATGCTATGGGAGGAGGTCTCCCAAGGTCTCTAAGAACCTAATGCTTTTATTATAATACTTCCTTTTTCAACCAAAAAAAAAATTGGAGAGAAAAGCCTGATTTGAAGAAAGAAAAGAAAATTGTATTTACAGCTAGGTCCTTGTACATTATACAAGAGACGAAAAATTGTCACAAAATGATATCAATTATCATCGCATTATCATGAAATATAACACCACCATAAATATAAGTAAAATGTCTTTATCACATAATCATACCGGTTACTCCAAAATGATATCGATATATTAAAACGCGATCATATTGATGTATCCTCACTCTCATGTACAAATGATGAGCTAGAGAGCTCTAAGTGGTTGATGGAAAATTTTAAACATTCGTGCACTGTGACTGTAATGTATCCGACCAGCAAAGCTGAAAATGCAGTAAATCGTCATGTTCTGTAATTAGAAGTGTTAACTTTGGGAAGTCCAAAAACTTTCGGGCAAAGTTCCGCAGACTGCAGATTATCGCCACTCCAACTGCAAACTGAAAACAGTACCCTACATTCCAAGGATGTGAGAGGAAAAGTAATCACCAAATGGTCATGTCTACAATTCTTGCTGAATAAGACATTACCTCAGCATAAAGTACGAGGCCATCTGCTACATGTCTCAGTGTTCATGGGGAATCAGATTCTGTTCCCTCTATTTTGCTAACTTTGCTTGTATAAGTTTGTCCAAAATGGGAGGCTCCAAAGGAATTGGATCAAGACAACGCTCTGAAGCAGCCACAATCACCTATACAACAACAAATGAGTTCTTGCCTATTTATTTTTTGTAACATTCTTTTACATTTTTGTGTAACGATCTAAATTAATAGTTTTATTTGAAACCAAAAAAAAAGGGGAAAAAATAAGAAGGTTGAGCAGATAAACAGTTCAAAATCCAGAGGCAAGTACCTCATCAAGCAAAAAGTCAATGGCAGCTTCATCCTCAACAGCTTCCTTTAAAGGAGTTCTTAGGAATTGAATATCCAACTGAATTTGCTGAAATCCACTCCTGTTAAAAGTCTGGAGTCGGACAAATTCTTGCAAACTTTTAAGGCAAAGTTTTACTATGGTTGTTACTACTGATTCCTGCAATTTAAAAGTTATCTCAGCGCATGTCGCTTCAATACCACTATCAGTTATCTTTCCACCAACATAATTGAGCATTTGAAGTTTCATACCTGTGTATATTCAACCTTGGTGAAAATTTCAACTTTCTGTTTAAACAATTTTGCTAGATGTGTTTCCAAAAGCTGGCTCCTGGCCCTTTGTGTATTTGAACGACCCATTTTATCATCTCGTAATGGATTGCTACGTGACGAGGCAGTGCTCCCATTGCTGTCAGATCGTCGGTGCCTACGGAGGAGCCCTTGAGGTAAAATCTGCTTCACCTCAGTTCTTACTGCTTCCAACTAGTGCAGGAGAAAATTAGAACTATGTTATGTGTCTCATTTCATTTCTAATTCAATTAAATAGGTATGCACATGACCAAGCAAAACACATCTACAAGTTTACATAAATATGTACCCATGTTGAGTAACATAATTTCATAAAGCATGGACTGAAATAAACCTCTCAAATCTTATTTCTAAATCAAGGAGACAACAAGCTCCTCTAAACAAAAAAATAAACCATCAACAGACCTCTTGAAGAAGTAAATCAACGAACATATGAACTTCTCTAGGCTCCTTGTGCTGCGGAAAATCCAGAAACATCAGAAAATTTAAAAGCACTGTTCTTATAGAAGGCACTTCCTTTCAATTTCATAGAATATAGCCATACAGCATGCTGACCTTGACCCAATTTGGTGTAGTGAACCTCTTCCTTAGGAGAACTGATATCCTCAGGGTTCTCATATTTATGTACTGAAAAATAAACACTCAGTTATTTGGGTAAGTTTCAAATATAACAAATATTCCAAGGGTCCAAAGCCACCCAAAAAAGAAGAGAATGATTTGAATTAAATAAAAAAAAAAACATTCCATTTGCTTTCTTGAGGCAAAAATGTTATCACACTGACAACATTCCTGTTTTAACTCATACATGATGGAGAAGCTTTTCACCAGCTGAGCGAAATAATCGACAAATTTC
This sequence comes from Bretschneidera sinensis, assembly GCA_023935145.1. NCBI lineage: Eukaryota > Viridiplantae > Streptophyta > Magnoliopsida > Brassicales > Akaniaceae > Bretschneidera > Bretschneidera sinensis. Next base: position 38,531,274 of record CM043697.1, on the reverse strand, counting down.
TCCAGGAACAGAGGCAGGCCCATTTTCATAGCCTCGAACAACTCCACCAGAGAAGGAAGCAGCTATTTCCTGAATATTAAAGTATGGAAATTTTAACATAATCCCCTTAGGGTACAGAGTGAACTATAATGTGAGCCAAACGTTGAAACAGCCAGTAACATAAAACTATTAAGCGACTCCTTGCCTCAGTGATTCTTGGGATGGCAGTTTGTTCAATAAAGACAGAAAGTTGAGCCAGCACAAGAACCAGGCCGGCAAGAACTTTGTCACCCAGTGTTCCCTCTGTCAAACCTTGATCTTGACTGGAAGTAATATTTCTTCCTGAAAGCAAAAGGAAGTGATCATCAAGTGCCCTGAAGAAGTTTTGAAATCCTTCTTGAACCCAATCAATAATCAAGTCTCTCAGCTTAACCAGTAGCCCTAAGTTGTCATCAAGAAGTTGACGGAAGTCCTGAAATGAACAGAGAGTGAGAAACAGAAAAGCTAAATGAATACGCATGCATATATGTCATAAACTATTATGCATGATAATAATGGTAAGGTAGAATTATTTTATGTAAAACAGTAAGGAACTGCTAATGATTTTTGCAAGGATATGCAAATACAGTCTCGTGTATTACCAGTAAGACACCCATGCTGCCTTGAAGCACTGCCCTTTTGCTGGCCTCCAGGGAAACCTGCAAGGGATATTCTTCCACTCCTTCCTTTTGTGTAATATGGACTTTCATGAGGGCATCTGATAGTTTGAACCAAACTTAACTCAGATGAAATGAAAACCATGTTTGCTTTCCCAACTTTAATTAGATGAGCATAAGTTATTCCAATACTATCCAGTTACTCAAACTTATAAAAACCCATGCATCAGTAAAGTTTTCATTTAGAGTAATGATCCCTTTACGTCAACAACTACCAAATACAAGCACTTAAAACAGTAAATTGAACCCTTTTTCTTTTCTTTGTTTGGGGAGGAAGGGTTGCAGGAATGATTTGAGCTTGACATTTTGAAATCATAATAGTAAAAAGAACCTGATATATCCTGTAGAAGATGAGAAAATGTGCTGGCAACATACTGTTTGACAGCAATCTGGGCAGCCTGGAACCATATAAGATTAATAAGCGTACTAACACCATCCTTCAACGTCAGAGTGGACCAGTGTTTTCAGAGGCGAGGGCGTTGGGCGAGCTGTTTTGCCTCAATGAGGCGAGGTGTAAGCCCCAAGGCGTTGGGGCGTTTTGAATAAAATAATATTAATTAAATTATAAAAATACTAAAAAATTGAAATATTATAAATAAATAATTATCAAAAAATTTTACTAACTTAAGACCTATGAATGAATTGATTTTTTAAACTAATCCAATCTAAATCGACGCATGCTCACCCGTACCCTCCATAACAGGCAATGCCGAACTTGCTTATCTAAAGGCCTCTATGTTTACAATAGTGCTAAAGGCCCATGTGAAATCTTAACCCCACAAAGCCCACAAACAATCTATAAATTCCCTTACCAGTGCCCCACTAAACAATAGTGCTAAAGGCCCATGTGAAATCTTAACCCCCCAAAGCCCACAAACAATATATAAATACCCTTACCAGTGCTCCACTAAGTACATTGTAAACCCTAGTGTCTCGCTCGGCAGCAGCCGCTCTCTCACAATTTCTCCTCTTCTTTTGCGTTCGTAATTTTCTTCGTCTTTTCGATTGTTTTTGTTGATATTTTAATTCATGGCGAAGATGAAGAGTGCTTATATTCTGAGTAGAGTTTTTTTCTTAAAGCTCTTCCTTGAGCACAGATAGCAACTCTCTGAGCCAGTAATCTTTTTTCCCTTTTTCCCATTTCTTCTGGAGAAAAAAAGGGTGAAGAATTTGAGATCTCAGCTTTGTGGTATGATTTGTCTATCAGTTACGATAATTTTTTAGATTTCTCTTAATTTATTGTTGCCCTCTTAGTATAAAATACATGGTTCCATGTTTTGATTTCCAGGTTTCTAAATAATCTGTTTATTAGTCACTGCCGTTCATGAACTAGTTGAGCAATTCTTGGCTATAGAGCCTAGAGGACAACAAAATTTCTGCACTAAATTCCATCAATTGTTTTGAGGAATTTTATTTGCATTGGGCGTACGCCCCAGATGCCCCTGAGCAATTCTTGGCAATAGAGCCTAGAGGACAACAAAATTTCTGCACCAAATTCCATCAATTGTTTTGAGGAATTTTATTTGCATTGGGCGTACGCCCAGACGCCCCGGGTCTGGGCGTTCGCCTAGACCCAAAAAACCACCGCCCCGTGAAAGGTCCGCCCCAGGAACGCCTAGACCCAAAAAACCACCGCTCTGTGAAAGGTCCGCCCCAGGATTCACGCCCTGGGGCGTTTTGAGCCCAAAACGCCTCCGGGCACGCCCAGAAAACGCCTTTCACAGCACTGGAGTGGACTCCATTTTAACTCAAAACAAGATGAGAAGGAAGACATGCAGGAAGAGATTATCTACAATTTTAAGTTCAAGTGAAATTTAAAAGACCTCCAGAGAAAAATCAGGGAGAACAGCCTCATATAACACTTCATCCATCATTAGCACATCTGTCCATATGGTTCCTGCATCCATTTGGCATTTTGTAAGCATTTCAACAAATTGATTTCAAGTTGCAAAATGAGAAGGAAACGGAATGATATAAAATGTAAACTAATTCCCTCACAATTTGAGAGGAATCCGAGAACTCAGGAGTCAGGTCAAAACATTAAGCCTAGAGTCCACCAAAGAAAAACATAAACATGAACTTGGACAAACATTGAGAGAGAGGACCAGAAAATCTAGCCCACAGGTATTCCCCTAGTAAACATTTATAACTTCATGCGAACAGCATTTGAAAGAAGTCCTTTGCCCCAAACCTTATTTTCTACCAGCCATGGTGGTAACTTTATTTACCAGAAGGGAGTTTCGCTTTTGTTTCATCGAGCATAATTGCTAGTAGTCAACAAGGACTTCCACTATCCTTGATGGTTTTCTTCTTACAGGAGGGAATATATGGGAGCTAGCAGAGAGAAGCAAGTAGTTTTGTACTTGATACAAGTATAACAACAGGTTTATCTCTAGAAAGAATGCTGGTGGAGGGTAATTGAGACAAAAATTTATTCTTACGGGTGAGAGAACCAACGCAACATCATATCTCATGTCAGTCATTACACAGGAAAGCTAAATTCTAATTGCATGAAAGGGTCCCTCAGAAATTAGAGGAAGCAACAAATCATATAATCATCTCTTAGACAACAAAGTTAAATAAAACACATACCATAACATAAATGATGCATGGAATACATCCTTGCATGTAAAAAGACACAAATGATTTGATTGAAGGATGAAAGCCTTTGAAGAAGATATGTGTACGTATAGGATAAGAGATAACAGGAGTATGCAGAATCATACTACTTACGAAGAACACCCAGTAAATCTGCTGCACAGATCCGTTGCCTTACATATTGCTCAGTGGTTTCAAAGTGCCTGAAAAACATAAGGTAATAACAGGCATTGTAATTGCATCAATGAAAGCATATTCAGTTTTACTACAACGCAACTGGGAGAATTTGATGAAGAATTACATTACTTGATAATTAAGTCTCGTGCAAGTTTAATCAGCTGCTTTTCTGAGTCGGGAAATATTACTCGATAAGCACGGATAGCCTCAGCAAACTCATGAACAGAACCCTAAGTTCAAGAAAATTGAAGATGAATTGGTTCATTAGTCTGAATAACTGATTACAGATAGATAAAGTGATAAAAAGGGGTGGAAAAGCAAGTGGAACTGCAAGCAAAGAGTCATCAAGCACATACCCAAAAAAAAATGAAGGCTGAGGCCCTGGGTTCTAAAGGTCCCAGATTCGAGTGGTGTGCGCATGTGTTTTACCAATAAAAAAAACACAAAGATTCCTCAATATAATAAGGTGTGCTCCATACAGTATATATTTTTTCTTTGTGATTGGTAATATTTGGATCTAAGTTACCCCAGCTCCACTCCCTATTACTTCCCACTATGAAGGGCACAAACATTTGCAAAAAACCAAACAGCAATTCTAACCCCTTTGGTGTTAAAACTCACATTTGGATTATGTTTTAGATATACTGAAATACAAATACCTCACCCTACCATCTAAAAATCTGGTTAATATTTTTTTTGATAAGTAAATTAACCAGATTTTAATCTGACACCTAAGTTGATCTAAGGAGTCATTAAAAATCTGGTTAATATACTTTCTTTTGATAAGTAAAAGTTGTATAAAATAACACCAAGGGGGTGCAATCCATGTAAAAAGATTATCTACACGATAGTAAATCCACAAAATCTAATAATCACCATCTTTTACCAAAATTTAACCCTTAAACAAACTATCCCTTAACACATCTAAAGACCTCTCTTCCACCAAAAGCCCTTCCATTCCTCTCATTCCAAACAAGCCAAAAAAATAGAGAGTGGAATCAAAGAGTAAGCTTTCTTTAGACCCTTATAAGCACAAAAATCGCTTAAAGCCCACACTTCATCTTTCATAGAATCGGCAACCACCCAAAACACAGTGCAATTTCCCACAAACTTCTTTCATAGAATCGGCAACCACCCAAGAAACACCCAAAACACAGAGTTATTTCCCACAAACTTCTAGCCAACAGGCACTCCAATAAAATATGAAACCTTGACTTGGCGCACTCTTTATAAATCTAAGATCAATTAACAAACACTTTCCCTCTCTTTTGAAAGTTATCAATGGTAAGAATTTTCTCCCACAAAGCTTCCAATGCAAAAAAGAAAAAAAAAATGGAGCAAGAGAATTTCAAATAATTTTCCACAAGAAGTTTTGTGAACCTTCCAAAGGACGCTTATCCAAAAGGATCTCAAAGAAGGACTTCACCTCAAACCCCTTATCCGGATTAGCTTTCCACCTCACCAAGTCCTCTCTATTCACATCAAGACAAGTGCCATACAATGTCGCAAAAGAAATTGACACTCTCTCTAGCTCCCAATGATGTACATAGTGAATGAGAGAAACATCACATGAAGCCGTACCATTGGAAACAGAAAGGCAAGAACTAATGAGGGCACCTTTATCTCTCGCCAAAGCAAAAACACGAAAATTGGACTTTTAAAGAACTATCACCACACCACATATCATGCCAAAGACGGGTGCTCTCACCATTACCCACCAAAAAGGAAATACAAGGAATGCAATCATCCCACCCCAACCGGATCCACTTCCAAACCCCCACACCATAAGCTCCATTCCCTTCCTTAGACATCCACCCATTAAGCTCCATCATAAACTTAGCATCCACCACTCTTCTCCAAATATGTTCTCTCTCCACCATGAATATCCATAATCACATTCCAATAAGATCTTTATTGGAAAAAGTGCATTTAAGGCCTAATCCGCCTCTATCAAACGGTTGTTTAACTACACTCCATTTAACCAAGTGATACTTATAATTCTCCCTCTTATTTCCCTAAAGAAATCTTCTTTGAATACTCTCCAATCACTTAGCCAAAGAGACAGGAATAGAGAAAAAAGAAGTAAATGGGAAGGCTCGCAAGTGTGCTTATGATGAGAGTGAGTCTACCACCTTTTGAGAGATACTAAGCTTCCACCCGGCAAGCCTCTTCTCAAACCTTACAATGATAGAGTTCCACACTCCCTTGTCTTTGAACTTCACCTCAAAAAGAAGCCCAAGATAGCTAATAGGAAGAGACCCCATATTGCAGCACAACAAGGTAGCCATAAAACGACCATAAGAATTCTCACCAATAGGAATTAAATGCTCTTGCTAAGGTTAATCTTTAGCCTTGAAACTGCCTTATAGCACAAAAGGACACAACGAAGAAAAGATGAAGAATTTGGACCAACTCCGCTTCATACAATCGTAACATCGGAAAAGAGAAGGTGAGACCATAGTTACTGGGATCCTATACCCCTCTAGGAACCGCGATCTGGATCTTACGTTTTGATTCGTGGTGCAATCGCGCATCGGATCCCTAAAATTGGCTATCCAAATATTTATTAAGACTTTCAGCTAAAAAATTTATAAAAAAAAAAGATTTCTTCTATGATTTAAAAGAATGCTTATACTTTATTTTTAAATAATGTTTTCTAATATTATATTTGTTAACTTTATTATTTTGTCAAAACTCTAATATCTTCTAAACTATTATTATGTACACGGTTCTATTTATATTGTAATCATAAATATATCTAATATCTTAATTTTATACATAATATAAATCATTTCAGTCTACCCCCAACGTACCGTGTACGGGGTGGGTAACGTACCAGGTTCCCGTACTCGTATCGCAAACCAGAGTGTATCGAGTTCTTGGTAACTATAGGTGAGACACACTCAAACTCTTTCCAATGCTCCCCACCTTAAAGCCACACAAAAGGCCCCCATCACCAAAGTGAACAAAAAAGAGACAAAGGGTCCCCCTTGCCTAAGACCCCAAGAAGCCTTGAAGAAACCGGAGTGACTCCCCTTCACCAAAATGGATAACGATGCCGAAGACATGCACTTAGATATCCACTTAAACCATTTATCCGCAAAGCCCATCTTTTTAGCAAGTAAATAACAAAGTCCTATCACACATGGTCATACTCCTTCTCCATATCAAGCATGAATATCACACCACCCCCAACTTATTTAATTTAAATGAGCATCCACGGCCTAATTGGCAATCAAAGCGGCATCCATTATTTGTCTCCCCTCAATTGAAGCATTTTGGTGTGGGCTCACCACTTTCCTAATAACTTTCTTCTATCTAAAAGTAAGGACCTTCAATAGAAGCTTGTAAATACAACCTACAAGGCTAATTAGTTGAAAATCCTTGATATTAGTAGCTCCAATATTTTTCAGAACAAGGACAATGAAAGCAGAATTAAGGCTTCCCACAACCTCACCAAAAGCATAAAACTCCGCAAAGAGACTTACGATGTCCCCTTTCACCACTTTCCAATTATGTTGTAGAAAGGCCATAAGAAAACCATCAAGACCCGGTGCTTTATCACCATTACAATTCCAGAGGGCAAAAAGAATCTTCTCCTCATCAAAGAAACGCTCAAGCCAACTCGCCTCCGCAACATCAATGCGATCAAAGTCCAACCCATCCAATCTCAGTCTACCATCACATAGCTCCTTGTAAAGCCTCTTATAGAACCTGCAACTGGCATTCTTCATCCCCACCTCATCCACAAACACTGAGTCATCGACCTCACTAGAGCCCAAAAATTTATGTCTTCTATGATCATTAGCCATCTTATGGAAAAACTTAGTGTTCCTATCACCTCTAGAAGCAAAAATTTTCTAGATTTTTGCCTCCAAGAAATTTATTTCAAAGAGATAATCTTAGAAAACTCATGGTTAACATACTTTCAAAGGAAGGACTGAAGAATTATACAATTAACGCCATCAAGCTGTTGTCAACGACTCAATAACAGTAAGGTACACATCAACAAAAGAATTTGCATTAAATGCCCACATAATATCTATCTTAATCTTTTTATCCAAGCCAGTTTCTAATATCCTGTATGTCAAATACAACAAACATAAAGATACTACATTGTCTATACTAACCTCATGAGCAGTAGCAGGAACTGAATCAGGAATTTTTCCTTCTTTAGAAGGATCATTAGGCTCCACTGAGACATTGCTTATTTCTTCAGTTATAAGCTGAAGATCCCCAAGGGATTGTTCCAACTTTTCAAGCAGTTTTGCCTTTAAGCTATCCACCTGACAATATAGACAAGTCTCTTATTTTATGCACATATTAATGTTAAATGCTGGAGTGACCAAGAAGAAACTTCAAAAGAGTTGTACCGAAAAAAAAAATCCATATATTTAACGAAATAAATTTACATAAATGACGCAAATATTTCAAGATTTAGGAAATTTGAAATTTCATGAGATTCATCAAAAGATAGTAGTTTTCAATTTCGTCTTTCCACCTATATATTTTCAGCGAAATGGCCGAGCCTGTAAATTTTTTCACCCATTAGAAATTGTAACATTTTTTTATAAGTAAAGTATATATTAAGAATAGGACCAAAGGGGTGCTGGCGTGCTGCCCATTTACAAAAGGGTAGAAACTGAAACTGATGGAGAACACGAGGAAGATTAGAATTAGGGATTTTAATCTAGGAATTGGATGATATTTTAATTATGGGGATAATTATGTAATCAAGAAATATTATGGGTATCTAGGTGTAGTTAGTTTCCTTTCATATTTCAGTTTCTTTATCGGTCTAAGACTAGGGTTTTAAGATCTCAATATAAGAGGTCTCTATGTCATTTATAGTCAGCTTTGGAATGAAATAAAAGATGAGATTATTGAAATCAAAAACTCTGGGATTGAGTTGTTTCACACCATATGATTTGGTTGGGGTTTTCGTGTCCATGTGATTTGGATTGCGATTCCTATGTGATTTAGGAAGATCCATGAGATTTGGATAGTTTTATCTTTAATTTTTTTGTTTTCACAATTTTCTTCCCTACTGTGTTGCCTTAAGTGGTATCAGAGCCCAAATTTCGTTCCTAAGATTAAAAAAAAACCACATGCACACAAAACACCAAGAAAGAAACCATCACGTACAATAGCAACACTTGATTCTCAGTCATCTGCCACCATCCGCCGCTTGCAGCCGGCAAGCTCGCGACACCACCAAAAGGCGTGGAATTCCCGAGCGACCAAAACTCGAGAATCCCTGCACATGCCGCCACTGTCTACGCCCTCAAAACAACCGTGACCAGTTTCGGTCTTTAACAGCTCGATATGACCTCTCCAGCCACCACCCGGCCAGCTGCCACCACCAACGTGACCGGAAGTCCATTTCCAACCGACCCCAGAAATCCGAACCAATCTGCCCATGTTCCTCCGTTGTGAAGATCCCGACCAATTTCAGGCTTTCGCGCCTGATCCGGCGCTTCCAGTCCTCGCACAGCCCATCCGTCGCCACCATCTTAACTAGCGACCATTTTCCGATCGATCCCTGCCGGTCTGGTTCCAAACAAACTGGATTTGCATTGAGTCGGATCCGACCTGGTTTCCAGAGCCAGTTAGTGAGCTAAGTCATTTCCACATTTCTGAGTCGAGCCACTTTGGAGCCATTTATAAGCCGAACTGAGCCATAGTCCGAGCTGAGCTGAGCCACGTGCAAAAAAAATGTTGTTGTCTCTGTCCTACCATTTACTGTGATGTTTTCTTTTGCTTCCTTTGTTCTTTGATTTTTTTTTTTAAAAAAAAAAAGGAAAAAGAAACAAAACAAAACAAAAAAAAGAGAAGAATATAAAAAAAACAAAAAAAAAAAAGGAAAAACAAAGTTTTTGTTTGAGCTTTGTTAGTTTAGTTGTACTATGACTACTACTTTGCAAAAGATTCAGCTTTTGTGGATCAAATTTTGAATGACTACAAGCGTATAGGTGAGTTGAGATCTCAATGGACAAGGTACAGATAATGTTGGAAAGAGGAATATAAAGTACTTGGTTGTTGTGTTCGTATTAAGGAGCGAAATATGGCACACCTATATTGGCAATATAAGATAGCCACAAGCACAGTTGAAGTACATGCTAAAGAATAGATTCAAGTTCAAGACCAAGATGACGGACAGATCAACGGCCAACTTAATGTTGTTGAGCATATTGAGCCAGTTCCATGTGAAGTTATCTTAATCGAACCAATCCTGCAAGATGACCAGTTTGCTAAGCACATTGAGGCGGTTGAAAAGGTTTGAGACAAACAGGAAGATAAGGTTGATTGTAAGAGTGAGGCTCTGGTGGATACACCTATCCTTGATATTGAGTTTATCCTCCCTACCTGGTTTCAAGTACCTCGGCAACAAACGTTTGCAACGAAATTTTTTTCACCTTCTAGTGACTTCGCCTTCAAAGATTTTCATAACCATGCTTTGTTTCTCCACGCCTCAGAGCTCTTGCTCCTCGAACATTTTTGAACTCGAGGACGAATTCTTTCTAAGTGGTGGAGAATAATGGAGAATCGAAAAAGATTAGAATTAAGGATCTTAATCTAGGAATTGGGGGATATTTTAATTATGGGGATAATTATGTAATCAGGAAATATTATGGATATCTAGGTTTAATTAATTTTCATATTTTAGTTTCTTTTCATATTTCAGTTTCCTTATCGGTTAAGGACTAGGGTTTTAAGAGATATAAGAGGCGTCTCTATGTCATTTATAGTCAGTGGAATGAAATAAAAGATAAGATTATTAAAATCAAAAACTTTGTGATTGAGTTGTTTCGCGCCATGTGATTTGGTTGCGGTTTTCATGTCCATGTGATTTGGATTGCGATTCCCATGTGATTTGGAAAGATCCATGAGATTTGAATTGTTTTATTTTTGATTTCCTTGTTTTCACAATTTTCTTCCCTACTGTACTGCCTCAGTAACATATACCCACCTAACAAAAATCTAAACTAACAAATAAGATGTGGCACACCAACCGGGAAATCCAACTGCTTTAAAAGCACTGCAGCTTCAGCTCTTGCTTGTATGGATTCAGAATATGAGAATAGCTTTCCCTGAAAAAGAAAATATCATAAAACATGAGACAAGCTTTTCTGTCAGCAAAACCACAAACAGTTCATAAATCATTTGGCATAAAACTGCAGTTTCTTTTTCACCCCATCGTAATAATTAATATATGGCCAGCCCAACAGGATGGGCCAGCTTAAAATTATGGCCCAGCAACACATATATATCAATGAAAGTTGAAGCAGCAAAATAATTGCAGATTTTTTCATCGAAAGTTCATGAATGAGGTACAGGACCTAAAAGAATCACAGTGTATATGTTGGACACAATCAACCTGAATAAACATTGGCTAGCTTAGGGACTGAATCCTGCCTTCACCAGGCATGGGAGGTTTAAGGGCTTAGGGAAACTGTTGCACAGCCCAAACATTGTGGAGAGAGAGTTAAAAGGGATATTGCTCCAAATATAGCGGAATTGTGCCAAAGGATTCATGTAGCCCATCCATGCAAAAGGAATGTTGCAAGGGCAAGGAAGGATCCATTTTCTTATATACTATTTACTTGTTTAACTTGGCTTGGGAGCCAAAATCAAGCCAGGCTGACTTAGTATACCAGGAATGAAGAATATACCTGCAAGTTTTTTATTATTGTGGAAATTGCTTCTTCAGAGGCTCGTTTACAGTCCTGGAATGATGAATCACCATATGCCTAGCAAAGATAAAAAGAAGAAACATTGAAATGCTTAGAAAATCTTGTCATAAATTCAAAATTATGCCCCAAAATACAAGACAAATAGTGAAAATCAGACCCAAAAGTCAAAAGACCATATAAAAGAAATAAGTGACCTTAAAAATTGGCATTGCTCCAGTGTAGAACCTGACTGCATCAGCGTATGCTTCTGATTTGATGCACTTTCCAAGTCTTGCAGGTAGATCATAGATGAACTGCTCTTTCCATCATAAGAAGAAATTTTGTGAAAGCTCGTAAATTGCCAAACACCAAAAGAAGCTTTCTTTTTATTATTATTATTATTATTATATTTTTTGTGTGTGTGTGTGTGTTTGGGGGGGGGGGGGGGATGGGAGCTATCAAACACCAATGCATAAGTAAACCATAGGACAGCAGATAAAATTCTATCCATCCTACTCGAAATTTAATCAGAAAAAGATATTTTAAATATGAGCCCTTATAACTTTTTCTAAAGAAAATGTTTTTGCCTAGCATAACTGATAGACTATTCTTAATACAGAGTAAAAGATTTCATTACATATGCAGTCATTAAAGCAAGCCTGCAAGTAACACCAGTGTAACTTGCTTTTGGTCCTGTCAACAAAGCTAGCCAGTGTATAATTAACAAGATAGCCGACCAGCTCTCCAACACTAAAACTCATTTATTGGCACTGGTAAAGAACTTGAAATAAGAGTACCTATTCATACTTCTAGTTATATCTTTAGCATACTTGACGAAGAAGGTTCACTTATCATGCACGCATGAGGGTCCTACTGCAGTATGTAGGCAACAGAAGTAGAGGTAGTCCATTGAAAGTCTAATAGTCTTCAATACCTGAACTTTACACAGAAGATTACGCGTGCGATGCAATTTCTCTATATGTTCTCTCCTTTCAAAAAGAGATGTGTTGACCCCATCACTTCTAGATTGCACCGACATTATCTGCAATGATAAATCAAGTGAAATTGTTGTTTACTGTCCTCTTATTTTCTTGATCTTTCTAATCCAAGAATCATGGCAGAGATTTGACAAGAGTCTGTTAAAAGCTTTCCACGCACCTTATCAAGGAGCTGTTCCATATTTCCTTCCATCCCCACAATATTACTTTTCATCCTATCAAAAAATAAAATTCTAATAATGCTACATATTGGGTTCCAAATCTATGAAGTTATTAACACCATCAAGCACAATAACGTTGATATGTAACAAATTGCCCAGCAGAAAAAGAATGATTTATGAGTGGAAATAGCTACCTTTTAATTGTATCCGTAGCACTGATAAATTTGTTGTAATTTTCGTAGACCAACATTTGCAAGTCAGTGTCAAGATTTTTTATCTGGGCTGCCATTTCAACATGCCTTTGCAGAAGCCCTTCCAAGTTTGACTTTTGCACCTGCACCATTCAAGATGCGCATAAATGATCTACGTCTCTCATATGCGACCTCATCTTTAGCAAGGACACTTCCCAGCCCACTAAGTGGACATGGGTTCGAGGCTGTGCGTGGGTTTTAATAATAAAAAAAAAAATTAAAAAAGACTACTGTCATATTCTGCAAATAATTCCACGAATCCATGTTTTCAGAATCCATTTGTCAGTCTAGAATGGCAACCATGATAAACCTAAGAGGGGGGAATTAGATTGATTACAGATTTTAGCAGAATTCAATAAATCAACCGTTTTCAATTAAAAACCCAACACCGTTCATAAGGATAACTAAACTTTCAAATGATTCAGTTCTAAACCTAACAAAACAACTCCATTAAACTTACTTCGACAAATGCATTTCCTCATAAAACCATTCAGAGAATGATTCTCCAATAGGTTGCCATATCGAAATTCATCGTATTATATAGTTCACTCCGCGATATCTTAAGAATTAAATACCAATAATTAGACACTTATCGTTATTATGCTCACAGTCAATACACCAGTTATCGTTCAGCAACGCCAACTTGAAGCAACTAAAAATCCTTCCAATCCGGTGTTAACCCTCACAAATCACAATAAACCACAACCGAAATATTATCGTACAAGAAAAACACAAATGCATTTATACGCATGTCTATATAAAATCAAGATCAGATGAGTGTACACACCAGAAGATTCATGTACTGAACTGGATTGAAGGAGTTGGTATTGATGGCATCTAAGGTGCCGTGTTTGGAGAGAGTATTGGCTGACATTGAAGGATCTGGAGAGTAGAAGCTCGACAGCAGATCTCTCATTCTCTTGGCTTTGTCGTCCAATGGAACATCGTCCACCCCCATTTCTTCTTCTTCGTCTTCTTGTCTCCGTTTCTTTGATTATTGCAGTTATTCAATTCGGATAATTTTGGGCTTGATTTGATTGTGGATCGAGGATTTGACAAGGAAATTTGTCGGAATTTCACGGGCAGGGACTGCAACGAGCAGGAGGCTGAGTTGATTAACTTCAGTGAGAAGAATAAACGTTAGATACGATGACGTCGAAGTCCAACGACACCGTCCTGGCCATCTCGTTGATACATCTTACCATCTTGATCTTGGCCTGTCAACAATAAGCTTTGTGTTTTATTTTTCTTTTTACAAGATAAATAAAATATTTATTAGATTGCGAATTTATGTTAGAAGATTACTAAAATGATTGTCGTAGTATGTATAATGCATTAAATTCAAATCTCTCAAATTCTCAATCCCAATTCTTTTTTCATTAAGGTACTTAGATTTTGTTCTCAAGTTAATTTGAAATAAAATTTATTTTTTTAATTACTAATAATCACGTTTTTTTTTTCTCTCGAACGCATAAATTTTTTCTAACTTCAAATTTCATTTGATAAATTAAAAAATCTTCTGAAAAACAATTCTATTATCTTTATTTTGTACTAAAAAAATTACATTAGCATTTATATCTTATTTATCGCTACACCTCCAATAATTTCACTTCCTCTCCTCGCAGATTTACACTAGCCCTACAACATGATGTGTGTTGCATTATTTTCTTTTTTAATCATTTTTTTAAAAATTTATATTAAAATCAATAAAACATGCGTCAATTTAGAAACAATTTATTTATGTTAAGTTGATAAAATTTAAATAATTTAAGACATTAAATATGTTTAAGCATGATATTTATACATATAAACTTATTCAACCCCGAGTATGCAACAATTGAAAAGAATTATTGCACAAATTTTAGTATGATATAGTCAATTTGGTTGCTCGATGATCTCAAAATTGGTGGTAAAAAAAACTTTCATAATACTTTATAGGTTAATTGGGTTAGAAAAAATATTTTGTTCGTATTATTTTCGAGAAAAAAAAAAGAATAGATCAGAATAAACGAGAAAACATAAGCTAGAATTTAAAATAATTAATGATGAAAAAATAATTAATGCATTTATTATCAAGTCTGAAGGTAATCATGTGTAAACATTTAATTAGATTATTAATGCGGCCGCTTACGTTGCGCAAGAACAAATCAAAGATTATTCACACACACTTAGCATGAGATGTTCAAATTCGGGAAATTATTTGTCTAATACTTTTAAATTCAATTTATATGTTAATCAAAATCCAATTCGAATTATAGTATAATAAAATTGTTCCAAAGATTATACATTTTTAAGCGACAACTTTTACTTTTTTCTCTTAAAAAATATGTCCATGTATAAAAAAAAGTACACATATTTAAATACTTTATATAATGTATTTGTAAGAAATTCATTGAAATTATTTTTAAGAATGCAAAAATTAACTAAGCACCTAAGGATGTTAAAACTGATTTGCAATTTGTTACACGCACTTGTATTATTATGTATGGGTCCAAGTTTCAAGACTCGCTTAAAAATTAACCTTACTCAACTTCAGTTTGTCAAATATCAAGTTGGATTGAGTCATCTTGCGTGCATTATCTATTTAATTAAAACGAGTATGATCCATACAACCTACTTAAATTACCCATCTAAATACCGTAAGGACTTATTATTTACTTGCTAATTAGATAATGATGTATTTTGTTAAAATTTTAATTGTTAGATAATGATTTTTAATTTCTTATTCTAATAAGATGAAAGAAGTTCGTACATATTGGAAATTTGAGTGAGAGGGAATTTTTTTTATTCAACTACTTGTCAATAACAAAAAAAGATTATTATAGAAAATTCTTATCTAAACCATATTCAAGAAAGATATATGAAGTAAATGTACCTCACCGTTGGATGGTAAGTAAAAACGAGAGAAATTCTTTCCATCCAAAAGTGTGAGATGTCTTTGGTCTATATGTCTTTTTTGGACCTAAGCATTACTTGCTTAACCGAAACGAGTGTGATCCATATAACCCATTAAATTACTCGTCTAAATACAACCAAGATTCATATTCTTTACTCCTTAGGTATAATGATACATTTTGTAAGATTCTACTTGTTAGATAATGATAACTTTTTTTAGTTATTGTTAGAAATAAGATGAAACATGTTATATTGATTTTTGTGAGAGTTAAATTTTGCTTATTCAACTAGGTGTCAATAATAAAGGAGATTATAACTAAAAATTATTGTCTAGACTAGATCCAAAAAAGATATATAGACCAAAGACATTTATCATCAAATGAAAAAAGAAAGAGAAAAAAAATCATCCAATAATGTTAATGTTTTTTATTCATATATCTTAAACTTAATCTAAACAAAATGTTTTCAATTATCACAAAGTTTACGCGGAATATAAATCATTTTTTTAAAATTTCTCTCACATATTATATTACTATTTTTTAAAAAACATTTTTCATCATTTATTTTCTGACTTAAACTAAACAAACAAAATTTAAATAAAAACTTATAATTTTTCACAAAATTTACTACGTGAAATTAGTTTTACATTATAATCCATTTCACGAGCCTGATAAACAAAAATACGGTTATCATCATTCATATACATGGTTCCTGAAACATCAATGTAACAATCCAAAATTCCTTCTCTTGTTAGCTTGCTGGAAAAAAGTACAGAAAGAATATACATCCTTTTGCATCTTTGACTATTATGTCTTATGTCTTATGTCTTATGTTTATATATATATGATGTATAATTTTAAATACTTAATATTTTTATTAGTACATCCATCTTAAACAATTAATGTGATATACTTTGAAGAGTGTCGTATTAGTATTTTATATAATATATAATATTAAAATCGGGCCGAGTTGTTATTGGAGCATATCCAAATAATTTTAAGTTTGATTTGTTTGTTAAATATAATAGCTGATTCATATCAAAATATGATTAATAGACTAAGTTTTTATTCACATATTTAAGGATAAAATGGATGAATATCATGTTGTCTATAATGTTGATATGACATTCACGTTGTCTATTATATCATGATTAATTAAAGGGAAAAATCAAAGTAATTAATTCAGGTAGAATGCAATGAAATTCTAGTAATTTAAATATGTACATAAAGTTTCATGATGATACTACAAATTATATATGGCAATTTAGATAGACCCTTTAAAAATATTTCCTTTCGTCCGCGTTATATGTTTTTCTTTCGGGCTTATTACGGTATATATCTTTGAAATATGGATCTGTACCATTTAACTCTTTGAACTATAAATTTGACGCATGAGGTCTTTGAACTATGAATTAGTAGCAATTAATTTTTTTTTATTATTATTCATGGTGATTGTTTACTCTAAAAATTGGATCTAGGCAAATCAATGAACCACTAAAATTATTCATTGAGTTACTCACTTGGTTAAGTTTCTCGTTGGAAAATGGATTTAAAGAGTTGATTATTACTAATTCATAATTCAAGAATCTCTTATGCCAAATTAATAGTTTAGAGAATTAGATACTACGGATCTATAATTCAAGGATATGCGATGCAATAAACCATTTCATTTTCAACAAAAATTTACCATAGAAAACAAACACGATATGTTCTTTTACTGAAGAATTATTGACCGCAACGGGTGCAAATATGAGATTTGATTGACTGAAGAATTGATTAATATTTTTTAAAAATTTCATTAATAATATCTAACATACACAATTATTATTATTAATAAAATTCTAAAAAATTACCTTTATCTTTGATTTGTACAATCAATAATTTTTTATAACGTTTCTTTCCTGATCTGCTTTGGAACCCTAAAAGAAACGTTGGAGAATATTCCAAAAGGAAGAGCCAACGAAGCACCTTCCAAAGCACAGCTGGCGTGCAGTGTGAGTGCGTCACACTGCACGCCATCAATGACACACTTACACCGACGCCACTCTTTTGAAACAAGAAACCCATAAATACCCCCCTTTTTCAATAAAAAAATCAGTCACCAACTCACCTAGGCCTCTATAAAAGTCCTGCGCGACTGCCTCTGCACTCTTCTTTCGCCTCGCATTTGTTAAGCGTTTCTTCTCTTGCGTTTCGTTTCTTCAAAGCCATCAGCTAAGTATCTTTTTTTCTTTTCTTCTCTCTTTCGAATCTCGCTCTTTTGAATTCCTTGTGCTTCCTTTTATAGATTGTTCGTTTGATCTTTCAATTTATAGATTTGATCTAAATCTAGGGTTTCTGGGCTAGGGTATTTTGTTAGCGCGTCATAAATCCTTGTCTGTGCACTTCGATCTGGGGGCTGGAAATTAGGGTTTAGAAAAACTAAGATGAATTTAAATTTTCTATGATTCACATGCGTCGAATCCGTATCCTACATTCGTTCTCGGTTGTGTTCCTCTACTGGTTTTACGTTTTTTCATGAATAATCTCTCTTGATCCAATTTTTTTAAGTCTACCCCATTGTCCTTCTCTAACCATTGAAATTCTAATCCTGCTTAATTCTGATAAGCACTCTCTTTGACGTTCATTGAATAAAAAATCCTTTTGTTATTTTCGTTTTTGGGGATTTTTTTAATAAAGGAAAAGAGTAAGAAATAAATGGCCTCTGTGCAACGGCAATCGAGTTCGGGATCTGATACCGACCCGCGTTATGCGATGATCACAGACGAGAGGAAGAGGAAGAGGATGATCTCCAACAGGGAGTCAGCTAGGCGATCAAGGGTGAGGAAGCAGAAGCAAATGGAGGATCTGATAAATGAAGCGAGCCTTTTGAAAGCAGAGAGCAGCAAAGTCATGGAGAGGATCAACGCCACCACCCAATGCTACATCGAGATGGAATCAAAGAACAATATTTTGAGGGCTCAAGCCATGGAGCTAACCGATAGGCTAAGGTCTTTGAACTCGGTGCTGCAAATTGTTGAGGAGGTCAGTGGGTTCTCTGTGGACATTCCTGAGATACCTGATACCCTGCTGAACCCGTGGCAGCTTCCTTGCCCGACTCAGCCAATCATGGCGTCTGCTGATATGTTTCAATGCTGATGATCAATCTGACCGGTGTTGTAAGTCAGTGGTTGTTGTCTGGGTCATGTCTTTGAGTCTTTACATTAGTATTTTCAGCTTATTATTGTGCTTCTGTTAGGTTAAAGTTGGTTGGTATGGTTGTCTTTGGTATGGGAATGCGTTTCTATAATTATGTTCAAGTTAGTCAGTTTATAATATATTATGTAACGCCTTTTGTTAGTCGATATATTTGCAATGAAGTGTTTTTCTGGTTGAATTAACAAGTGAGGTTGAAAAGAATCCAATTTGCATATTTGTTTGAGTTGGTCTTATGAAGATTATCACAAGATATACGCTTATAGTTGCTTTATGTCCCCCACCCACCAAAAAACAAACCAAGAGGAAATTTGATTGGTGCTATTTGAATTGTTAGATATATGCTTATAAAAAAAGGATGGTTAATATATGAGATGGTTTTGGGAGCTGCAGGTTTGATTGTTATTAGAGTTGAGCTACTTGTAAATGCGTAGCTGTTTAGCCAATTAGAGTGTACTTCCACTTTTTTTTGGTTGAATTGCTTTGAGATGTTCTTGGATTGATGGTTGTGGAGGAGGGGAGAAGGGGGGGGGGGGGTCTTGATTCATGGGATTTGCCATCACGAACTTATCCATATTTCATGAATCCTTTGAACTCTCAAGTCTCACCTTCTTAAGTATTGATGGATCTTACGCTTTGATGATAGTTTGATGGTCTCAGATAGGTATGCCATCAGGGTAGGTTTTGGCAGGGTCTGATGTGTATACAGTAAAATTGTCATCCCTAGCCTCTGACTCTCTCTTTTGTGTTGTATAATGTATACATTCCTTCAATTATTCAACCATACGGTATAACTTGTTAGCAGTATTCTGCAGTAGGAGTGTCATTTGTGTTGGTTGATGACTTCTGTTGAAGATCTGGACAAATTGGGACTACTCGAGATATTTTATGGTTTGTGGTTGATGGGATTAACCATAGTAATTTTGACCTTTTCTGGGTTTGTTGTTCTCATTTAGCATGAAACATTAGGTACAAGCTATCGTCTCAGTTGTTCATTAGGTACAAGAACTAGTTTCAATTGCGGTTTGGTTTTGGTTAGGTTTGCGTTGGTGGGTAGTAGAAAATAGATTAAAGATTTTTGGTTTGGGTACGACATAACTGATAACAACCTAATCTCTTTAAAGATATATCTCGACATTATTCGGAAAGTTTAAGTTTGCCTTTAAGATGTCAAAAGTGTGTACCACAGAAGGACCACAACCCTCTTTATTTAAAGATTGAAATGGATATTAAGTTTATGGTGAAATTGAATGTCACATTGTTAAATTTGAATTTGAATATTTTGCATTTAATAATGTAACATTAAATCTCACCGTAAACTTGACTCTATTTCAATGTAGATGATCGTGATTCCCACGGAAAAATATCCATATTCTCTCTTCACCTTTTGGGATGGGATAATTACCATTTATATACCTGATACCCCACTCATTAGTAAGTATGTTTTTTTTTTTTTTTTATCTTTTGACAATAAAAATTTCATTTAAGTACATTACCCAAACAACAAAATATGTTTTTTTTTTTATCTTTTGAGTGCAAAAAAACTCCATTTAATCACATTCCCCAAACAACCAAATAAGCTTAAATCTTCAAACCACTTTAATTTTGGTGCTTAAGTTGCACAACACTTTCCAAACAACGCCCTCAAATTTAAATCCCCACCCAAAAAAAAAGTTACTTTGTAGTAATTCTTTTCGCAGACACGGATGGCTTGGTGAGCACAAGAAAACCTCAACAGCTTCATTCAGGCTACTGAATTCTGATGCTGGTTACATCAGTCTACCCAAGCCAAAAAAGATACATATAAATAGTTCCTAAAATAGCTTGTTAATAATAGGGTTTTCGAGTACACACAAACAGAGAGATGCTAAGAGCTTCATCTCTTCCTGAGACCATCACAAAGCCAACAATAATCATCTAAGTAAAAAGCTAGAAACATGATCAGCGTTTGGCAAGATTTGGTGATGAATTTAACTCAGCTTAATTTTAGCTCGTCTTACAATATTTGCTAGATTATAAAAATAGTCCATTCAAAACAGCCATTTTTTTTTATCTTTCAAAGTTGGTATGGTATACTTTAAATAGAACACCACAAATTCCCATAACATAAGAACATGTCCAATTTCCACATCAACAATAAAAACATATTAAAAAAAATCTAAAAGGGGCCATTACTCTCAATCCTCATAGGTGCGGCACTCATCAGTCTCCGGGTTATCCTCACAGTACTCCTCCAAAGGATCAGACCCTTTCTTCTTGTCCCTAGCGTGGCTAGCCGCTGCACTCAGCTCTTCCACCTCGTCCCACGCGGCCACGCACTCGCCGCTCACTGGGTCATCAGAGCAAGCCGACTCTGCATTCTTGATGCTCTCTTCCACCTTATCTGATATGCTCTCAGGAGCCGCTCTCACGGGTTGGACATACATGAGCCGCCCGGATCGGAATTGGGTGGCGGACCTTTTCCATGGGTTGTTCAGGTATGGGGAGCTGATGGGGTGAGCCTTTGGTGAGTAGTCTGTTGCCTTGGATAAGGCTCTTGGGGTTGTGAGGTTAATACCAGCTATTGTTGCCATTGTTGAAGTAATGCAATTGCTGGTTCGGTACGGTTTATCTTTGGGGGAATATATCGTGAATCGTGATGAGAAACCAAACTATTTAGTTGGAGCTTGTAATGGTGTTGTGAACACAGATTTCTTATCTACTGAAAACCAATTAGAGGCTTCCACGTCAGTATGAGTTTGGAGATTTTTTTATTGGGAACATCAACTTCTGGTGTCACGGTTTCTTGTATGAGTAAATTGCATTTCTGGAACAGCAAAGATAAAAGCAACTCAGAATAGCCAGTCACTGGTTTACAAATTCGGGTTTTCTTCTTATAATTTTTAATATGTTTTTAAGAGTGATTGGATTTTTTTTTTTCGTAATATTTTTTTCATTTTTATATTATTATTATTATTATTATATGAAATAGTTTTTATTGATGGTTAATTAATACTTATAGGTTATATTTTAAGATTTTTAATTTTTTATTATATTTAACTTAAATGGTAAAATAGATATGAAAAGTAAAGAGGATATCAGGTGTAAAATAATTTAGTTTTTTTAGTATATTATCTTTGGAAACAAATTAATTTATATAAATTTAATCAATTTAAAAATGTTTTTAGTATTAATGTACAATGTGATTTTTTGATGGATATAGTTTCATAAAAAAATTTAAAATCTCTATAGAAAATAAAAAAATTGTATTAATAAATCTTTTTATCGATCGATACTTTTAGCAACTTTGTGTTAATAGGTTAAAACTTTGAGCTTTTTTTATAAAAATGAAGTGATTGACTATGTGTTAGAGATGAAATACTAATAAAGTATTAAGAGGTAAGTAAAAGTAAAAATAATTTTTTTAACTATTTAATTGTGTGTTTAATAAAAAAATTAATTTATATTGATTATATAGTATACTTAATTCATATTTATATTATATTATATTGATGATTGCTAAGAAATAAATAATAAAAATTTAATGTGTTTTACATATAAGCAACCACAATCTACTTAAATCATCATTACTCAAAAATCTTATTTAATTATATTATTCAAATAATTAAATATATTTAAACAAATAATTTAAAAACCATGTAAATAGTACTTAAACATAGACCAACATCTGTGAACGAGAAAACAAAAAAAAAAGTGTCAAAAGGTTTGTTTGGTTATTAAAAATCGATAATTTCTATGCGGAGAAAAAATCAAAATCAAGTACTAGTTTTGTCCTACGTGGAATGACTTTTGAGAGTGAAGTTTGGTTCTCTCTATGATATTTCGGAAACCTTTTTTTTAGAGGCTTTAACCACGTGAACTATGAAAATATCAGCAGCAAAATTGGCAGCACTTGTCTATAGTAGTATCGATTCTTTCACCAATTTATTCCCACTTGTTTTGCACGGCTGTTTTTCTTTGGATTTAAAGTAAAGCAAAATCTCCCATCCTTAAAAACAAAAATATGCCGATCATTGAAACCAATCGAATAGATGATAGATTAAAGATAAAAAACGTGAAATTAAGTCGATCCGTGTCCGAGTTAGGATGCATCCAAGCTCGGCAGAGGAGCCAAAAGATTAATAGAGTGGAATTTGAACTCAATTTTTTTTAGCACAGTTCGAAAATAAATAATGAGATTAAATTTGATTCGGTTCAATTTAAATTTTAAATATAAAATGTAAAATTATTTTATTAATTTTAAAATCTCTTAACTAATAAAGTTATAATTAAAATTTTAAATATATTGTATAATATTCATATTAAATTAATATTATTAATTTAATCGAGTTGGTTTGTTAACCTATTGAACTGAGTTTGGTATTATTCGAGTATTGCTCGATTATTTATTCAAACCAAAATCATTGAGTTTGAAATCGAATTTCAAACTGTGTCTCTCTTTAACGAGTTAAGCTGTTCGATTCACTTTCATCTCTAATAAAAGACATCTTACACCATTAAATGACATAAATTTCTTTTATGTAAGAATGGTAGGTTATAATAACTCTAATTTTTTCTTCAAAAATAATAATATTTTTAATGTAATTTTAAAAAAAATAACATTTTTTTTAATATAATAATGAAAAAGTTAAAAAGCCATTTTTTTATTTTGTACTTTTTAATATTATATTAAAAAAATGTTAAGAAAATAGATATAAATATTCCACGGACAAACACAGCCTAAAACTCTCTACCCATTTTTGAAACATCACTTGCCCAATATCTAGCGGGACAGTGCAAAATCAAGAAGCAATTAGACCCAACCCATCCAAATTTGACACATTACCACCTTTTAACCGTCCGATTCATTAATTTACAAAATAAATTGTGCACTTGAGCTCACCATATAGCAATTTCCGCCGATTCTTTATACCGTTACTTTTTAAATTGATTGGATAAAGTAGTATATAATCAAGTTACAAAAAGGTAGAACCAGAGCGAAAGCGAGAGTACGAGTGTGTCGATTATTTAAAAATACAAAAATCGATATATACATAATATAAAGACCTTTTATATATATATATATATATATATATATATATATATATATATATCATAAATGTACATAATCCGTAAGATACAATAAAGAGTTAACAATTTAGCATAAGTTAACAAGTAACTCAGTGGTAAGTGCTAAACATACTTCTTGGAAACTTTAAGATTCACTATTCAAATATCATACAAACAATTTTTGTTCGGTATTTAAAGTGTGCATTCGGTCGATTTAGTGTAAAAAAAATTGATTTTTCGATTTAAAAATTATAAACCGAATCAAACTAAATAATATATCAATTTGAAACTGTTTTTTATTTTGATTAATTTTAATTTTCGATTGATCTTTTTTGTAATTTGGTTTTATTAGACCCCAACCTTATTTATGGGTGAAAATACTATTTTAAAACCTGTTTTTCACTTTTCATTATTCTTAATGCATCATTCATTATCTCAAATGCAAAAAGATTGAGTTTCTAACCCTCAAAATCAACATAACACATTGTTACAATTTTTGATTTAATTGTAAAAATAAAAATTTAAAAACAACTACCTATAAAAAATACAACAGTTCCAAAGTACAAGAAAAGTAAAAGACTATGACTGAGTGACTTACCAACATTTTCAAATCAGCAGTTCAGTACCACTTGTTTCAAGGTATTCAAATGACTTTTGCAATTCTTAATTTTGCTATTACAATATATATAACCTTATTCAGTTTATTTTTATCCTCCATCTTCACTAATCCTTTCTTTTCCTTTGAAAAAACCAAAACAACTCCTCTTAAGTAACACATCCAAACAATCCCTTAAGATTTTTAATGATCCATTTGCATCACATCCAACATACGAACATAAACGTATAGATATAGAAAGAAATAACATTGTCGAGGGTGATGACGTTGAGGAAAATGGAGGGGTGTTTGGAAGAGGTCTTGTTGGGATCTTCATCCCCAAGCAGAGCCCCTGTATGCCGCATCGAATCTGATAGATGAGTCAATTCCTCGATAGCCTCCATCACGATACTTCCCACTTTGAATTTTTGTATTATTGTTACTTTTCAAGATTTAAAAAACCAATTATCGATTATCAATTCTAAAGAGTGAAAGAGAAGAAATAGATCCAGAGAGAGACCCTAGATTATGTGTAAAGAAACGACTAGGAGATGAGAGGTGTGAGGGAGACGGGTGGAGAGACGAGGGAGAGAGAAGAAGAGTAGCACAACAATTAGTAAGGAATAGAATTTGGGTATAAACAAATTGATAGGGCCTAAAAAACACCAAGGCCCAAACAAACAACAAGGCCCAAACAAATACCAGGCTCTGTAAGCTTGTTCTAGCCCAAGCAAACATCAAACCAGTCTCAAACACCAAGGCCCAAACAAATACCAAGCTCGGTAAGCTTGTTCTGGCCCAAGCAAACATCAAACCAGTCTCAAACCTGCGGCCCAGATAAGTTCGGACCCCGGAAGGGTGACCCAGCCCAACTGACTCAAAGAACACTCCGGCCCGGACAAACAATCAAGTATGCTCCACGGTCCATCAAGAATCCCCAAGCCCGCGAAAAATGACCCAGCCGACCCACACCAGGATCTCCCCTATCAACACTAGCCACCCTACAGGGACTAGCCACTCCACAACCCTATTGCCGCCCGCCACCCTACGACCGCCCTACAGTGTCCCCTCTCCTAGGCTCACAATCATATCCTCCCCACCAGCAGACGACTATAAATAGGTCAAGGTATAGACTTCAAGACAGAGACACCTTTTTGACACTCACACTTGAATTACTTGGGCCCTCGGTTCCTCTTTCGAATCCTCGGCTTTTCTCTTAAATATTTGCTGACTTAAGCATCGGAGCTCCCTCGGAGGTCTCCCCCTCCCCTCATTCCGAGGGCCCTCATTCCTGTCACTTATGCAGGGCCCAGGCCGAAGTTCTCTCCCAGGCCGAAACCTAGCCCAGGCCACGATTAGCTCGCAGGGCCCAGCCCATACCAATTCCCGGGACACGTCAGCACCAACAGCAGTTCGCCCGTCACTTGTGCAGGATCCAAGCCAAGTCCACACTCAGGCCACGTCAGCTTCCAGGCTATGTCAGCATCGGTAGTTTTTGGCATCAACAGATTGGCGCCGTCCGTGGGAAACCAATAATCTCTCGCTACAATAGAAGCGAAGAAGTGAAAGAACTCATCTGTCACGATGCCACCAAGGAACGGTGCTAGGAGAGCCAACAAATAAGCCCCGACCGCTTGCTCGGCTCCTATCCAAGGTGAAGTTCACGGTAACCGATCCATATCTGGATTTCCGGCAAACCCAGAGCACGCCACCCCCGCCAGGGAACAGTGTCCCCACCTCGCTGAAACCGACTCTCCGGACGGCGAGGGAGCCCCTGCCTACCTCAAAGCTCCGGCGACCCAAGCTCAGTTCCTAGAACTGTCCAGAATGATAACCAATCTGGCGGCTCAAATCCGGGAAGGGGGCTGACAGCCTTTATATCCTCCTCACCAAGCTCCGGGAGAGGCCGAGTCGTCAGGCAGGAATGACCCAACACATGACCAGCCCCGCGCTGAGCCCTCACCGCGTCATAGCAGGCCCAAAGAAAGTTCCACCTCAAAGGGCAACCCCAGCCTCGACAGACGATTCGAGGAAATACAGGAAAGAATAGACTCGGCTCTGAGATACAAGAATCTCAACATTATGGACGAACTCTGCGTCCAAGACCCCCTTTCACGGAAGGCGTCCTAGAAACCCCTCTCCCGCCAAACTTCAGGATGCCACAGGTCAGAATGTATGACGGGACCACGGATCCAATGAACCACCTCCAACACTATAAAACGACGATGGTACTGCATCGGCACTCAGATCAGATCATGTGCCGCGCTTTTTCGTTGACTCTTGAAAAGGCGGCGGGCACTTGGTATTCGCGCTTAAAGCCAAGAACCATTAGTAATTTCAAAGAACTCAGCTATGCTTTCGCTTCCCACTTCCTCAGCAGCAAGGGGCCCAAGAAAACCTCGGAAAGCCTCTTCAACATCATTCAGCATAAGGGGGAAAGGCTTCGGGCTTACATTTCCAGGTTCAACACAGCGGCTTGGGAAATTCCAGACCTTGATCTCAACATCCAGGTGATGGCCTTCAAGAACGGATTGAGGTCGGGAATCTTTAGCTCCAAGCTGACTCGGCGCCCGCCTCGAGACATGAACGAAATCTTAGCCCGGGCAAAAAAATACATGCTGACAGAGGACGATCAAGCCTTCAGAAGAGAAGGAGAAAGAGAAACCGAAAGAAAAAGGAAAGACCCTGCTCCTCAGAAGGAAGGGGCCAAAAAACCTTACCAAGAGAACAGGTATAGGCCCCACCCTTGAGTCGACAACTTCACTCCCCTCAACACCACAAGGACCGACGTCCTCATGCAGCTTCAAGACAAGTCTGTCCTATAGTGGCCGCCCAAGAAGCCCATTGGGGGGACCCCAAGAAGTGGTGCCGGTTCCACCAAAGCCGTGGCCACGACACGGAGGAGTGCCACGACCTGAAGGAACAGATTGAGAAACTCATCAACCGAGGGCACCTGAAGGAGTTCACTGGGCCTCGAAGACATGAGAACCCCGTGTCACCAAGGAGGGATGACAGACGCCTTTATCAACCCTGGCAAGAGAGGCTGAATCCTCGGAGAGACCTCAGGACGGAACAAGAGAGGTCCCGCCAGAAGAAGGAGGAGGTACCCGCAACCACCCGAATCATCAAAACAATTTACGGAGGGCCGACCGCTGGAGGGAATTCGGGACAGAACGGTAAAGCATATGCCAGGGCCGTGGCCTCAGTTAGCGGCCCCCACAAGAAAAGAAAAACAGAGTCTGTGATCTCCTTCACGGAGGATGACCTGGAGGACGTGCAGATTCCTCATGACGACACTGTAGTAGTCACGCTTCTAGTGGCCAACTGCAAGATACGGCGGGTTCTAATCGACAACGGGAGCTCCGCTGACATACTGTTTCACGATACCTATCAGTGCATGGAACTGAAGGAGGGACGCCTAGAGCCTGTCCCTGCCCCCCTCTACGGCTTCAGAGGATCCCCAGTCTTCCCAGAAGGAAGCATAGTCCTCTCGGTAATAGCCGGGACAGTACCAAGAACATCCACTGTACAGACTACGTTCCTTGTGGTAAAACAACCCTCCTCCTATAACATGATAATTGGGCGTCCCACCCTCAACAAGCTAAAGGCCGTCGTCTCGACCTATCACCTGAAGGTCAAGTTCCCCACCAGCAAAGGTGTAGTGGTGCTCAAGGGGGATCAGAGA
The DNA here is from genome assembly GCA_023935145.1 of Bretschneidera sinensis. Taxonomy (NCBI): domain Eukaryota; kingdom Viridiplantae; phylum Streptophyta; class Magnoliopsida; order Brassicales; family Akaniaceae; genus Bretschneidera; species Bretschneidera sinensis. Next base: position 38,503,303 of record CM043697.1, on the reverse strand, counting down.
GCCTCTCGGTCCTGCTACCTGAGCGCCATCAGAGAAGGAAAAAAGACCGAGGCCCTACCACTTGAAGTTGAGGACCTGCGTGACGAAATGAAGGCACCCAGAGGCCGACCCACCGAAGAACTGACCGCGATACTTCTAGGAGAAGACCCCGCCAAGACCATACAAGTAGGAGAAAACATCTCAAAGGAGGCCAGAGAGGAACTCCTCCGCCTCCTTCAAAGAACCAAGATCTGTTTGCCTGGTCAGCATCAGACATGCCAGGGGTTAATCCTGAAACCATTGAGCACCACCTAAACGTAGACCCCGGATACAAACCAGTCATTCAGAAGAAAAGGTCCTTTGCCCCAGAGCGTCAAGCGGCCATCAACGCCGAGGTTGACAAGCTGCTGGAAGTCGGTTTCATTAGAGAAGCAAGGTATCCCGAGTGGGTATCTAATATGGTTATGGTCAAGAAAGCCCGTGGAAAGTGGTGCATCTGCATTGATTTCACCAACTTAAACAAAGCTTGCCCCAAGGACAGCTTCCCTCTTCCTCGGATCGATCAAATGGTGGATGCCACCTCAGGGCATGAACTCCTCTCTTTCATGGACGCCTACTCTGGTTACAATCAGATCTTCATGCATAAGTCCGATCAAGAAAAAATCGTCTTTGTCACCGAGCGAGGGTTATACTACTACAAGGTAATGCCTTTTGGGCTGAAGAATGCTGGGGTGACCGACCAGAGGTTGGTGAACAGAATATTCCAAAGACAGATTAGGAGGAATATAGAAGTCTACGTGGACGACATGCTGGTTAAAAGCCCTGAGGCGCGAAACCACCCTTCCGATCTGGAGGAGGCCTTCGGAGTCCTGTGCAAGCATAATATGAGGTTGAATCCGTCCAAATGTGCCTTTGGGGTAACCGGAGGCAAGTTCCTAGGATTCATGGTCACTTAGAGAGGGATAGAGGTCAACACAGAGAAGATAGAAGCTATCCTCAACATGACCCCTCCCAGGTCAGTGAAAGAAGTTCAGCGACTCACCGGACGAGTTGCAGCCCTGAGCCGTTTCATGTCTAAATCGGCAGAAAGATGCCTCCCTTTCTTTCAGGCTATCAAAACGGCAAAAAACTTCGCTTGGTCCGAGAGCTGCCAAGAGGCGTTTGAAGACCTAAAAAAGTACCTGAGTTCGCTACCCCTCATGACCAAACCACTCCTGAACGAAGAGCTCTTCCTTTACCTGTCCGCCGGACCAAGCACTGTGGCATCTGTCCTGGTACGAGAAGAAGAGGGTATCCAGAAGCCCATCTACTACGTCAGTCGAATTCTCTATGAGATCGAGACGAGGTATCCTCCTATTGAAAAAATAGCTTACGCTCTGGTAATAGCCGCCCGAAAACTCCGACCGTATTTTCAAGAACACACTATCGTCACTTTTACGGACTAACCCTTGAGGCAAGTCTTCCATAATCCGAGCACTTCAGGAAGAATGGTAAAATGGGCAGTCGAGCTAGGGGAATTTGATATCCGCTATCGTCCCAGGCAATCTATCAAGGCCCAAGCCCTGGCCGACTTTATCGTGGAGAAAACTTTGCCCATAATCCTGGATGTACCAGAAGTACATCTAAACGACGGTCCCCCTCTGGGATGGAACCTCCATATGGATGGATCCTCGAATTCACTAGGGAGCGGGGCGGGACTCATCCTCTGCAGCCCGGAGGGTTTCGCCATTGAATATGCATTGAGGTTCGAATTCAAGGCCTCCAATAACGAAGCAGAATATAAAGCCCTTCTGGCCGGACTGAGGTTAACCAAGGCACTAGCAGTAGAAGCACTAGAAGTGTTCAGCGACTCTCAACTAGTGGTAAGCCAGGTGCATGGAGAATTCGAGGCCAGGGGCGAGAAGCTCTCCCGATATCTTCAAAAGGTGAAAAAGTCGATTACCCTGTTCAAAACATTTCGGATAACTCAGATTCCCTGAGCCAAAAACTCTAAGGCAGATGCCCTGGCTAATCTGGCCTCCTCTCAACAACTGGTGCCTAGTCGAGCTGTTTATCAGGAAACTCTTCCTGCCCCAAGTATAGATGAGGCCCCGGTCTTGCCAGTGGAAGAAGAATCCTCGTAGATGGACCCTATTCTCAAGTATCTAAAAGACGGTATCGTGCCTGAACCCAAGGATCAAGCCAAAAAGGTGCTATCCCGTGCCTCGCGTTACACCCTTATGGAAGGGCAATTATACAAAAGGGGTCTAACTACACCGTATCTACGATGCCTCGGACCCAGAGAGGCAGACTATGCACTCTGAGAGGTCCATGAAGGGATATGCGGAAATCACCTTGGGGCTCGAGCTTTAGCCTTCAAAATCCTTCGCCAGGGGTACTACTGGCCCACGGTAAAAGATGATGCGGCTAGTTTGGTCAAGAAATGCGAAAATTGCCAGCGATGGTCTCCGACATCGCATTGACCTGCCAACCCCCTCGTCTCCATCACTAGTCCCCTCCCCTTCGCCATGTGGGGGATGGATATCTTAGGCCCATTCCCAACGTCCGTTGGACAGAAAAAACACCTCATCGTGGCCATTGACTACTTCACCAAATGGGTCGAGGCCGAGCCATTGGCAAGCATCACGGATCGCCAAACCAGAAACTTCGTTTGGAAGTCGATAGTATGCCGCTTCGGGATCCCTCGCGTGCTGATCACCGATAATGGAAAACAGTTCGACAACTCCCGATTCAAAACATTTTGCGACGACCTCCATATTAACCATCGGTTCTCCTCTGTGGGGTACCCACAGGCCAATGGCCAGGCCGAAGTAACCAACAGGACGCTCCTCCAAGGAATCAGGAAAAGACTCGATGAGACAGATAATCGTTGGGTAAAACAGCTCCACAACATCCTTTGGGCCTATCGGACAACGGCCCGGACGCCAACAGGTGAAACCCCCTTTTTCATGACGTACGGCTCAGAAGCCATCATCCCTCTCGAAATCGGGATCCCATCACTCCGAATACAGTGTTTTGAGCCAGGCAGCAACGAAGAAGGGTTAAAAATGAACTTAGATCTAGTTGAAGAAGCCAAAGACAAAGCCCAAGTTCGCCTCACAAACTATCAGCAAAGGGTCGCTCGGTACTATAACTCCCTGGTACGGAACAAACCCTTCAAACTTGATGACCTCGTCCTTCGGAAGAGTGAAGTCTCACGCCCCCGACACACGGGTAAGTTGGTCTCGAATTGGGAAGGACCTTACAGGGTTCAAAGGGTCTGCAGGATAGGCACCTATGAGCTAGAAGACATGGAAGGGAAGCCCGTTCCTCGCACCTGGAACGCGGAGAACCTCCGTAGTTTCTACCAATGAAATGTGAAAGCACGAAAATAAATAAAGAATTTGAAATTCCGAAACTTCTTTACTTCATTCATAGGAAGAAAGATATAAAGAGAAGACACTGTTGGCCTTTAATACAAAGAAACTTTTTGGGTACAATCGAGGCCCCAAAAACCTCGCAGTTAACTTAGGACTGGGCCTCGCTTTCCCCTCCAGCTTGCGCTTCCCCCACCTCTCCACTTGGGGCAGGCAAGGCTTCCCCAGGGCCATCCTGACCCCCAGCCTGGACAGCTGCACCACCTCCTCCTCCTGAAGAATTCAGACTAGATGCTCTGGAGTCGCTCACCAGATCGAGACCTGAGAAGTCCAACCCCGGGAAAAGAAGCGTCACCCTCCTCTTAGCTTCCTCGAAACCTTCGAGGTATTGAACTGCCCCTTCCTTCATCAGAGAAGCCTCCTTTTCTGCGGAACAACGGCGAACTTCATCTAGCTCCTCTCTCAGGACCTTCGCAGTCCGACGGTGATGATCCCTGTCAAAAATGGCCTCTTCTCTCTCCATCTCCGATGTCTCAAGGGAAATGGTCAAGTCATGCGCAATGTCCTCAGCATCCTTCAGCTTAAGCTCGGTCTTGGATAAGCGGTCCGCTATCTCCAAGGTACGCCGGGAAAGCATTCCATGAAAAACTCCGTCTTGAGAGGAAGCAACCTCCGCTGCTAAATACAACAACTCTAAAGGATTCGATAGAATCTCCGCCTTATCGCTGGGAGGGATCCCCAGCACCAAATGCTCTCGAGCGACCTTGGTGCTGGCAAACACCGAGTCATCCATTCTCAGAGCCCAGTGGGGAGTGAAAAGATGAGCCATCTCAGATCCTTCCCGAGGCAAGGAAGCCATTGAGGGAGAAGGATCCACGGAAGGTCTGGGTGGGCTATCCACCGGCTTCGGAGCCACAGTGGGAACCTTGGCTTTCTTCCTCTGCCCAGAATCGCTAGCTTCGGCTGCCCTCTTCTTCTCGCGAGCCAGCTGCTTGGCCATCGCTGCCATCTCCATATCTGCAAAAAAATAGGGAGGGTGCATTAAAAACTTGAAAAATAAGTAAAAAATTCCTATAAGTCGACGAGCCAGCGACTACCATGGAAGAGGCGCGGGGGAAGGCGAGGGGGGCACAGGCCGCGCCTGTGGAGTTCCTCATTGTCTCGAAGAACATCAATCTTCAAGGGCGCAGCCAGCATTGCCCTCAGAGTTTCCTCCTCTCGTAGGGAGAGGTGTGACCTCTTGCATTTGCCAACACGCTCCAACCCCCAAGTGAGGGGAACGTCGAAACTTTCTGCAGAATGGACAAAGAAGAAGCCCCCATTCCATCCCTTGATTGAGGAAGGCTTCTCTTTTAGAACGCTCTTACCCCGCCTCGAACTGACGATGACCCAACCCGAGTGTCCTAACTGGGCTAGCTGAAAATGGGTTTTGAACACGTTTATGTTCATCACCCCCTACCTCTTGGCACACAGCAATGAATGCCAGAATCAGTCGAACCGAATTGAGCACCAGCTGGCTTAACGTAATACCGAAGTATCTAAGTATTAAGCACAGGAACGGGTGGAGAGGAAGCCTGAGCCCCGCCTTAAGCTGATGCTCGTAGAGGCACAGCTCAAACGGCTGCCAGCTGGACAGAACATCGCAAGCTCTCTCTCCACCCTCGGGGGCCCTCATGTTAAAATCCATAGGAATCCTGTATTTAACCCTCATCCTTAAAAGGATGGATCCCGCCACAGTGCTAGGAACAGAGTTCGCTTCGAACACCCATTCCTCTCTCTCTGTGTCTCGGACCTCATCCCTCATAGAGGCAAGGGCTAGGTCCTCCTCTCCCCCCGATGATTCGGACCCTTGCTCCTCCCCTCTGTCTCTCGCGTAAGGGACTAAGGCCCAGCCTACACCCCAGAAGTCACTTCACGAGAAGCAACCCCTTCGCTGGACGAAACACCCATGGCTTCACCCAGCTCCCTGGACAGGGCTCCGCTAGACTCACTACCGACCGACATTACTCACCAAAAAAAGGAGGAAACTTTTAGTGAAAAACTCCTAAGCAATGTCGAGCGCTCTCAGACTCACTAGGAGAACCAAAACCCTCAAAATCTCTCAAAAATGCGAAGTGAAAACTGAAGGGAGGGGATACCCCTTCTTATAGGGGTTATGGCTGCAAAAACGAGGTAATCAAATCACATGTCAGTCTAACGGATGCATCCTTTACAGTTTCCTAGGGGCCATTTTAGGTTCCCCAGACGCCGCCCTGCAATATAAGTGCCAGTTGTCCCTAGGACGCGACCTCAATTTAAACAAACACGCCGCCACCTTGTCAAGTGTCGCCATTCATCACATCTACTTAATAGACCTAAAGTGGGCCAAAAGGCCCACACACGCAAAAGAAAATCGTGACCATCTGGCAGGCCTAAAGTGACTAAAAACCCTTTCGCATATTTCTCCGGGAAATCCGAACCCCGTCAACGCTCGGTCGAATATCCAAATAAGTCCGAGCGTATGAGCTGCTCTGCTCATGCTCGGCAAATTTCTCCAGGAAATCCGAGCCCCGTCAACGCTCGGTCGAATCTCTAAATAAGTCCGAGCGTATGAGCTGCTCTGCTCATGCTCGGTAAATTTCTCCAGGAAATCAGAGCCCCGTCAACGCTCGGTCGAATCTCTAAATAAGTCCGAGCGTATGAGCTGCTCTGCTCATGCTCGGTAAATTTCTCCAAGAAATCCGAGCCCCGTCAACGCTCGATCGAATCTCCAAATAAGTCCGAGCGTATGAGCTGCTCTGCTCACGCTCGGTAAATTTCTCCAAGAAATCCGAGCCCCGTCAACGCTCGGTCGAATCTCCAAATAAGTCCGAGCGTATGAGCTGCTCTGCTCACGCTCGACATATTTCTCCAGGAAATCCGAGCCTCTTTAGGGCTCGGTCGAATCTCCAAATACGGGGGCTTTGGACCCCCTCTCTTTTTGTCTCATTAAGTTTGCCATCAAAATTAAACAAGTATCGGGAGGAGGGAACTCATACAAAAACACGAATATTTAAAAAAGGAGATAATTTATTGATGTTAATGGATTACAACCATTCACAACTAACGACCTCGAAGTACAAATAAAAGAGGACCCTAACGGCCTCGAAGTATAAAGAAAAAAATGAAAACCAAAAAGTTCCAAGCAGCACCGGTCACGAACTTCTTCACCCACTTCAGACTGAAGAACCCCGACGCGAACCCTAAAACTTCGTGGCCCAAACTTGAGACTAAAAGTGCGGTCAATGATCAGCCCCAGGTTCAGGAAAACCCTCGCCAGCTTGCAAGAAACTAGTGACAGCATTTCCCTTAATCTTGCTACCACCAGAAGGACCGCCGGAAGAGGAGCTGCAGCCTTACTCTCTACTTCCTAGGAGTTTGCAGCCACACCCCTCTTCTTCTTCCGTTCCTCGTAAGCCAAGGCATGAGGGAATCCCACCATCCAGAGACATGGCACTCCCTTCTCTCCAATCCCTTCGGAGTCTGGAAGAAGCCCGTGTCTCCATTCGGAGTCAGGAAGAAGCCCGAACCTCAATTAAAGCGCCGTGATGGCTATCCTCAAAAAATGCTTTTCTCTCTTCATATTAGAAGCCACACTTTTTCCCGTTTGAAACAAAGAGTGCCAGAGGACCCTATTTATAGGGCAAGGAAACACACTTCGCGAAACAATAAATACCAAAAACGGAAAACGAAACAAACCCACAAATTTCGAGAAAGACTCTTCGCTTCTCCAGGCAGTTTCTCACCTTCTAAAAATGATGGTCCGCTTCCCAAGGGGCACCACTTAAACCACTAATTGACCTCGCGATCCGGGGAGGGCTCTTCGTCATCCGCTGAAAACTTTTCGCCTCCCATAAAATGACGATCCACAGGCAAGCCCATTTAGCCCCCATGAGTAGCCCGGCCCCAGAAATACTTCCCGGATCACATAAATGAACTCCAGGAAGTGGGGGGCCTGTGATAGGGCCTAAAAAAACCAAGGCCTAAACAAACAACAAGGCCCAAACAAATACCAAGCTCAGTAAGCTTGTTCTGGCCCAAGCAAACATCAAACCAGTCTCAAACACCAAGGCCCAAACAAACAACAAGGCCCAAACAAATACCAGGCTCGATAAGCTTGTTCTGGCCCAAGCAAACATCAAACCATTCTCAAACCTGCGGCCCAGATAAGTTCGGACCCCGGAAGAGTGACCCAGCCCAGCTGACTCAAAGAACACTCCGGCCCGGACAAACAATCAAGTATGCTCCACGGTCCATCAAGAATCCCCAAGCCCGTGAAAAATGACCCAGCCGACCCACACCAGGATCTCCCCTATCAACACTAGCCACCCTACAGGGACTAGCCACTCCACAACCCTATGGCCGTCCGCCACCCTACGGCCGCCCTACAGTGTCCCCTCTCCTAGCCTTACAATCATATCCTCTCCACCAGCAGACGACTATAAATAGGCCAATGTATGGACTTCAAGACAGAGACACCTTTTTGACACTCACACTTGAATTACTTGGGCCCTCGATTCCTCTTTCGAACCCTCGGCTTTTCTCTTAAATATTTGCTGACTTAAGCATCGGAGCGCCCTCGGAGGTCTCCCCCTCCCCTCCTTCCGAGGGCCCTCATTCTTGTCACTTGTGCAGGGCCCAGGCCGAAGTCCTCTCCCAGACCGAAACCTAGCCCAGGCCACGATTAGCTCGCAGGGCCCAGCCCATACCAATTCCCGGGACACGTCAGCACCAACAGCAGTTCGCCCGTCACTTGTGCAGGATCCAAGCCAAGTCCACACTCAGGCCACGTCAGCTTCCAGGCTACGTCAGCATCGATAGTTTTTGGCATCAACACAAATTAATGAATATATATAACAAATAAATTTCGATTTTTCGATTCGGCGCAGTTCAAAAGAAATTGTGCCCAACCGTTCATCAAATAACTAAAATTAATAAAAAAACCAGATCGTGTAGCATTGAAAAATCAAATTTAAAATGTCGAATTGTCAAAAACTAAACTATTCGGTTTGATTTTCGGTTTTAACCCAATTATGCTCCCACGTATGCGGCACCTCATAATTGACGGATTGGGGGCGGATTTGGTGTGATCCGCGCTGTACGCGAATTTGTTGTTCGTTATGTGACTGAACGAATCCTGTATGTAATTTATATTTTATACCACAACTACTACTATTCAGTTTTCAATCCACACTAAAAAAAAGAAAAAAGAAAATACCATCAAATGATGCGCATACACCAAGTCTATCATCGTCTCTCTCTCGTCACTCTCTGCCCTTTCTCTCCTTCTCATTCTCCTTCACCTCTCTTTCTCTCTCTAAAACTCGGTCGATTCGCATCGGTCCGTACACCTGGCCACCTGAGAACACGCTCGAGGAACTTAGCGATGACTGCAACTACTACTGTCTCTGGGCTTCACGGTCTCGCACCTCTCAACTCAGTTGTTGCAGAAGGAGGTGGTGGCGGCAATGACTCTAATGGCTCTCTTTCTTCTTCTGCAACTGAAGATGCTGGTACTTTTCAAAGCAAAGACAATATTTCGTTTTTCTTTTCTGCTATCTGTTTTGTGAAATCATTTTTTTCAATGAAAAAGCTTGGTAATATCGTTGCTTGATTGATTTTTCTGTAGAAGTTGACCAATATTTCTTGAATTAGTTGATAGCTAGCTGAATTTAGTGTATATCGAATGCTATAGTTAAATCTTTTAATTTAGTTGATTTGTAATGCTAGGTAATTATTGGTGCAGAAGTCGTAGTATTGGTTTGAACTTCACGAACTATTAAACTTGTAAGTTGAATTAGGTTTAGCTTTGGGCTCTAATATCTAGTAAAATGTGTTTGATTGTTTTTATTTTTATTTTTTTGAATTATTTCCCTCAAGGCAAGATATTTCTCTTGCTTGGATTGGTGTAATTCTTGAATTAATTACATTAAGCTTGGTTCTTTTAATCGTGAACGTTTAGTGGCATTTTTCTGTGTTCTTGTATGTTTTCCTTGTCATGTAATGTGGGCCATGATCTTATTCTGTAGCTGAAGCTTAATTGTATATTACTGATTTTTTTTAATGTACTTAAAATTTAGCTTCCATGATATTTTGCAAGGCCATACTTTTATAGAGATCACTATCATCATGTCTCTAGTCGTTGACATTTTATCCAATTCATATGATGTTGATTCAGCTATTGGAGTTGGGTATCGTCTTCCTCCACCAGAAGTTAGAGATATTGTTGATGCTCCTCCCCTTCCTGCATTGTCATTTTCACCACGGAGGGACAAAATACTATTTCTCAAGCGGAGAGCCTTACCTCCATTGGACGAACTAGCCAGACCAGAGGAAAAGTTGGCTGGTCTCCGTATTGATGGGAAATGCAATACTAGGAGCCGGATGTCATTCTACACTGATATTGGGATCCATCAACTAATGCCTGATGATACATTGGGGCCAGAGAAAGAGGTATATGGATTCCCTGATGGTGCTAAGATTAATTTTGTTACCTGGTCAAAAGATGGTAGGCATTTAGCTTTCAGTATACGAGTCGATGAGGAAAGTAGTAGCAGTAAGCTTAGAGTGTGGGTCGCTAATGTGGAAACAGGGGAAGCTAGACCACTGTTTCGGTCACCAGATATCTATCTAAATGCAGTTTTTGACAATTTCGTTTGGGTAGATAACTCCACTCTGTTAGTCTGCACGATTCCTTTATCTCGTGGAGAACCGCCAAAAAAACCCTTGGTTCCCTCTGGCCCAAAGATTCAATCCAATGAGCAGAAAAATGTTATTCAAGTTAGAACCTTCCAGGATTTGCTGAAGGATGAATATGATGAAGACTTATTTGAGTACTATGCAACTGCACAACTTGTTTTGGCTTCTTTGAATAGCTCAGTGAAGGAAATTGGGCCACCAGCTGTGTACACGTCTATGGAACCTTCCCCAGATCAGAAGTACTTTTTGATTAGTTCAATTCATAGGCCATTCTCTTTTATTGTACCATGTGGAAGATTTCCCAAAAAGGTGGATGTGTGGACAGCTGATGGGAAATTTGTTAGGGAGCTCTGTGATTTGCCCCTTGCAGAGGACATTCCCATTGCATTCAATAGTGTGCGGAAAGGAATGCGCTCAATCTATTGGAGGGCAGATAAGCCTTCAACACTCTACTGGTATATATCTTTCATATATACTCTGCTGATGTCAAATTTCATTTCATTGATCTTTACATAGAGTTTGGTTGAAGTATGGGGATTGCACTTTCCTCACCCACACCCCCTTTTGCTCTACACCAACTAAAGAAGAGAAAAATAGATCAATTGTTTCTTGGACATGCTACGCAGGATGACATTCTTAAGAGTTAAAAGTCTTAAGAGTGTTTCATTCAAGTCACTGTTAGAAATACTATAAATACTTCTGTATATTGGTTTATTGCAGCTGCATTTATCTTCATAATATTTTTACTATAATAATGAGATAATTTGCCAACTTTTTGATTGGACATGATACGTATTGAGTTGGTTGTGTATGTAATTCAGTTATGACTCTGTTGTGATTTTTAGGATAAGGTTTCTTGTATATTGGTTTATTGCAGCTGCATTTATCTTCCACATGCTGCATAAATTTTTTTACTATGATAATAAGACAATTTGCCAACTTTTATGACTGCACATGATGCATATAGAGTTGGTTTTGTATGTAATTCAGTTATGACTGTTGTGATTTTTAGGGCAGAAACACAAGATGGAGGTGATTCAAAAGTGGAAGTTTCTCCACGTGATATAATTTATACAGAGACTGCTGAACCGCTAGAAGGCGAACAGCCAGAAATTTTACACAAACTTGATCTTCGTTATGGGTATGAGTATGTGCTTATATTTCTGTCTGATTTGTCCTTCATAATTATCTTTAGATTGATAGTTGTACTATACGTGGGTGACCTTTTGGAAATGATGTTTTTAAACTTTGCAAGAGAAATTTGGTTTTGAATAATTGCCAACCTCAAAAATGTGTTAACAAAGCATCATATAGTTACAATGCCTTAACACTTGCCAGAGTTTGATGAGGTACACATCTAGTGAAATTAACCTTCACAAAATTCATATGGATTTATATATATTTTTTATCACTATGCCTTGGGTGCTACTTTGATTTCTTAGATTCTGAACCTTTGAATTTCTCTACAAAATATTTTCATGGTTGAGGTTTATAATGTTTTTTATTGACAAATTTGCTGCTTTCATTACTTTTTGGAAAACATAGTTGTATGTATTGTATGATCAGTGTATCAGATATTGAGAGAATAGTAAAGTCATGTCTTTGACATAAATAAAATAAAAACTATGCAATCAGTAGTTGCCAGCTCTATTTTTGTTTTTCACAAACCTGCCTCAAGGATCTTGTTCTGATATATGTGACCTTTCCATGTTAACAGAGGGATTTCTTGGTGTGATGATTCACTAGCTCTGGTTTACGAGTCTTGGTACAAAACACGGCGTACAAGGACCTGGGTAATCTCTCCTGGATCTAAGGATGTGACTCCACGCATACTATTCGATAGATCCTCAGAAGATGTGTACTCTGATCCTGGCTCTCCCATGCTGAGGAGAACTGCTGCCGGGACTTATGTCATAGCAAAGATAAATAAGGAAAAAGATGAAGGCACTAATATTTTACTGAACGGAAGTGGTGCTACACCAGAAGGGAACATCCCCTTCCTTGATTTGTTTGACATGTAAGTGTTATAATATAAAAATAAACATCTATTTTTTGTTTCTTCTCGTTTAGGTGTCCACTGATTATGCAGTAATCTAAACCAAATTCCTCCAGAAATACGGGCAGCAAAGAACGAATATGGGAGAGCAACAAGGAGAAATATTATGAAACTGTAGTAGCTCTAATGTCTGATCAGAAAGAAGGTGATTTGTACATTGATGAGCTGAAAATACTCACTTCCAAAGAATCAAAAACTGAAAATACCCAATATTATATCCAAAGCTGGCCAGACAAGCAAGTATGTCAGATAACAAATTTTCCTCATCCATATCCACAGTTGGTGTCATTGCAGAAAGAGATGATTAGGTACCAAAGAAAGGATGGGGTTCAACTTACTGCAACATTATACTTGCCACCAGGCTATGATCCATCAAAAGATGGTCCTATTCCTTGTCTGGTCTGGTCTTACCCTGGTGAATTCAAAAGCAAAGATGCTGCGGGACAAGTTCGTGGTTCTCCAAATGAATTTCCTGGCATAGGTCCAACATCAGCCCTTCTTTGGCTAGCTAGAAGGCATGAATCACTCTTCCCTTAGTTTGCTTATAATGTCTTTTGGTGTTTTTACTGTGTCCATCATAAGTGCTTCCTATTGCACCTTTCTAGTAGCTGCTTTGGTTCAAGCATGTTGGATCCATAAATGATTTTTCCACATCCTGCAGGTTTGCTATTTTATCTGGACCAACAATTCCCATTATTGGTGAAGGCGATGAGGAGGCTAATGATAGGTATTTAGATAATCATTCTTTTCTGCATTTGGGTTTTCTACCGCATTATAAGGTTTAGAAAACTACTCTATACGCTTGAGGAATAAGAATACAGACCCAGAGATGGTTGTTTTCTTTGAAAAGAACTTTCAGAGTAAGCGTTGAATTTTTTTTTTTGCATCCCATTAGAGGGGAAATGTTTGGAGATGTGCTTTACAGGCACAAAATAATTGTGTAGTAACGTTGAAGCTGTCCTGGAAATTTGAAAAACAATGGAGTATTGGCATTGGTCTGAAATATGTTTGGAGAAAGAAAACAGAACAGAATGTCAATGCTTATTTCTCCCTGGAAACATTCAGTGTTTCTTCATGCTTTTTTCTTAGTTGTTTTTTTGGTAATAAAAAAACATTTGGAGGGAGAGGGAGGTGTTGACACTGTGTGAGTGTCTCCACATGTAGTGGTTCATGTCAGATCATCGGGCAAAGCCTGCCTCACTGTAGCGGGAGAACTCGAACCCAAGCACTCTTGGCGAGGAGAGCGAGGCTCAACCACCCCGCCAAAGCTTCGGTGGTTCTTAGTCATTTTTTCAAATTGCATTAAACCAATCTATTAACAGGTGGCTTCTCCTTAAGCATCTCCTCTCTTTTCTGAACTTCTATTTAGTTGAGCTTCTATATGAAGCTTTAAGCATGCTTGTATTTGGTTTTCATTCTCAGCTACTATAGAGGTATTACTTTTTTTTTATAAGTGAAAAAGTATATTAAAAGAGAGCGCACCAAGGGGGTGCAACCCATGTACAAGGTTATCTAAAAGAGAGAGCTTCCACAAAGGCTACTATATCTAAATCCTTCACAAAAGAATTTCCTGTGACCCAAAAAAGGAGAGCATTGAACCACCAATCCCTAATTACAAAAAGAGGTCTCTCAACTCCATCAAAAGCTCTATGATTCCTCTCAATCCAAACTAACCAAAAGATAGAGAGGGGAATCATAGAGTAAGCTTTCTTAAGACTCTTCGAAGTTTGAGGCCCACCCCAAGCCCAAATTTCATCCTTCACGGAGCCAGCGAAAACCCAAGACACACCCAAAACCTTATAAACCATCTCCCAATTCCAACAAAAGATGAAACACGGTTTCTCCACATCTTTTGCATATGAAACAACAATTAACCAACAGCCTCTCTCTTTTTTGAAGGTTGTCTAAAGTAAGAATCTTCTCCCAAGCGACTTCCCACCCAAAAAAACACACTTTCTTCGGGGCACCAGAACACCAAATTGCTTAGAGGAACCATCCGAGGAATCTCCCTCCAAAAGAATCTTATAGAAAGATTTCACATCAAAGCCTTTATCCTGACCATCCCTCCATCTAACCACATCCTCCTTAGACAGATCCATCTTGTATACAGAGTTTCCAAAAAACTTTCTACCTCCTAATCTTGAACATTACGAATCAAATGAATGTCTCACAAAATAAAGTCATTAGACACCAAGATACATGACGAAATAAGAGCTTCTTTATCCCTCACAATTGTGATAATCTCCGGAAACCGATCTTTGAGAGGCGTGTTCTCATGCCAGGAATCACATCAAAGCCTAGTTTTCATCCCATTGCCCACCAGCACTGAGAGACAAGGGCGCAAGTCTTCCCAACCCTTTCTTATCCAATTCCAAACCCCTACACCATAAGCATCTCTCCCTTTTTGTCATCCATCCACAAGAATCCATCCCAAACTTCGCTTCCACTACCTTTCTCCAAAAGTGATCCCTCTCCCCAAGAAATCTCCACGGCCATTTCCCCAAGAGGGCTTTATTGAACAAGGAGAGATTTCAAACCATGACCCCCTCCTTCCAATTGCTGCTTAATCACTCCCCATCTCACCAAATGATATTTATACTCCTCCCCTGTATTACCCCAAATGAATCTTCTCTGAATATCCTCCAACCTCTTAGCCACAGAACTAGGGATAGGAAATAGGGACATGAAATGAGAGTAAGTCCTCCACCTTTAGAGAGTTCCACCTTTAGAGAGAAAGCGATTCTTCCACCCAGCTAACCGTTTTTCAAACCTCTCCACAATTAGATTTCACACGCTTACGTCTTTAAACTTGGCTCCAAGAGGGAGACCGAGATAAGTAATAGGAAGAGATCCTACATTGCACCCCAACAGACTGGCAAGAAGAGGATCATTAGAGATTTAGCCAAGTTTAATTAAATCACTTTTACTAAGATTGACCTTAAGCCCTGAGACCGCCTCAAAGCAGAGAAGAATACATCGAAGGTGTAGGATTTATATAGGATCCACTCCACAGAAGATAATTGTGTCATCTGCAAAAAGACGGTGAGACACTCTAACAAAATTCTCTTCTCTCCCCACTTTGAAGTCACTCAAAAGCCTCGCATCGACCGCCTTCACTAACATTTTGCTCAAAGTCTCCATAACCAGAGTGAACAGAAAAGGAGATAAAGGGTCACATTGCCTAAGACCCCTCGAGGATTTAAAGTAACTAGAAGGACAACCATTAATGAGGATCGAAAAGGAAGCCGAGGATATACATTTGAAGATCCACTTGCACCATTTCTCCCCAAAACCCATTTTCTTCGAGAGGTATATCACAAAACTCCAACATACATCATCAAAAGCCTTTTCCATGTCAAGCTTGCAAATCACCCCTCCCCCTCCATCTTTTAAGTGAGCATCTTTCATTAGCAATCAAAGTGACATCCAAAATTTGCCTACCCTCTACAAAAGCACTTTGGAAGGGGCTAACCACTTTAGATATAACTTTCTTCAGCCTACAAGTAAGGACCTTTGAAAGGAGTAAGAGGCTAACCACTTTAGATATAACTTTCTTCATCCTAATAGTAGGGACCTTTGAAAGGAGTTTATAATTACACCCCAAGAATGTTTATGTGAACCATTAACCAAATGCCTTAATCAGGTATGTAGAGCAACTGGTTGCAAGTGCAGAAGCTGCTGTTGAGGAAGTTATCCGACGTGGAGTAAGCATCTTCTTTGCTCTGTGAATGATTACTTCTGGCATCATATTAAGTAGAATTTTTTTAATGGAGCTTTTTTCTGCTGCTGCACTTTTAAAAGGTGGCTCATCCTAACAAAATTGCCGTTGGGGGACACTCCTATGGAGCATTCATGACTGCAAACCTCCTGGCACATGCCCCGCATCTTTTCAGTTGTGGAATTGCTCGTTCTGGAGCGTACAACAGAACACTTACACCTTTTGGTTTTCAGGTGGCACACTAATCTTTGGTGCCTTTTTAGTTTAATGTTTACTGTCAATCGAATAATCTATTTCTGTCTTTATTTTATTTCTTCTTACCTTTGTATGGGTTAGTGACTTTTTCGTGTTATTGCTGCAGAATGAGGACAGAACTCTTTGGGAGGCCACCAATACCTATGTAGAGATGAGCCCTTTCATGACTGCAAATAAAATTAAGAAGCCAATCTTGCTTATACATGGGGAAGAAGATAATAACCCAGGAACACTAACCATGCAGGTTAAACACTCCCCCCTCCCCCTCCTCCTTCTCTGGTTCTTTCAGTTCGAACTATCATTCCCTGTCAACTAGTGAATAGTTAAGAGTATCTTTCACAAGAATCAATCTTAGATTCTTGTTTCATATTTTAATAATATTTTTTTACTAGTTTTAGCAAGCTGTTTGAAGCTTTGTAATTGGATCTATTAATCTACTCCTAATTCTACTTTTGTTTGGACATGATGCAGTCAGATCGCTTCTTCAATGCGCTGAAGGGTCATGGTGCTCTTTGTCGCCTTGTCGTACTCCCTTTTGAGAGCCATGGTTATGCTGCACGAGAAAGCATCATGCATGTCCTTTGGGAAACTGACAGATGGCTGCAGAACTATTGTGTGTTGAACACTTCCAATGTAAATGCAGATATTGATGCATGCAAAGATGATGTAAGCAAAGGTGTCACGGACTCTGAAAGCAAAATAGTAGCTGCCAGTGGAGGTGGTAGTCCAGAACTGGCAGATATTGAGCAGGATGAAATTCAGTTAAAGCCAATGTCATAATTATTTTAATTTATTCATTCCTTGTATGTTTTTCAAAATTAAATTTGTTCTAATTAAGTAAAATCTAGCTTAAGATAAATTGTTTTATGTTTAAATACTACAAGATTCTTTTCCTTTTCCCTTCTTGTTTTGCTTGTGTGCATGCATTGGAGTGAGCTGTGATCATTTTCTGAAAAGTTTCCTGGAAATTTGTCAAGGAACAAATTGCATCAGACGTTGGTATTTATTTAGTTTGTTAATTTGCTTCTCCCTCCTCGACAGTTAAAGACTCATTAAAACAAATTAATAAAATTAAAATGGCTGTTGTTTGTTCTCTTCATCAGAAAGTGACCTTGTTTTAGCTACCCTTTCCTGAATAATATGCAATTAATTAGTCTTCTAACATCATCTTGCATGGAAATTTGTTGTTTAGCCAACAGTTTGGTTCATCACTTGATGATCAGTATTTGTTAATCATTGCTTCCAACCATCATCGACAACTTGTCATCACTGGAAACGTGTCTAGCCCTGCTACACTTCATGCTCTAGTCACATTAATTTGTTTATCTAAAGGTTCTCTCAACCTCAAATTATGTTTTTTTGAACATTAAACTTTAATCGTGCAGATTGAATTGCTGATCTTTGGCTGCCAGTGGACTGAAGTTGGAGCATCAGTTAGTGCGTTGATGGATGCTAAAACGGCACAGATGCCCTCCCCTCCACCGTGGAAATCCCCAATGTGCATCAATTCTAATTTTTTTTTATTTGAAATGATGATATATACAAATATAATTACTAATTTGATCACAAAATAAAGTTACAGTAGTATCACATAACTTGTAGTCTATAATATAACGAGTGAAAAACAGATTAAACAAATAACACATTGCTGAAAATCGAACTTAAAATCTTGTAACTAAGTAATCAAATATATTTTGTGGAAAACTGCTCGTTATGCAATTGATGCTATTCCAATCAAATACACCTAAATCCGTACAGTGCACTCCTATGTTAATATTATAAGATCAGCAAACCATGAAGACGCCATAAATTTTAGCCCACGGTCTCATTCTAAAAGATTCAACTATACCTCTGGAACTGTAGTCTAAAGCAACAAACCGACTGAAATGATAAGCTAGAGCAAGAGTAGCATCTTGCACCATTACCTCCATACAAAGGAGTGAGTTGTTTCCAGACAGAAAAAGTATCATGCAGAGAACGGATATGATTGCACATCAATGGCAGGTAGCCATTAAGCCTGTATCACTCGTAAGAAAATCAATGATAAGGATTTCATTCGACAGGAAACTTGAATACCAATCTTCTGTAAACACATATAATGATGCCAGTCAATGCATCAAAGAACGTAGCAGCTAGTAACCCTTTGCACACGATTGTTTTACCTAGATAAATATCTGTGAGACCGCTAAAATAGACCATATAGACTGCATGTCCAGCTCATGAGAAGCATGTTATATTCACATTTCTGGTTCTTGTAGCCACAGATTTAGCAGTGTTAAGTACACTACTGGGAAAACAAACAAATACAATCTCAAGGAACCATAAACCCATGATACAAACCACTCAGTGACGCCACAAAGATGCAAATTACATGAAACTCCAACGATATTTAAAGCAAACATGTAGTTCACATCTCAATTCAATTGGTTTATTCTTTAAAAACTAAAACTCAGTTTGCTCATCTCCAAATTTAAGAGCCAAATGAGGGGAACAGAAATAATTAAAATACTGCTGAAGCTGTCCACAAGATTAAGATAGCAACATCAGAATTCTTCAGCAACAACGCTAATCTCACCTTTCTCGAGCAAGTCATAAAATGCCCTTGTTTTCCTCTGTTCATTCCAGTGATGCATCTTCCAAAGACTACCAGCAGCTAAACCAAGTACAATACCGAAGCATATCTCCTTGACAACACTCGGTCCTTTCAAGGTAGCATGAGCTATCTTATGGCCAGCCATTTCACTTCTCTACTAAAATTTAATAAACCTACAAGCAAGGAACAAAGCATTTTCTCTTTTATTCTATTGCAGGCGCAAAGGGATCCAGGAAAATTATGCTTATTAATCATAATAACAAGGCAACAACTAAAATGCCATTTCAATGTCATATCAAATTAGCGCTCTCAAGTCTACATTACATTTGAGATGTCCCACATACAAAAATTTTCAACAGGATCCATACAAGTGGACCAAGATTAAATTTACTACTACTATTAAATATGATCATTTCCATGAGAAAAAAATAATTTAAGTAATATTTACTACTAGTAACTTCTTAGGCTACTCATTACCTTGCACCGTGTAATAGATATCTCACTTCACATAAAGAAAAGACTACTTAACAAAAATTTAACATGGAAGCATAATCTACAGCCAAATGCTGTTCTATATTAGAAATTTCGTCTACACCATAACCTTTCCGTGTAATATGCAGCCTTTGATTAACAGCTCACAACCCAGAACTTTCTTTCTCATGGTTTGCAAAACAAAAATACTATATATTAAGAATTAGTTGAGCTTTAGGTACCAATTCAAATTCCAACACACAAAGAATAGCATTATTCAATAAGAGTATGTTTGGAACAAATGAATTCTACAAATTCTACAAAAATACTATATATTAAGAATTAGTAAGAGTATGTTTGGAATTCATTTCTAAATGAATTCTTTTTTTAATTCATTTGAACATGAAATGAATTCTATTTTCATTTGGTTCCAAACAGAGTGTAAAGTTTGTAGAGAAAGCAACCACTAAAAAGGCAAAAAACACAGCTAAAACTAACGACATGGAAACTAGCCATAATATAACTTATAGAATCTATTAAATAATTTAATAAATTGATTCAAACCCAAATAAACAACAAATTAAACACTTCTTAATCCAATCTCAACAAAGGAAAACAACTGATATTCACGATCAAAGCTAGTAACTAAAACCAATCAGGTCCATATCATCCAATTCCACAAATCAACAATAAATCAAATTTAATTCAATAAAAAAACATAATATTCAAGAGATCTAACAAACGCTAAGGTTCCAATCCTCATATATCCAGATTAAGAGATGTACCATAAGTTGAAAGAGATAAGCAACCTAACAGATACCACACAAGCGCAGCTCAACGATCTGTTTTGTTGCCGATAAACAATAGCAAGCGATAGAATAAAAGAAGAAAACCGACAAAGGGATTAGGGTTTACCTTAAGCCTGGAAAGAAAGACGAAACCAGATTGTGGAAACACAAAAACGAGGGTGGCAATGGCGTCTTAGCTCTTAGAACGAGGAGTAAGCCGAATACGATTTACAGCACCTCTTAAATTTTTATCTTGACCTTTACGAGTCATGTGGGCTTCGCCCCCGCAGCCTCTGGTCGGGCTAAGGCCGTGTTTGTCACCGAGATTGGCAATTATATGATAAAAAAAAAAATTCTCCTTGTCTCCCAAGGTTAAAGAGCCACTAGTTGGTATGGTTGAATGATTGAAAAATTGAATTTTTTATTGAAAAAAAATTATTTTTTAGTTTATTTAAGCTAAGAATGATATTGACATTCTACCGATGATTATTAATACTATTTATTTGTAATTTTGAAAATTTCAATAATAATTTTATAAATTCATGTGTGCATGATAAGTTACCCCGTAATAATATAGTAGAAGTGGAGGTAAACTCGGACATGGTGTAATATCTTCAGTATAGTTGACCCAATGCAATTTGGACAAAGTCATATTTTCGAGGACGTCGAAGCAACTCATATACGCATGACGGGCTAGATTGATTTATTTTTTTAGTTGTTAAATTTTACAATAATACCCTTAATTAAAATTAAATACTCTTTTAACTTTTGAAATACAAAATACTGTCGTATATTTTCTTTACAAATTTCCATAATACAACTTTCTATTAGCATTTTTTTTTCAATCTCTGGCTTTTTATTTTCGTGACTTTTGTAGCTAAAACTTTTCCTCCTTAATTTTATTTATCTCTTCACTTTTTCATAACAATGGATAATCAATTAACAAAATACATGTTCCACATTGAACAATAATAATTCTAAAAAATATAATAATTGTCTTATTAATCGACTTGTTTAGAATCACTGGCTTAAAAATATTAAATTTTACTAAGATTTTCAGAAATTGGGTCCTCGTTAAAAACACAATAAAATTGGAATCAGAAGCAGAAGTTGCAAAATTAAACAAGTGAATCAAGAATTACAAAGAAAACGGGTTGAAGTTATAAAAATACAAAAAAAAAAAAAAAAAAAAAATTCAGCTTTCAGAGAAGAAGAATCAACTACGAAGACGTAAAACACAATGCCTGAGAAGGACACTGACAGACCCTCGGAAGAGTTATTAGAGTGAAGAAACTAGAAACAGTGCTTGAGCATTCTAAAAGGATGGGGGTGAGCATATGTGATCCACATTTTGTAGTACAAAGGGTAAGTAGCTAAGAGGAGTTGTGAGTTGTAAATTATGGATTGTTATTAATTTTATATTATAAATTAGACTTTTCTCAGTAAAGATAGAAGGAAAACAAAGAGAGGAAAAAATAGAAAAGAAAAAAAAACAATAGAAGGTTCAGTATTATGAAAATTTGTAAAGACAGAATATAAAAGTAAAAAAGGTATCTAAATTTAATTAGGGGTATTATTGTAAGATTTATAAAAAAAATTGAATGCCAATAACCAGTGTCAATATCACCATCATTTTCTTTAATATTTAGTTATTTTTTTGCAATTAAGCATATTTTAACAATAAGAGTTAATTCAAAAATACCTTTTTTAGCTTTCTAATATAATAGTTAGTTATTTTTTGCATTTAATATCATTATTTAATAAAGCAAAAAATAAAAAATATCATTTAATATTTATAGCTTTATATATATATATACTTGAAGTGATGTTATATAAGTATAAAGATGTAATAATTTGATTATAATATAAACCCATAATACTATTATATAAACCCACGTGTGTGTATATATATATAAACTTACAATATTATTACATAATCTATTCAAAGTATAAAAAATATCTAATAAATTAAACAAAAAACCTAAACAGTGTTCCATTATATTGCATACAGAACACGGTTCAATAGATTCTCAAAATATTACCCTTTTATCATGTACGTGGAGTTTATAATTATAATGCATTCAATCTAATTGAAAGCAAATCATATAATAGTTTCACTCCAAAAATTTTAAAAGTGGTTGGGACAAATAAATTTCATAGAATTAAATTTTAATTTTATATTTATTATATTTGAAAAGATAAAAAATTATCGACTTAATTTATAAATTAATTTATTATAAAATTGAGTTAATTGGTTGCAAATTCTATCAAAATTGATAGAATTTACAAATGAATTTCACATAAAGAACTAAAAAAATTATGATGACCAAAACTTATGCATATACTGTTGGAATAAAAATGACAAAGTTTTATGATGAAAAGGTATAAAATCTAAACATTAAATTCAATCTAATTTATTTTAAATATTTTATACATGAGAATTAAATTGAATTCTACAATTTAATGTAAAAAAACCTAACAAATTTTTTTATTTTAATTCATTTACAAATAAATTTTATTTTTATTTGATTCGAACGGAACATGTTTAACAGACACATATAAAAAAGAAATTTACAACATATATGTCTATCCAATTAATTTATCAAAATATGTGTTATTGAATAAAATTTTATTTTTAATCTATTTTATTTAGACGATATTTGATATTAAATTTAATTTAACTTAAATTCAACTGACTTAAAAATATTTAAAAAATTAGATTTAAACTAGATTAAATTCACCGGTAAACGCTCGGACAAGAAAACTCAATTTTAATGTGGCTTGATATGTTTTCATCTTTCCAGAACAAGTAAAAAATCTGTTGCTTTATCGTTGGGCTTGACTGGTAGTTTCTTTATGGGCTTCGACATTTGGGGTTTGATCACCCACATGGACCATGTCTTTAGAGTAAAAAAATAATGGAGCAAAATCCATTACTATGTCTGCAAAATAATACAACACCAATTCTTATGTATATTCACAAGCCTAATTTTTTTTCCTAATTAAGGTGAAATTATTTGAATAAATTATAACTACATCTCTTAGATTTGACCATAAATTTAATTATATCATAATTTTTTTAAACTTATCATTCTCTCTCAAATTTTTATAAACAATTACAGATATCTCATAGTGCATATAAATATACGAAAATATAACAAAATCAAATTGGATAATGATGTGAAACACGTGTTTTTTTTTTGTTTAATTCAAGAAATAACTCATAAGTTATGTTCTAACTTATTGAAAGAAGTACAATTCCCATGATTTCAAGTAATATTCTTAAAAAATACGAAGTGATTGTTGTTTTAAAAAAAATTGAGATGTAATTATATTTGTTGACCCGTATTTGATTTTAATAATGACAAAACACTACTCTAATTGCACTAATAGTTTCATTTAAGTGTTTAAGCGGTAAAAGCATTCAATATAAAAACAAAGATGCAAAAACTCAACTCGATAAAGACATCAAGACAAGACAGAAGATCTAGCATAGGTATTAAGGTAATAAAAACAATTGAAAATCTCTCATGTTCAAATACTTAGCTCGATCTGCAGCTCATTTTACAAAAGACTTTGACAAAACTATTCATACAAATATTTCTAAGTCAAAAACAGTTTGGAAACATAAAAAACTGGGTTGAAGGACAACCCAGTCGACTGGCTCAATATACTAGTCGACTGGAATATGGGACAAAAGGTTCCCAGTCAAATGGTGTCAAGCTGGACAGAAAGTTCCCAGTAGACTAGTGTAGAGGATCCAGTTGACTGGTACTCTCCCATAGCTTAAAAGGTGAAGTTTCTCACTTGACCCAGTCGACTGGTAATTCGAAAATATGACCGTTTGAGTCGCAGGACTTGAGTATTTAACGCACCAAACCTACCGAGTCAGTGTTAAACGACCATATTGATTCAAGGTTATATAAACCCACTTCAATGAGCATTTAAAACAACAAGAGAACACATTCAATTCATAAGATTGCTCATTAATTCTCAAAAGCTTTAAAAAAATTATTATTGAGCCATTCTTCAAGTTTATTCTTGAAAGAGAGATATTGTTCACTTATAAAAGCACTTATTGCTATCTCTCTACTTCTTTCTTTACAGCAAACTTCATTTATTGTAAAGGGAAAGAGCTGTAATAACTCTTAGAGTGTTTAGGATTAAATACTTCTTTGTAACCTTCGTGAGGAAGGGATTAGTTTCCGTGAGGAAGGGATTGGTTGTAAGGTTTGTACAACACCCGTGAAGTTGTACAACTAAAGTTTTAGTGGATTACTTCAAAGAGGTTCCTAGAAGAGAGTGGACGTAGGGTCGGAAGAAATTTGATATTGCCGAACCACTATAAACTGAGTTTGCACTTTCTTTTCCATATACTTTTTTACTTTCAAGCACATTATTTGTTTGTATGGTTTGTGCATTTAACTATTTTAGAAACTTGCAAAGTAATTAGCAAAAGTTTTTAAAAATCCAATTCACCTCCTCTTGGGTTTGAACCTTGGTTTACAATTGGTATCAGAGCTTTATACTCAATTTCAGGCTTAAAATTGAGTTGATCTGATGACATCTAATGGCTATACCGAAGGACATTCCTATACTTAGCCTCCCTTATTCAATGGCTCCAATTATAACTATTGGAAAAATAGAATGAAAATCTTTGTCGAAGGACAAGATTACAATCTATGGAGAGTCATTGAGGAAGGACCTAAAATTCTTACAAAGGAAATAACTATCGGAGAAATCAATCATATAATGCCTAAATTCAAAACTGAGTTCAATGAAGAGGATTGTAGAATGATGTCTCTAAATAGTAGAGCCACAAGTATTTTACATTGTACTTTGGATATTTCTGAATATAATAAAATTTCTGCTTATGTTTTGGCTAAAAAGATTTGAGATAAATTGCAACTTACATATGAAGGAATTAGTGAAGTTAAAAAATAAAAAATCTATATGTTAGTGTCCGAGTATGAATCTTTCAAAATGTCTCCTAATGAAACAATTTCTCAAATGCACTCATGTTTCACCACTATTGTTAATGGTTTAAAGCTTCTTGGTAGGAACATTGAGGAATTTGAACTAACGAGAAAGATCTCAAGGTCTTTGCCATCCACTTGGAAAGCAAAGAAGACGGCCATCACGAAGGTCAAAAATTTCGACAAACTTGATGTCAAAACACTTCTCGGATCGCTATTGACATACAAGATGGAGGAAATGAATCCCATTGTCAATGATGATGAGAAGAAGAAAAAATAATTTCTCTCAAAGCCTTTACAAGAAACAAGAGGAAGAGAAAAAAGAAGAGGAAGAGAGCAGCGAAGAAGATGGTGAGATGACTTTAATCACCAAAAAGTTTCACAAGTTCTTGAAAAAGAGAAAGAAACCTTACACAAGGGAATCCACTTCAAAAAGGGAACCTTTTGTGTGTTACAATTGCAAGAAGCCCGGCCACATCAAGGCCGATTGCCCAAAATGAGCAAACCATATAAGAGCTTTAAAAAGAAGGCCATTATTGCAACCACATGGAGTGATGACGAAGATGAAGAAACTTCGGACAATGAAGTTGGATATGAGGAGATTGCCAACCTATGCTTGATGGCAATCGACGACGAAAATGAGGTATCTAATTCTTCCCCTTCTAGTAATAACATTGTTAGTAGTAGTGAAGAGTTAATTGAGGTTATAAATGAAATGTATGAAGAATTGAAAAAATTCGATTCTAGGAATACCACCCTTAAAAAGGAAGTCTCATATCTTGTTAAAGAGATGGAAGGCTTAAGAGAAGAAAAAGAAAAACTATCTTCCATGCTTTATAACTCTTAACAAGATTTTCTAAAAAATGAAAACGAAATTCTAAAGAAGAAAATAATGGATTTGAATAGCACCATATCTAGACTTATACTTGGAAAAGAAGAGCTAGATGAAGTGATATATAGCCAAAGGCTAAGTGGAGGAAAATTTGGCTTGGGTTATTCCCTATTAGGGAAACAAAAATCAAAAGAGACTTTGTTCATGAAAGTAACATATGTGAATGAAGCCTCCACTTCCAAGGCTACTAGCAAGATTAAAAGTACCCCTCAATACATGCTAGTAAGTCTAGTTATGCAAATGTAAATCCTAATGCATTTACTAGAAATACACATGCATATATGTATGCTCATTCAAGAAATGCAAATGCTAGGAACAATCATTCAAGAAATGCATATACACATCCTAAGAGTAACCATCATGTGCATCATAGAGATAATATGTATACTCATAACTTGCACACTACACATGCACATCCTAGTAATTACCATAATATGTATCATAGAAATAATATGTATGTTCATAATAATGCAAGTACATATCCTAGAAATCATCATCATACATTTCCTAGAAATGACATCCATGTTCATAATCTTCACAATAGAAACATGTATCCTAGGAATACTTATCTAAGGAACTATAGGTATGAATATTTGAGAAATCCTAGAAATATCAATAACTTTTATCCTAGGATCATGCCTTATCAACATGTCTACAATTTTAGAGCACCTTACAATGTTAAGAAAGTATGGGCCTCTAAAAAAACCATATTTACTAGGACTAACCCTAAAGGACCCAAGAAATTTTGGGTACTTAAGAGTGCAATTGTGTATCATTGTGTAATGTAGATATGTCTCCACACCAAGGAAAAATGTAACTATTGGTACCTTGATAGTAGATGCTCAAAACACATGACTGGTGATCAAAGCATATTCAAAGAGCTAACTTTAAGGGATGGTGGACATGTCACCATTGGAGACAATACAAAGATAAAGATCATTGGGCATGAAAAAGTTGATTTCATTCCAAGAATGGAAATACCTACTCTTATTGTTGACCCGAAGGAGAGCCAACCTCAAACAAGTCAAGAGGTAGATGCTCTCAATCTTGATCAATCATTTACAAGTAAACAAGATGGTAGTTTTCCCAAAGATTGGAGGTATGTGAATTATCATCCAATTGACCAAGTGATTGATGATCTTTCATAAAGGGTAAGAACTCGTTCCTCTATTAGAAATATTTGTAATTGTGTAGCTTATTTATCGCAAGTAGAACCTAAGACGTTTGTAGAAGCTGAGAAGGATGTCGATTGGATAAATGCTATGCAAGAAGAAATAAATCAATTTGAAAAAAACAAAGTATGGAATTTAGTTCCTAGAGCAAAGAATCATATTATAATAAGAATTAAATGGGTATTTAGAAATAAGATGGATGAAAATGGAATAGTAACTAAGAACAAGGCTAGACTAGTTGCTAAGGGATATAATCAAGAAGAAGGAATAGATTTTGATGAGACCTATGCTCCTGTAGCTAGATTAGAAGCTATTCGAATGTTTTTAGCCTTTGCATGCTTCAATAAATTTAAACTATTTCAAATGGATGTAAAAAGTACATTTTTAAATGGTTTTATAGAAGAAGAGGTGTATGTTGAGCAACCTATTGGATTTGAAAATCCTAGTGTTCCAAACCATGTTTATAAGCTTTCTAAAGCTCTCTATGGGTTGAAGCAAGCTCAAAGAGCATGGTATGAGAGACTAAGTAAGTTTTTGATTGAAAATAGTTTTACAAGAGAAAAAATAGACACAACTCTCTTCACAAAAACTTAAAAGAATGACACACTACTAATCCAAATATATGTTGATGATACTATATTTAGTGCTACTAATGAATTTATGTGTCAAAAGTTTTCTAAGTGCATACAAGGAGAATTTGAAATAAGCATGATGGGATAACTCTCTTATTTTTTTGGACTTCAAATCAAACAATTGAAAGGGGAGATTTTCATCAATCAATTAAAGTATACCAAGGACTTATTAAAGAGGTTTGGTATGGAAAGCTCAAAGTCAATTGGCACTCCTATGGACACCTCTACAAAACTTGACCTAGATGAGAGAGATAAGTGTGTAGATATTAAAACTTATAGAAGCATGATAAGAGCTTTACTTTATTTAACTGTAAGTAGACCTGATATAATGTTCAGTGCATACATGTGTGCTAGATTTCAAGCTAATCATAAGGAATCATATGTAATTTTAGTAAAAAGAATCCTTAGATATCTAAAGGGACTCAAAACCAAGGATTATGGTACTCTAGAGATTCATCTTTTGAGCTTGTAGGATATTCAAATGCTGATTTTATGGGTTGTAGACTAGATAGAAAAAAAACTAGTGAAACATGCCAATTCTTAGGTGCAATGCTAATCTCTTGGTTTTCCAAGAAACAAAACTTGTTTGCTCTATCAACCGCCGATGCGGAATATGTAGCAGTCAAAAGTTGTTGTGCACAAGTTTTGTGGATGAAACAACAACTAAAAGACTATGACATGAACTTTAAATATATTCCAATTCATTGTGATAACACTAGTGCCATTAACTTGACCAAAAACCCTATTCAACATTTTAGAACCAAACACATAGAAATTAGACATCATTTCATAAGAGACCATGCCCAAAAGGGTGATATAAGACTAGAATTCATTCATTCGGAAGATTAAATAGCTGATATTCTTACAAAACCCTTAAGTGAATATAGCTTTTGTAAGATTAGACTATTGATGGGCTTGAAAGACTATGATAAACTATATGTTTGATTGCATCAACATTCATCATATGCATATTTGACATATAATGAATGAGTATTAACTCTTATTTAATATATCTCTCACTCAAGATGGCATAGATAAATAAATTCGTGTTAAAATTCTAAGCTAGAGTTCAAAATTTTAAGTTTCATAAAGGTTCTAGTCGACTGGTAACACATTGCCAATTCAACTAGTCGACCAGTTCACGGAACCAGTCGACTAATTGTACGCTGCCCATTTTACCAGTTGACTAGTATAAAGTATCCAGTCGACTGGTACCATAAGACATTGTTTGAAGCTAAAATTTAAAAATTGGTAACCTACCCAGTCGACTGGTATGGATCACCCAGTCGACTGGTATGTCTCTGCCAGTTTACCTAGTCGACTGGTATGTAAAAAATTTCCCAAATTATGAAGGGCCCAGTCGACTGGTATCGCGATATTATAAATATTTGCTTCAGTTTTTCAGAAATTTTACGCCATTTTTGAAAACTCTAAGCTTTCTCTCTCTAGAAAATTCGTGATTTCAGCCCAAAATATCTGAAATCCACACCATACAATCTTCAATCATACCCCAAATCATCCATTTTTCAACTTTCCACAGTTGAAAAATCCACTTTGCCCAAAATCTCTCCAAAAAACGTCTTTGTATAATGTCTAAGAGAATCCGAATTAAAACCACCGTTGGAGGACCTTACTCGCCTACAAGGCCACGATCCAAGATGTCCTCGACATCGGACATGAAGGGAAAAAGAGTGGCTAGTTCATCAAGCAAAACAACACAGGGAGACCCTAACTACTTCTTTAGACCCACTACATTTCACACCTGTAGTGACATACCTCTCAACTTGAAGCTGTTCAACCTCATTGTGAGTTGGACCATCCATCAACGACTAGAGAGTTGAGGCTATCTCTCGAAGATAGATGTGGTATTGATTTGGTGTCTCAAAACTGGACACCACTTCAATATCTACCCCCTACTACTCACCAACATGATAAACGGTGAAGCCAGTGACTCCGGGTGTTTTCCCTATGGTATGCTCATTACCCTGATCCTACAGCACTTTCGTGTCCCTCTACCCGCCTCTGAGGCTCAGAACATCAGCCTCAAGGATATCATTAATGTATCTTCTCTAAAGAATATGAGGTGCATGATCCTAGATGAGATGATATGCTCCAAGGCAGGGAGGAATATACGGATTGGTGATGGTGATGACAGCAGCGAGAAGGACGATGAGGATCGTGGTGATGCAGCTCCTCCTACTGCGATGGACACTGATGTCTGAGCACTTAGTCTACAGCATGGTGACTATGGTATTGGTCAGGCTGGATACGATGACCTATTTCAGGCTAGGACGAGCCTTCAGCTGTCCATACAGTCCGGCTCAAGAGCTTGAGCTCTTCAGTTGATTCTATGCATCGCGACCTCCGCACATTTCGTGACGATTTCGAGCTGCATCAGAACCACACATATGGCTCTTTGGCTGAGCTTCGAGATCTCCTTCGGGATGGCTCTGATTCCCCCACTCGCTGAACTTTATGTTGTATCTCCTTGTTATGTATATACATTAGCTCTTAGATGGTCTTAGCATGAACATTTCATGTTTTATCATACATTTTTATTATTGCACTCGATATTCAGCTTTTAAAAGCCTGTGATGTATGGATGCTTGTATATGTTTGCCTATTTTTTGGTTATCCAGCTTATGGTTCATATACTTGCTTTACTTTTAAGCCATTCGTATTCCGCAATATGCTTTAACCACTTATGCTAATATGGAAACTTTCAGTTCTTCTCGGGAAGTTTTCCCAGCTCCGAGTAATGCCTAGTTTTTGTATACAAGTTTGTTTTTGCGTTATCTTCCTATCTTTGTTATCCAAGTTGCTTATCTTTCGATTTTACACCCATTTTCTGCTATTGTCAAAACATGGGAGAAAAAGAAAAAAATCAATGTAAATTTAGAATAGAGCACATATTTAGGGGGAGCATTGCTCCGAACACATTGACAAATGTTTTATAGAAATGCATGCTTGGTTGAGTTGAGATAACTACTTATAAACTGTGTTTTGAATGTTCAACATGTTGACTTTTATCCGAAAAACAGAGGAGACTATGGCCAAATTTTTCTAAAAACCAACACTTAGCTTTTAAAAACTGTTTTTCTCTAATTAGTTTTGTCATCATCAAAAAGGGGGAGATTATTGACCCGTATTTGATTTTAATAATGACAAAACACTACTCTAATTGCACTAACAGTTTTATCTAAGTGTTTAAGCGGCAAAAATATTTAGCATAAAAACAAAGATGCAAGAACTCAACTTGATTCAGACATCAAAACAAGACAGAAGATCTAGAATAGGAATTAAGGTAATGAAAACAATTGTAAATCTCTCATGTTCAAATACTTAGCTTGATTTATAGCTCATTTTACAAAAGACTTTGACAAAACTATTCATACAAATGTTTCTAAGTCAAAAACAGTTTTGAAACATGAAAAACTGGGTTGAAAGACAATCCAGTTGACTGGCTCAATATACTAGTCGATTGGGATATGGGACAGAAGGTTCCCAGTTGACTGGTGTCAAGGACCCAGTCGGGTGCATAGGACCTAGTCGATTGGTACTCTCTCATAGCCTAAAAAGTAAAGTTTCTCATTTGACCCAGTCGACTGGTAATTCAAAAATATGATAGTTTGAGATGCGGGACTTGAGCATTTAATGCACCAAATCTATCAAGTCAATGTCAAATGGTAATATTGATTCAAGACTATATAAACCCACTTCAATGAGCATTTAAAACAACAAGAGAACACATTCAATTCATAAGATTGCTCATTAATTCTCAAAAGCTTTGAAAAATTTATTGTTGAGCCATTCTTCAAGCTTATTCTTGAAAGAGAGATATTGTTCATTTGTAAAAGCACTTATTGCTATCTCTCTACTTCTTTCTTTACAGCAAACTTCATTTATTGTATAAGAAAAGAGTTGTAATAACTCTTAGAGTGTTTAAGATTAAACATTTTTTTGTAACTTCCGTGAGGAAGGGATTAGCTTCTGTGAGGAAGGGATTGGTTGTAAGGTTTGTGCAACATTTGTGAAGTTGTACGACTAAAGTTTTAATGAATTACTTCAAGGAAGTTCCTTGAAGAGAGTGGACGTACTGTCAGAAGAAATTCGATATTGCCGAACCACTTTAAACTGAGTTTGCACTTTCTCTTCCTTAAACTCTTTTACTTTCAAGCACATTATTTGTTTGTATGGTTTGTGCATTTAACTGTTTTAGAAACTTGCAAAGTAATTAGCAAAAGTTTTTAAAAACCAAATTCACCCCTCTTTGAGTTTGAACCTCGGTTTACAATATTTATGATCAAACTTGAGGGATGTATTTTGTAATTTACCCATCGTTTTATTCACCAAAATATTCATTTGTGCACCGTTTGGATTAATTGAAGCTTTAGTCTTCGTGAGTTAAAAGGTAATTTTAAAATAGTTTTCAAACTTTCTTTAATGTTTAGCTTAATTTTTGTTTTTATGATAACTAAAATCTTAAGAGAAACTAAAGCAAATGGTACCTCCCATTTGGCCTAGTAGTAAAAACATTTTATAGTCTTTGAAATAGTTTATGCTAAAATGACATTGAATTTATAAATTATTTAGCATTTGCTAAGACAATAATGAAAACATTTTCTAGAAAGTTTTAAAATAAAAAGATTTCATAAATTATTTCGTAAATCGTTTTTAAAGATGTTTAACATAGTTTTTATTTATAGAAACGAAAATCATTTCATAAATTCTAAAAAATTGGATAATGATATGAAATCATGTGTTTTTTGATTTAATTAAAAAAAACTCATATGTTAGGTTCCAACGTATTGAAGGAAGTACAATTCCCATGATTTTAGTTAGTATTCTTAAAAAATAGGATGCGATTGTCACTTTCAAAAAAATTGATATGTAATTGTATTTATGATAAAACTTGAAGGATGTAATTATAATTTATCCATTGTTTTATTCATAAAAATATTCATTTGTGCATGCTTAATTGAAGTTTTAGTTATCGTGAATTAAAAAATAATTTTAAAATGGTTTTCAAAACCTTTTTTATTTTTTTATGTTTAGCTTAATTTTTGTTTTTAGGAAGCTAAAAGAAGACACGGAACAAAATGATACCTTCCTTTGGTCTTGTAGTAAAAATATTTTATAATTTTTAAAGTAGTTTATAATAAAATAATATTAAAATTATAAATTGTTTAACATTTGTAAAGATAACAATTAAAATATTTTTTAAAAAAATTTAAAATTTTAAAAAAAAAATCATTTTAAAATATATTTAACATAATTTCTGTTTATAAAAACGAATACCATTTCATAAATTTTAAAAAAAAATCAAATCCCTCGAATTGTTCTCAAAATTTTAAAAATCATAAAAAAATCCTATAAAATGTATATTCATAATTTTATACTCCGCCCCGTTTTCTCTCACGCAACAAATACTCTCCCTTCCCTTAGTGTTCAGTCCCTCTATTTGCCCATTTTCACCATTCACTAACTCTGTCTCTCTCTCTCTCATGGCGATTTCACTATGCTCTATGAAATCACTCCTCATCTTCTTCCTCATCTCAGCGATCCCCATCGCCTTCTTAATCTCCCTAGAAGTCGCCAAGCCAAACACCCACGTCTACCACTACCATAGCTCCGGCTTCTTCCGCGAGTGCGCCAAGTGGGACCATTCCAACCGTCGATTCCTCGTTTCCTTCATGGAGGGAGGCGTCGGCCAGATCCTCCTCCCCGACGATCACTCTCCGTCCGACACCGTCTTGCAGGAAGTCACCCTCGTCAAAGACGTCGACTTGATCGGCAATGCCTCCCTTGGAATCTCCGTTGACGGTCCCAGAAACCGGCTCCTCGTCGCCGTCGCCGACGTGCTCGGGAATCGTTACAGTGCGCTCGCCGCTTACGATTTGTCCACATGGAACCGCTTGTTCCTCACTCAACTCGCTGGCTCCAGTAAGTTTAAACAACTTTTTCTCCTGTGTGTGAGCTTCATTTTTCTTGTATGAACCTTGTCAATCGTCCGTTGATTTTGTTTCCCTGTTCACCATCTGAACCGTATATTTACTATTAAACTTGATCTCACAAAGTTGGGCAGTTGAACCAAATAAGTTCAACACGGCAATAATCGTATTGTTTTGCTAATGGCAATAATTGTATCAGTTTGTCCGTATTGTTGTTTCTTGAAAGAAGCATATTAGTATTTTAAATTTTTAATCCTTAGAAATTACTGATTTAATTGAATAATACTCGCTAGAATCTGGATTTGTCTGGGTCCACCACAAGAATTTTAGACGGGTCTACCCAAGAATTTTATCACGAAGAAGTGTATAGCCAACTTCTAAAAATTATTCTAAATATCACCATGTATAAATATAAATTTCAAACTGTCTTGAACAGTAGAAAATGAATTATAACTGGGTGTTAATTTACTATATTGAATGATAAATTGATATCATTTCACGATAATTGATATCATTAAATGATAAAAGATACTTATAAAAAAATGATAAAAGATATTTACTTACACTTATGGTAATAGTGTTATATTTCATGGTAATTCAATATCGTTTCGTGCTAAAAGTTATGGTCACATACAAACAGTAGAAGGGAACTAGAATTTGCCATAGAAACTACGTATACCATGTTTACTTGGGTTCAATTACGGTCCTTGACCAATAGAAAAGGAATTGTACCTTGATGATAATTTGTTGGTATATTGGTATCATTTGATGGTAATAAGTACTATTATGTTGTAAAAGATATTTGTTTATATCGGTTGTAATTGTAGTTGTGTTACTGAAATGTAACACAATTTTAATTAGTGGTAATTGATTAACATTTTATGACAAAAAGTAAGTTTTTTAAAAAAATAGAAAGAACCCTAGAATTGGCCCGTTTACTCTCTAAAAAACCCTAGGCCTGTTTACTCTCTAAAAAAACCACTGTTATATACTAAAAAGTAAATTTACTTGCTAACAAAAAGAAAAAGTAAGACACGAGGGGAAGCTGCTTAAGCAGACTGTATATTTTTATCAAATTTAACGGCCAGCTTTTGTGATTGTACATTTGTACTCACCAAGGATCAAATAGGCTTTTCAGCCGGCTAAGACTGTTTTGATGGCACAACAAACATGTAGCATAGCGATATTGTTCCTGTGAGGTTTGAACTTGTGACATTGTTTATGAGGAAAAATTATTGCTCAGACTGGATTTATGGAAGATTGTTAGATCGAAGGCATTGGGCTGATGACAAGAATTTCCGTCTCTTCTCATACAATCGAATGGTATTGGATGCTTCTGGTCAAGACATCTTCCATAACTTTGGTCTAGGCAATAATTTCTTGTTGGGAGAGGCTATGAACTTGTAGTAGAATTGTTGGGGACAAGGGAGTGTGGTGTTTGTGATGTTTAAAGTATAAACAATAGAGTAGAAATATGCAGAACTACAGGGTAGAGGTCCGAGAAGAATATGTTTTCTACAATAATTTCTTTTTTCATTCCATCTTTCGATTTTTTTTTTTTACATGTTCTAGGTATATATATTTATATATACATATATATGCATATATTAAATTCATGTGCCACGAGCTTTTACAATTATTGATGTTGAGAGATAAAGATAATTTATTGTTTTTTCTCTCCCATCAACGATTTACATACTCCTTGACACATGAATTCAGTATATACCTAAAACACTTAAGAATTTGTCCTTTCTCTCTCAATTTCGACGTTAGAACATTCCAATTTTATAGTCAGCCATAGAAAACTCTAGAGCACTCAACCACTAAATCTTAACTCCTACCAAATTTAATTCAAACAGGACACTAGACTCTTCAATACTACCTTACACTATGTATTACAGAAACTTCAAGACTTATAGGGAACTCTAATAGTTAATTTACCTTTGTAGAACTTTCAAATTACAGTCTCTAATGGAAACAACTCAAAGTTTTCTATAGATTTTGTTCTCCCAACTCTTGTAATGGATCATGGTTTGAATATTATGCCTATAGATATTGCTGGCCTAATATGTTAAGTACGTGTTTAGTACACTGGATTAAGAGGAGAATTAAGAATAGGATTAGAAGGAGGATGGGATGAAATAACTTTTGTAAATTAGTGATATAGAATCATATTTATGTTTTATTTTTTTTATATCAAATGTAATATTAAATGAAATCTTCTCATTTTATCGTCTTCTTAATTTAGTCTACTAAACGGGCACTAAAATAGTGAGTAGATTGAGAACAAGTTGAGATTAATGGTGCCAACTCGGTAACTCTTCTTATGTATAATTTAATAAAAGCATAAATATTATGAAGTCAAAACTAATCACACTAAATTTATAATGATTTCAATATAATTCTTGTAGGAGTAGTAGGGTCGTGCCATTCACATGGGAATAAATAATGGTGTTTGCTCTCGATCAATTGTATTGAAGGTCCAAGACACCTTATGATGTTTTGGCCTATTATTTTTTATTACTCTATAGGGACGTTTGGGAACTGCTTAAATCACTGATTTAAACAGTTCTCAAACGTGGCCTACATAGGTTTGATTACATGGTTTACAAAGGGGATGACCTTCAATATAGTAGAATGACATAAGAGGTTCCATGTAGATGACCACCCTTGGGTGGAAAAAAGCTTAGTTTAGTACTCTGCATATATTTTATAGCAGGCCCGGCTTATGCACATAATTGTTTCAGTAATAAAATAACCCTTTTTCTTAATTGGTGTAGGTGATGAGAAATCCTTCGCAGATGATGTTGTCGTCGATGAAAAAGGTAATGCCTATGTTACAGATGCCAAAGGCAGTAAGATTTGGAAGGTTGGGGTGGATGGAAAATTCCTATCCATCATCAAAAGCCCACTATTTACTTCAAAAGAATGGTACAAAAACTTGGTTGCGCTAAATGGAATTGTTTACCACCCGGATGGGTTCTTGATAGTGATTCATACTTTCAGTGGGAATTTGTACAAGATTGATATAGCTAAGGGAGACAAAGTTAAATTAATTGATGTAACTGGAGGACCATTAAGATTTGGAGATGGTTTAGAGCTACTATCTCCAACCAAGCTTGTTGTTGCAGGGAATCCTTCTGGGAGATTAGTTGAGAGCTCTGATGGGTGGGAGACGGCTTCTGTAGTCGCCAAATTTAGCGGGCCTGCTCATCGGTTGGCTACATCAGCAACTGTGAAAGATGGGAGGGTGTATCTTAGTCACTTGCTTGGTATTGGATACCCTAAGAAGAAGCATGCCATTGTTGAGGCTGTTTTTTCAACGTGAAGATAGGATATTAGTTAGTGATCAGTATAACATATATACACTCTCAAACTTGATCTGAATGTAGCTGAATCATGTTGCTTGTGGGTTTCTGATTTGTGTTGTATCACTAGAAACAGAAGAACAAACATTGTCGGTTTTTTAGTGGATAGGGAGGCTCTCATTTGCGATGTCAATTGCTTAGCTTGTCGTCAAATAATGGATTTGTTGTTTCAGATGAGAAGGCTCAAGTCTACGAGAGCAGAAACAGAGTTGGTTTTGCGTTCTCGCTTTGTGGGTTTGAAATTTGAGTGCTTTAATTTTATGAAACTGTGAAAGTTCATTAAGTATCTGCATGAAAATTGAGTAATAATTTCCGCATCAAACGTTTTTCTATGACTTATATTGGATAGTTTTTCAGTATTCAATTTTTATATCTTTAATATTTTTATTTTTTAAATATAACATTTATAATATTTGAAAGTACTTTGATCATTATGAAAAGTAATATCCAATTAAAATTTTAATTTTTAAAAAAAATTTATTTTAAGTCGTTTAATAATAAAAATAAATGTTTTTGAGAGAATTGTGAGCTTCAAAAAGTTTTAATATATTAATATTATTTTAATAAATTTAAAAAATAATATCATAATTAAAAATTTAAAAGATAAGTCCTCGGTTATCCGTCACTAGACACCAAACGGTTTTAAAAAATCTTACAAACAAGGCGTACGATAATATGGATCCTGTCTTTCAGCGTCTCAGACCAAAGTTTATTTCAGACAAGAAAAGAAAAGAAAAAAATTTATTTGCTTTTTTTTTTTTGCTTATCTTCGCTTGCTAGATTTTTTTTAATTTTTAATTCCGCCTGTTAGTTCACTGGTTACATAAATACTGGGAATCCTCTCTAATAATAACAAAAATATGTTCTTCTGTGACTGGCTAGATTTTTACAACCTTATCAATGTTATTGATGTGGCAAAAATCCAGTAGTGCATCAAAAGATCAGTTGACAGGGAAAAACTGGACCCATATATAGATAGATAAATATTTTTTTTTCTAGATATGGTTTTCTGTAATTATTTATTTTTTTAATGTTCATTTCTTAAATAAGTCAACAAATTACAGTACATTGCTTTTTTAAACAATATTTAGTAAGTAGTTTTGGATCTTTTGGTAACCAATCGTCTACAATCAGAGGTCACACCCTCCCATCACCTGAAAAACCTCAAACCACTCCTCCACTTTATCTCCCCTCCTCCTGAAATTTCTGTTTTTTTTTTTTTTTTAAATTTTTAATTTTTTTTTATGTATTTGCAGCACGCCGACACATGCATATGTCATCACTACCAAATCTCATCAAACCATTATTGACTCTAATTTGAAGCATCCTTTGATGTCTCTCGCTTTAGAGTGAGTGAGAAAACTAAGCACACAAAAAGATGGAAAGGCAGAGAAGTTTCTCCTTCAAATCCAAAAGATTCTTGGTGCTCTCTTGCGCCATTTCTTCTTCTCTCTTCTTTCTCACTTTTTTCTCTATCTGGGTCATCAAATCCAACCCTTCAATTCACCAAGACACCCATCTTCAGTTCTACAGCAAACCATATCTTAATCTGGGTCTCAAACCCATAACTGTACAGACCTTGACTGGTTTCAGTAGAAATTTCTCCGCTAGGAGTGTGAAAAACTCAGTTTTGATCTCTACCCATTTCAATGCAGTTGAAAATAATTCCGGGTTAGTTAAATATCCAACTTTAGAGGGTATTCGTATGGAGAAAGATGAGACTGAAGTGTCAGAAGATGAAGAGAACAGAGGATATGAAGTGAAGGGTAATTTCACTTCAGTGCAAGATAATGCCCCAGCACCAGAACCTGCATATGAGGAAACTGAAGCTCAAAGCGATGAGGGGATTGAGGAGAAGGAGATCGGAGAAGCTTTATTTGAGAAAACTGAGCTTCCCATTAATGAAGAGATGGAAGAGAAGAAGATTAAAGCAACTGAATCTAGGAACATTGAAGTCCAAAGTGAGGGGAGGATTGAAGAGAAGAGAAAAAAACATTGTGATATTACGAAAGGGAGATGGGTTAATGACGATAGGTATCCTCTGTACACAAATCTCTCATGCGCTTTCATTGATGAAGGTTTTAATTGTGAAAGCAATGGGAGATTTGATACAGAGTACATGAAGTGGAGATGGCAACCGCAATATTGTGACATTCCTAGGTAAGATCTATCCCACCACCCCTTCCCCACCCCCCCCCCCCCCCCCCCCCCCCCCCCCCCCCACCCCCCCCCGTCTCCCCTTTCTCTTCAATCCTCATTATTGGGGTCATGCTTTTATTGAGATCCAATCTATTTGTTAATTGTAGTTCTTTTAGTATTAGTAGAAGTGGTGATGTTGTCGCCCCCCCTCCTTCTTTTGTAAGAGAAACTTTACATTTTTAAGAACTGGGTTTTTGGTATGGGGATTTATCATAGGTTCAATGCAACAAAGATGCTGGACTTGATCAGAGGGAAGAGACTAGTTTTTGTGGGCGATTCAATTAATAGAAATCAATGGGAATCAATGCTATGCTTGTTGATGGGAGCTATTAGAGATCCCAAGAGAGTCTATGAGACCCATGGGCGGAAAATCACCAAAGAGAAGGGGAATTATAGTTTCAGATTTGTGGTAATTATGCACAAATGTTATTTGCTCGTTATTTATCTTATCTTGTTTTGGGTGTATTTTGATATTAGAGGTTGTTTTTACAGGATTATAAATGTACAGTTGAATACTATGTGACCCATTTCTTAGTTCATGAGAGCAAGGCAAGAATAGGACAGAAGCGGCGGCAAACCTTGCGAATTGATGCCATCGATCATGGCTCATCAAGATGGAGAGGAGCTGATATTTTAATCTTCAATACAGCACATTGGTGGTCCCATTACAAAACAAAAGCAGGGTTAGTATTGCCATTAATGAACTACTGAGCTCTAAATCATAGTCCAATATTCTTTTTTTTTTTTTCTTGCTCTTTGCTGTTTGCTGTTTGCTGTTTTTGAAGTTGGGGATTTCAATTCTACATTGGCTGTGTGCTTGAAAGTTAAATTTTGATATGCTAAAATACACAAAGGATTAGTAATGGAGATTACAGGAATTATTTATACTCCATTTAAAAGCTATTTCTGCATGATATAAAAGAATGCTAATTGAGGCTTTAAGTTGGTAGAAATGATCAAGCAGTACTCACCATGATTCCGATAGAGAGTATGCTACTATCCACCGAGTAAAGCAATGACTATAAGGAATGAAGTAATCCTTTATTATTTAATTTAAGCCCACCTAATTTTTCTCAAAAAGAAAAATAAGAACGAAATGAAAAGGAGATCTTTTAATTTTATTTTTTCTTTCATATTATTCAATAAATATAATTTGTGTCATAAGTCATGAACTAATGGAATGTCTAATTCTTGTTCCTTATCGAGAATATCTAAATTTAATAAAGCATAGAATGATTTCCTTAAAAGTTGCGGTTTCATATAGTATTTGATGTTGAAGGATGGTTTAGCCTTAGTTTGGTTTGGCTTATTTTCAACCGCTTATGTCTTAAATTGTAAGTATTGTGAAGTGGATGTCTTAATATTGCATGTCTCCATATGAATGGACTTGGTGTGAGCATTTTAGTTGAAGTGCTAAAAAGCTTAGGCATCATTAACGCTTTTTTTCCTTGGAGATTTTTGGGCTAACAAGATGAAATTACATGTGCAGTTTACAAATGCAATGCTAAACATGTAAAAGATATAAATATCCAAATCTGTATGCTCTATATTATTCATAGGGTCTGTTAACCTCAACAGGATCAACTATTACCAGGAAGGGAACCAAGTCCATCCTCGGCTTGACGTGTCCACAGCTTTTAGAAGAGCTTTGATGACTTGGGGATCATGGGTTGATAAACACATCAATCCGAAGAAAACCCACGTTTTCTTTCGAAGTTCAGCCCCTTCTCATTTCAGGTTTGTCCTTGTTTTTTCTGTCATAAACTCATTCGTTTCAACATATCCTTGTATCAGTTGATGAAATATTATATGATCTGTTATACAGGGGAGGACGATGGAATTCAGGTGGCCATTGTAAGGAAGCTACTCGGCCCCTAAATGAAACCATAAGCGGTAATTACTCTGAGAAGAATATAATCGTCCAGGAGCTCATAAAGCAGATGAGAACTCCTGTAACTTTATTGAATGTTACCAGTTTGTCCGAATATAGGATAGACGGCCATCCATCAATATATGGAAGAAAACCAGGGAACCATTACTCTGCAAGCATTCAAGATTGCAGTCATTGGTGTCTTCCTGGTGTTCCTGATACATGGAATGAATTATTGTTTTTTCATTTGCAATCTAAACAATAGGATAGTTTCCGCTAAATTTGGTTTCTGTTTTTCAGCTTGTATATTCTGAGTTATTTCTACCCTTTTCAGCTTGAAAACGCACATGAAATGCTCTATTGAGATTCATCTCGATGGATCAAAGAAATAATTACAATTTTGATCAGGACAAATGATCGTGTGAAACATGTGCTGAGACTGCGAGACTGCTAAAGCATAATAAAGCTTGAGTTAATCTTTTAAGAAGCATAGCATATTAGTTTAAGGCCTTGCAAAATTTAAGCTTAGGTCTCCACGGTCGATAGGGGGCGTTTGGTTCGGGCAATCTAGGATTACAGGTAATCTTGAATTACTTGGTAATCTCATTACAAGAATTTGACTACCTATAATATGATTAATCAATGAAACGTCCGAAAAGATATGACAATCCTCATTTTTTGGTGAAAGAAGATTGATTTTGATTCATCATTGAAAACAAAACAGATATTTCTCCAAACAGGGGAGTATTTCCAAAGATACAAGCATCAATAACACGAGGAATGCATACGAATAGGATGATAAAGGGTCTGGCAATAGCAAACCAACAATTCAAAAGATAAATGACTATCATAAAGATAATAAATTTCGATTATTACCACAACCATTCTACATGCCTCTCACAAACATCATTTGTACTCTTATATTGTCAACTGTACAGAACGTTAGATAATTTCTAGCTTATTACCAGAGTTGAATAATATTTGATCCCACTGCCTATCTATTTTATTGCTTGACCTTCATTATCGACACACTATGCATCTATACAAGAAAATGACGGCATAGCTCATAAGAAGTAGCTCCCTATTCCTAATAGCTCAGGACTACTAAAAACACAGAAGGTACTATAGAAACATGCCCTAAATGTACATCCAATACATGTCAACACTCAACAGTGCATCAATAAGATTGGTGTTTCTTTGCTCTACCTTGAGTGACAGAAAATTCATCTTTCTTGGAGCCTTCAGGTTTCCGAGCCCATACAGGAGCTTGATCGGGTCCATAACGATAATCATAAAATAGCTCCTCATTAGATTCGATATGCTCCTTGGCAAAGATACCCACCCGATGATCTCCTGCCACAAGCATTACCTGTACAAAGCTAATATATTAGCTCAACCAATGAGAACTAACCAGACATTCAATTATTGAAACTGTCATACCTTGGCATAGCAGTTAGGGTTTAATGAGTGATTCGCAAATTTTAGCTTGTCCCCTTTCCGGTAAGCATCAAGGACATACTGCAAAGAATCAGGTAGCAACTTTTAGATCTCGACTTTTATTGCCTATATTTTCGAATATTAGAAGAGAAGTCTGTTTGAGTAATAAGAATAATATAACCACAAATTATGGTATTTAAATTATTATTTCAACAGTCTTGTGAACATTGTAAGCAACGGAGGTCACTTGCCTGATCGTTCAAGTCAAAAAGAAATGATGAATTTGCACGATCATAAATTTTTCCGCGCTTATCAGCTTCTCGCTGGGAAATCAATTCCCCAGTGTATTCGCCAAGATAATCATTCTTATTGACAGAATTCTGAAACCACAATAATACAGTCAACTGAGAATAAATAGCAAACAGATACACACACAAACACACAGGGAGAGAATGTCATCCTACCTTTAAAAAGGCTCCCCACCCAGCAACAGCAGACTTTGCCAAGAGGATCTGAAGGGGAAAAGATGGATTGAAGGTATAACATAAAATATTTCTTTAAAATCATTTTCTTAGCATCAACTTATAACTAAAACATTCTGAATTCCTCACCCTCTGCTGTTGCCTTAGGAGCAGTCTCATGTTTCCACATTGACCATCGCCTCGTTTTGGCGGCTCACCCAATGAACCATCTCCACAACTGTATAAAGTACAATATATTAAATTGAAATGCTCAAGATGGAATGAAAATCCGGCACTTATCCAATATCTTCTTTTGAATTGCTGGAGTGCCTATAATAGCAACAAAAAAAATGAACGAAAACTGCAAAAAGGGGTACTGTTCTCTAATGCTTAAAAGGAGGAAAAAACACAAGGTTCCCATCATTCCACTCTTAAGCATGCAAGGCTGTATTCTCTAAACAATTTATAAGCATCATGACTCATATTTGCTTAAAATCTTCTTACAAATGCTGCCCATCATTCACTCTTAAGCATGCAAGGCGATATCTCCAATAAATTAGATGAATCAAGACTCGTATTTGCTTTTATCTTCTTTTCATCTTTTAATTTTCTAAAAGTGCAGAATTTTGCTGGCACAATCCTTGGTAATAATCGCCAAAAATTCAACATGCCAAGCGTTCAATACAAAAAATATCCTTCCTTTAGACTAATTCGGTCACTATCTTTATGCAAGTTCTCTCACTGTGTCCATGTAGTATCACCATAACTCTACATCCTCATAAATCCATTCATCAATAATCTAGTACTTCAAGCCTGGTTAATCTTAG
Source organism: Bretschneidera sinensis (assembly GCA_023935145.1). Classification (NCBI taxonomy): domain Eukaryota; kingdom Viridiplantae; phylum Streptophyta; class Magnoliopsida; order Brassicales; family Akaniaceae; genus Bretschneidera; species Bretschneidera sinensis. The sequence continues at coordinate 38,459,585 of CM043697.1, read as the reverse complement.
AACTGTACAGTCTGTACAGTGGATATTCCTTTAGGTTGCATGTACTGATAACATAACCCTTTGAAAGAGCTGTTCATCTGTCTTAAATCCTATTGGCAAATCTGCTCCAGTCTACCCCTTTGTATGATAATCTAAGACCTAATTTAGATACACACTTGGATGAATGATGTTAAAAGAATATTCCAATGTCAATGAATCAATGGACATAAATAAATGAAACCAGAACTTATGAGAAATAAGCATATGAAACCATTACCTAACCCAGCAATTCCGGCAAACATCTGGATCACATTCACGTCCAGCAGCAAAGCATGGACATTGTCTACTTCTGCATTGACTCTTTGCACAGTGGCATCCTCTAAATCGATTTTTGCAACTCCTTGAGCACCTGAAGAAATAAGATCTACCAGTGAATAAAAATATAAATTGATTTTCTGTTAGCGGAAATTCCCAAGAAAATAATCCAAACATGGAGTTGTATCTGGAATCAAATGAAAATAAATAAAATTTCAGCCAGCACAAATTTAAACCTATGAAACGGCTCCTTTAAACAACTCAACTCAGCCTTTGTACAACTACTGGGTTGGCAGAAATTTTCTGTTCCTCAATTCCCAAGAGATATAATTCACATACTTCACAATACATCTCAGGTAAACCATTTCATGTTTGATAAATATTGATATCTCAGATAAACCTTTGAGTAAAACAAACATCAGCATCCAATTCCTGGCCCTAGCTCTTTTCACAAGGATTCCAACCAACTAGAATATCACAAGAGGCTGTTCAATATCATCTATGCATCTTGTTTGCAACTTATCAAACAACAATTTGACATACCCACAATATTTCTCACAGCAAGTTCCATTATTTAGACAAGGGCATTGCTTTCCACACATAGATTGGCATCCACATGGTGAATACTGCTTAGAAGACTGGTTTTTTCCATCTGCAATTCTTTTCCAAATTGATGGGTGGCCAGCAGACTTCCAAGAATATTTCAGCTTCCGTGTTTTGCCCCTTCTACGTAGTAACCGTGCTCTTGTTGGCATCTCTTGCTCCTACAAAAACAAAGTAAAAAGACAATAAAAAATGAGGGTCCATAAAGCACAACCAACTTAGTGAGCTGCAAAATGCAGTACCCAGCATAAATAAATAGATAAGACTGTTAACGATAGATGGAATTGTAGATACCTCCCCCTCGATTCTCTTTTTTTTCTTTTTCTTTGGTTTACCCCTGCCTCTCAATTCAGAGCAACATATTTCTTTCTTAAGGCTCATTCCACCCTCAACGTGCATTGACTAAATTACAAGGTGCATACATACTAAAAAACTAAAAAAGGTTACTTTTAACAATTTTGAGTTAGTTGAAGCACACGCTCCTCTTGTGGTCTGCCAAGCTTTTAACTCAAAAGTTAACAAAGCTTGATGAACATGTTCTTACTGTTGTGGAATCTTAACTCTACTTTGTAAGAAGTGGATTTTTTACTCTGTAATGTGGAAGTTTTAGAATTTAAAACATTGGTATATATGATACTTATTGCTCAACAAAGTAAGCTTCGAGCCATATAATGGACAGTATAAAAGGATGCTTGACAAAGCAGCTTTCAATTTCTGTGATTGATAGTACCAAATACATGGTGTCAAAGTCTTATGGGAGCCTGGTGTGCAAAAATAAAAAACTCAGAAAATTCTTGTGGGATCTGGAAAAACTTATTTGCCTACTTAGCCTTACAAAAGGAAACGACAACTAGGAAAAGTGAAATGAAAAATTATAATGCACACCATATTATCTCTTTCAGCTTTCCCATTTTCCTCCAAAAACGATTTGGGTGTGCTAGATCTGTGAAGCACTGAAGCTCCACTGTCACGCATGTAACTCGATACCTCCATGCAAGTCTTCAAGCCAGAAAGTAGGTTCCTGGCTATAAGGCAACTGCAAACATTGAACAGTACATTAAATGAAAAAATTAATAGACTCAGATATAGGCTTTTACATTGAAGCAAAAGAAAAATGTACCCCACAAATATGATAATTGTTCAATCTACTCTTAACAATTTTAGTTATTCCAATGAAACTTTTCAAAG